>BSEG01000004.1:1200000-1625000 GCA_036245055.1 Diospyros kaki | reverse complement strand
CATAGCTAATCATAGGTGTCTGAACCAAGCATGTAACACTTTATCATTGTCAGAAAATTGTTCGAAATTTGTGTTGACAAAGATATTGGCATAATACTAGACTAGAATGAAAGACTATTTTCTGGGTATAACATACTTCATCTGCTGTATAATCAGTTTCTGTAGTGCCATCCATCTCAAATGTGGCTCCATACCAAGTAAAAACCTAATACACATGGAAAATTCATCAATGTTAGACAAGATAGCATACAAAAAATAACAATAGAAATGAAGATTTTTTTCAATCACTTAGCAAAGTTCCTTCACTAGGCTCGTGAAAATATTCAATTAAGTGGTATGCATCTGTAGATCAGGCCCAGATACACTTTAATCGTGACCTGATGTGTCATTTCCGAAACCTACTTTTAAATCTGTGGAGTACAGGGATCAAATGTGCACTCAATTTCTACAGTGTCTATGGATTTATGCATACAAAATTCTTGACGTGCACCTTTTTTTATGCCTGTGAGATTGTGCAAATTTATGCCACTGAATGGAAAAGAAATCCTTAAACCCTAAACCTTAAATTCTTCTTTTCATTGATGATTAGATTTTACATCTATTTTTAAAGCTGATTGGAAGAACTACCCCTAAAAATTGAGTGTCCTCCCCTACTCCCACGGAAGACCACTTGGTGGTGATTACAACATAAAAGCGTGAAAATACAGCAACATTGAGAACTCAGTGCCTTCATGTTTCCAATGCCAATGCTGATATTACAGCACTAAACGCACAGAAACGTTTTTCCTAACTCCACCAAATTATTCTCAACAAATCCATAGGGTTTCCAATCAATTGCCACATTTTGTCTCAATAAAACATACACCATAGGGCTTCACTTGAGTGTCTGGAGTTATCCTAAAATCATAATCATAGCTTGAAAGTACTTACAGCGAATTTGAGCCTGGGAGGAAAGGTGAGCCAGATTTCAGGAGCGATTTCGGTGCCAAAGATCTCGGCGGTGCCGGTGACCAGGCGAAGGCGGAGAGGTGCATCCGGACCAACTTCGATTCTCAGCTCGCACTCTTTCCCTAGCTTCACCTGCCTCGTCATCGACGAACCAGCCGCCGTTGCCGGCGGCCCCATGGTCGCTCCTCCGAACGACATGATCGGGCTCTTCTCGGTGCTGCTCGCCAACTGTTCGTTCCCCTGTCTTACAATAATTTCAAAACCTATCGCCGTCGAAGCCAGGACGAAGGGTCTAAATCAGGTCGTTCACTAATATAAATATTTTATTATTATCAAATTATTTTCTTATAACCACACAAATTACAAGTAAATAAAAAAATAATCATTGAAAAGGTGCACATATAGTTTATTCAGCATTTTCAAATTACAGTAATTATAAATTTTTTTCAATTAAAAATATATATACATATGATTAAGTTTTTAGTGTGTTCAAATCCCTAGTAGAAAACATAATTAGGTTCCTAATTGTTTTAAGAATTTGTAGGATTAAATTTGGTAATTAACTCATAATCGCAAATGTTATATTAATTTAATCATTATATTTGAGGGCGATTAATTAATGCAATACAAAAGGCGAGGGGATTTTCTGTATTTTTGTAAAACTTAATGGTAGCGTAATTACACTAAAAAGATAGGTAAGAGTGAAATAGTTTATAGATAAGGGGTTTAATTGATATAGGATCATCTTTAAGGGATTACTCATTACTGTAGTTTACTCGAGAACAAAACCCTAAGGGGCTGTTCTCTTTGGCATTTTCAGCCCGTTTTCCATTTTCAATTTTTCAAAACACTCAAAACGCGTTTACTTACTCATTTTCAAAAACGCATTTTGCAAAACACACAAAAAATTTACACAGAAAACTCAAAATGGCAAAAACACGTTTTGGCTGTTTTCAGCCAAAATCAGCCTCCATCCAAAACACGGAAAACACTCACCGTTTTCATCTCTTTTCTTCAACCTCTCTTCTGTCTTCTCTTTCTCTTCTTTTCTATTCAAGCTCGATCGCCTCCATCATCCATGCCATCGCCATCACTGCAATCGCTTGCCATGACCATCACTGCCACGCCCAAATCCGCCCGTCACTGCCATCTCCCTTGCCCGCCATAGCCCTCCGAGCCCAGATCCTCCACCGCCACTGCCTTCCATGCCAAGATCGGCCACCGCCACCGCCACCGCCATCGCCATCGCCATCGCCCTCGCCTGTCACTACCCTCCAAGCCCAAATCTGCCACAGCCACCGCCGGCCACTGCCTTCCACGCCCAGATCCGCCACCGCCACTGCCATCGCTCTCGCCCACCACTGCCCTCCACGCCCAAGCCATCGCCACCGCCTGCCATGCCCAAATCCAGTTGCCCGCCACCGCCTTCTGCAATTTCCTCCTTCCGCGCTTCCACGCCTCCACGCCCAATTAACATAGATTTTATTATTTTATGCTTTATATATTTTTTAAATATTTATGTTATGAATAATTTAAATTTCAAAATTAATATCAAATTTTAATTTATAAGTAAAAATAAATTTATTATGAAATTAATAATTGAGTGAAATTAAAAATGACTTAGAATGTACTTTGTAATTTTAATATATTATATATGATTAAATTATATAACTTGTATTATATTTGAAATTCTTTAAATTAAATTTATAATTTATTTTGAATTAAATTTCTTAAATAAATTATCATAAAAGAACATTTTACAAATTTCAAAGTAAACGCATTTTTCAATTTTCTGTTTTGAGAAACAATTTTTCAGAATAACAAAGAGAACGCATTTTTAAAAATTTCAAAACAGACATTCAAAACACAAAACTCAAAATGAATTCAAAACTCAAAACGCAAAACTGAAACACAAAGAGAACACCACCTAACTATCCCCTCTCCCTGCCAAAGCAGAGTGCCGCCCGCCAAGATATCCGTTGAAGACCGCCGACGATTGAAAACGCGAAGGCGGCGGGGGCATTAGGAGGAAGGGAGAGAGAAAGGAATTGTTAAGAGAATTGAGCTGTGAGCGAGGGGAAAGTAAGGGAGAGGAGATTGCAGAGAATGGGGAAGACAAACTACATGAGGATAAAGGGAAGCCAGAACCTGAGGCAGCGTCTCCTCCTATCCTCGCTCGCTTCCATTCCGATTCTCGTCGAAGACATCCGCGTCGAGGATAGTTGGCCGGGTCTCCGGCCCCACGAGGTCTCCTTCCTCCGGCTTCTCGAGAAGATCTGCGACGATTGTGTCGTGGAAATTAATGAAACTGGTACTAGCCAATTCTCAAATTGGATTACATGTGATTTGATGTGTTTATACGTGTGCAGGCACATTTAGGGTTTAACGTCTCTACTTCGTCCTGGCAGGGTTTTAGGATTTTAGGGCTATCTCTTAATTTATTTCCTAAAAAAAAGATAATTGTTTTATGCTTCATTCTTGCGGGGTTTAGGGTTTTATGTTATTTTTCTCAAGAAAAAGGGGAAGGCAATTTGATTGGGGTTATACGGTGACAGGCACTAAATTGAAATACAAGCCTGGAATCGTGATGGGTGGAAAAAATCATGTGCATGACTGTGGTGTTAGTCGGTCCATTGGCTATTTTTTGGAACCACTAATCGTGCTTGGCTTGTTCGGGAAGAAACCCCTTTCAATCAGGCTCAAAGGTGCTGAATACTCTCTTCTCTCTTATTTTTTTGTTTTATCTGTTGACTGAGTTTACAGAATAGGTGCTAAACTGTTGCCATGTTGTGCCGCAACTTCTGTTTTTTTTTTTTGTGTGTGGATTTGTTAACTATTGAAACTGTTTTGTCATATACAGTAACTGCTGGAATGATTTCCCTGTAAATTTGTAACTGTTGTTCAATATCATGTTGCTTGTAGTAGGTTGGAAGATATAAACTTTTGAGAATGTTTGATTTGGGAGTGGAAATATTCAACAGGACAGCTAAATAGATTTTTTAGTTTTGTCAAAAGATTTGCATGATGATCGCGGAGAAAAAGTGTGAAGAAAACTATTGCATTACATTTCACTTTAAAACCACCTCTGCTAGGCTAGGCTTTACTTTCTTCATAAGTATCCAGGATAAGGCTTTTAGAATATGAAGTTGATCTCCATACTTGTTTAAATTTAGCAAGGAGGTGTTAACTTTGGAGCTTAATTTTTGTTTCAATTGGAGGAATGTGTTACTTCAGTTTTAAGTTATTTAAATAACACTCTTGTTTGCTATGTTAATTGGAGTTGATACAAATCAACTTGAGGAGTTGCTATCCAAAACAAATCCTCATGTCATCCTGATAGAAACTTAGACCCTGAAAATGTTTGGTTGTGTTATGAGCCACTTCCATCTTTGCACAGATGTTGCGGTTTTACATGGACATTGGTTGATGTGGCAATCAACTGATGTTGTGGAATCGTTTGATGCTGAGTGGTGTTTTAGATGGAATGTATACATAGGCAACCAGGTTTAAAGACTACATTGATCATTGACTCTTTTCCAGGGATTACAAATGATTCAAAGGATCCATCTGTTGATACTTTCCGTTCAACTACCTTACAAATGCTGAAGCGTTTTGGAGTTCCTTCAGAAGGATTGGAGTTGAAGATTGAGAGCCGGGGTGTTCCTCCTCTTGGTGGTGGAGAAGTTTTTCTTGCTGTTCCTATTGTCCAGGACAGCCTAACGGTGAGGTCTTTATCTAAGAGTCTTTTTTTTTTTAA
This sequence comes from Diospyros kaki, assembly GCA_036245055.1. NCBI lineage: Eukaryota > Viridiplantae > Streptophyta > Magnoliopsida > Ericales > Ebenaceae > Diospyros > Diospyros kaki. The sequence continues at coordinate 1,620,295 of BSEG01000004.1, read as the reverse complement.
ATCTTTTTTTTTTTTTTTTTTGTGTTCCTTATGCATATTGCTCTTTAGGCAGTAAACTGGATTGACGAGGGGATGATGAAAAGGATTAGGGGAGTTTCTTTCTCAACAAGGGTGTCCGTTCAGTTTGAGAATACCATGATACATGCAGCTCGTGGAATTTTTAATCGCTTGCTTCCAGATGTTCATATATTCACTGATCATAAAGCTGGACCACAAGCTGGAAAGTATGTTTTGGATATAAATACAGCCTTTGGATATAAATACAGCCTTTATTGTAGTTCTCTTGTTTGGAATGCACAAAATTATGCCTTGAGCTTATAATTGGTCTTGGTTATCGAAGAAAGGCAAAAATGATTGGTCTGATCATCTGGAGAGCTTCTATGACAGGTCACCTGGTTATGGAATTTCACTAGTAGCTGAAACTACTTCTGGTTGCTTCATATCTGCGGATACTGCAGTATCATATGCACAGGGTGACATAGATGGTGGAATTGAAGAGGAAGAGACAAAAAAACTTATGCCTCCAGAGGATGTCGGAGAGCAAATTGCTTCAGTATTGCTTGAGGAGATTGAGCAAGGGGGAGTAGTGGACTCAACACATCAGGTTTGTTTTCTTTACCACGGTGGTGGCACATTAGAAACTTTCCATAAATTCTTATTTCTACAATTCCCTCCCGTCAGTGTTCTTCCACTTGCCTGTCACTTAGGAAAACAATGATGTACAGTTGGTGAGTGCTTTTCTGACAGCTAAATCTTTTACTGTTTGAGGTGCTTTGACAGCTTTCATGGAAACTTCTGCAAAAACTTGCTCTAAAAGCGTGTCAGAATGTGAAATCGATCTTATACTTGTCGAATAGATTAAATTTTGTCAGATTAAATTTGAAGATGGTTCTTGGGTTCTCATTATGTTCTCTATATCCCTGATGGTGAATTGCTACTACATTTGGTGTTGCAGGGTTTACTGTTCCTGCTTTGTGCATTATGCCCGCCGGATGTTTCAAAGGTTCGAGTAGGGAATCTTTCACCATACGGAATAGAAACGCTCAGGAATATCAGAGACTTTCTAGGTGTTAAATTTGTCATTAAGCCAGACCCATCAACGGGAACGACCATACTTAAATGCATCGGATGTGGGTTGAAGAATTTTTCTAGAAAGCTGTCTTGATGAGTGACGATGATTCTTCACGCCTGTTGGCTTGCAATTTTGTTTAAGACCCTTGTAACTCGCATAGCTCTAGTATAAAGTCACTGTGAGACAGAGTAATCTATGTTTTGTAAAAACATGAAGTTGATTGGAAGCATTGATATCTATTTATATCGGTCAATTTGGAAGCATTGCCTGTAAAAGCAATTGCCTTGCTATCTTTAATTGAAGCTTATAAAATAAAATTACAAATTCAGTTCGGATTTACAAATGTGGCCATCAGAATTCAAGGGCTTGTACGACAGCTGTGTTGGAGATCCCTGATATGGCTTCTAAGTTGACAGGTTGAATTGATGAATGCAATTCCAAAAGCTACAAAATAAAAAGAATGAAGAGAGAGAGAGAGGTGACCTGGATTTGCGGTTAAGAATTGGAAAGTTGACTTGTATTGCGATAAATCTTCTTAAAGTGTTAATAAAAACAATTTAGGACCCGCCCCCAGGGGGTGGGGGGCGCAAGGAATTGGAGATGCGGGGTATCGATCCCCGTACCTCTCGCATGCTAAGCGAGCGCTCTACCATCTGAGCTACATCCCCATCTTTAGTTGTGATTTATCTTACTTCTATTATTATCAAAATTTGTTTATAAAATTCGAGTACTCCAGTTGCTATTCAGCATCAGCTCTCTCTCTCTCTCTCTCTCTCTCTCTTCTCTCTCTGGGTTTGCAGAAATGTTGAGAAGGTTGCTGGTGCAAGTTTCTGCTCAACGCCGTCAATGTCTCTCAACGCCTCTTTCTGCGGCCGCTTTGCGACGATGGTCTTCTTCTTCGACACCATCCCAACTTGGAAGCAGCTCTTTGGTCGAACACTCGGAGGGTTCTAACCAATCCACCGAACCCACTCCTCAACCGTCTACAACCATCTCCATCGACCGTTCCGGCCTGTACAATCCTCCTGGTTCTTCCTTCCCGTCCCATTCCGTTACACACAACAGTTCTATGTCTCGTATGCATTTATTGTGCTATATGTCACTGCTCTATTTGTCTCGAAGTCCAATTGATCAATTTCCTCTTGAATTGCCGCAGAGCATTCTCATGAGCCGTCTACGGATTCTGAGCTGGTTAAGCATCTCAAAGGCATCATCAAGGTTTATGACATATTATTATTTAATCTTTTATCTTGGTTCATCTTTTCTCCATCTCGGGTTGGATTTTAGCTCTCCTGATGTAGACTCAATGTTTGCGAAAATGTCAGTGTATGTGCTTGCATGGAAATGATTTTCTTTTTTGTTTTTTTGCTTTAAATTTCAAATGTGGACTACGGAGAGATTTTATCAGATCGCAAAACCCACGTCTTTGTTTATTGCTAACAAACCTGGATGGCCAGTTAAATTAACATGCGAGTCTCCCACATGTTTAACCGGTCCATCTTGTCCAAGCCGCTGGTTATTTGTTTAGTTTTATTTTTGATAAGCTGGAATACTGAAGTTCTAGTTGCTGGTATTACCCTAGTTCCGTGGTGGGCCAATTTCAGTCGCCGAGTACATGGAGGAAGTTTTAACAAATCCGAAAGCTGGCTTCTACATTAATCGTGATGTGTTTGGAGCAGAAGGCGATTTCATAACTTCTCCTGAAGTAAGCCAGATGTTTGGTGAGGTAATTTGATTACCATGCAGCTGTTAATTGCTTATATCCTCCCATGGCTTTTACAGTATAATTTAGATGAGGAAGACGGGTTCCAACAAAGTTACTTTGGTCCTTAATTATCAATACGACTTTATTAAGATTGGCTACAATGGAAGGTTTATTTCTGCCTGACCTGTTTGATGTCATTCCAGATGATTGGTGTTTGGGCTATGTGTTTATGGGAGCAAATGGGACAACCAAGGAGAGTGAACCTGATTGAATTGGGTCCAGGAAGAGGAACTCTCATGGCTGATCTTCTACGTGTGAGAAAACATTATTCTCATTGTACATCTTTATTGAATTTTTGTCAATGGAATCTTAAGCAGATGAGAACCCAGATGTCAGGAGCTTCTAATTCTTACTTGTATCAATGTTCATAAATATAAAGGAAGAACTTAAATTTTTGTCAACTGTCTGAAGGTTTTCCCTGCAGGGTGCTTCAAAATTTAAGAACTTTAGAGATTCAATGCACATTCACATGGTTGAATGCAGTCCAACATTACAGAAAGTTCAGTATAGTAACCTGAAGTGCGTGGATGAGGATATCTCCAACATGAATATAGATAAAAGAACCATAAGCACATTGGTTGGAACCCCTATATCATGGCATGCTACACTGGAGGAGGTTCCAACTGGAGGTATGACTTCATCTTGGGCTGTAGAAATTGACTTCAATAACCTGGAGAGGTTCCAAAGGATAGAGAATTGCTTATTTTCCTCTGAGAAAATGAGTTTTTATATCCTCTTTTCTTTCTTTCTTTCTTTCAGTGCCAACAATCATCATTGCCCACGAATTCTACGATGCTCTACCGGTTCACCAATTTCAGGTTCTTCAGTTCACTTTTAATTGCATTGGTGGATATTGGCGAAATTTGTTTGATACATTAAACAAATTTCGTGACTGTTTGCTATCCTGCCTCCTTAGTTATCAATTAACCATGTCTTCTCTGACTTAAATTAATCTGTTCTCTTGGAACTATTGATGTATTCTGTTGGAAGAATTATAGAACAAGGAATGCTAAAAGTAACAGCCACAAACCACATCATAAATTCTTTTTCTTTTTTATCATGTGATTCCTCTTATCTGAACCTCTCTCAGTGTGTTGGGGGGGGGGGGTGGTTGATAGGACTCCCATTAGTCTCACCTATCAAAGGCATAAAAGGAGAGGAACAATAAGGGCAACTAAGGGAATTGATTCAGGGGCAAAAGAGTCAAAAGTTGGTTAGAGGGGAATATATAGAATGAGGAATAAGTATAAAGGGGGAGGGAGTAGGAGAGAGAAGGGATCGGGAAAATTGTGGAAGAAGTTGTTGGAGAGTGAGGCCCTCTCGAATAGGCTTGTTTTGTTTTTCTTTCATTGTATTTGCTTATATCCACTGCTGTAAGCTTCCGTAATTGAGAGATTCCTACTGATTTAGGGCTAAAATTCAATCAATTGAGCAAAGATCCTAACATTTGGTATCAGAGCAACGATCCATGGGAGTGACTGTCTCTGAGAGAGTGGGGGATTTGGAGGGAAGAATGGAGAATTATCAATAGCAGATTGAAGGGAAGATGGAGGGATCACAGATGGGATTGAAATCAATGAAAAAAGAGTTCCAGAGGGTGCAGAACATCGAGAAGAACATGGCGATGATGATGGAATAGTTTGGCTTGCTGATCGAGAGATGGGAGGACCAAGAGAAAGGGAGGGAGGGGAACAGTTTGGCGAGCACTTACTGATGGGGTCGTCCCTCACTGGGGAGGCCACGCTGGAACTGGGAAATCGACACAAGGAAGCTGACAGTGAGTTCGACGTCTATGGGAGGTCAGACGAAAGGGGCAGACGCCTGGAGATGTCGGTGTTTGAAGGAGACGATTCAGATGATTGGGTGTTTCGGGTCGAGCGGTACTTCTCCATGAATTAGTTGTCGGATGCGGAGAAGTTAGACTCCGTTGCTCTCTGCTTCAAAAGAGCTGCTCTTGCTTGGTTCCAGTGGAAGCAGCGAAGGCGATGGGTGAGGAGTTGGGAGGAGCTTAAGGCGACGATGAGGAATAGATTCCGGCCCACACAGGAAGGCACGGTGGAGGAGCGGTTCCTGGCGCTCTTGTAGTGGGGGTTCGTTAAGGACTATCGTCTCTGTTTCGAGATGATGGCTGCACCACTCAAGGACATGTCAGAGGCACTGCTGGAAGGACACTTTATAAATGGGTTGAGACCTAACATAAGGGCCAAGATGAGGGTACTGAGACCAATTGGGCTGGAGCAGATGATGGACCTAGCCCAGCGAATTGAGGAGAGGAATCTGGTGGTTCGAGGGAGCCATTCCAATCCCAGCACAAACAGATCGCAGGCCCCTGCAACCCCGGTCACCACCTACCAACGAGTAGTGGTCTCGTCTTCCCCGGTGGCGTCACCCCGATCGACGACCACCAACCCCGGCTCCTCTCACCGTCCTCCGAATGTCGATAAGTGGAGCAGTCCCCCTGTTTAAACGACTAAGTGAGAGTGAACTACAAGCTAAACAAGCTAAGGGGTTGTGTTTTTGTTGTGACAAGAAGTATACGATTGGGTATAAATGCAAGAACAAGGAGCTGCAAGTGATGGCAATTCACGAGAAAGAAAGAGAAGAGAAAGAGGAAGTTATAGAAGGAACTGAAACAAGGGAGAATTTCAGGGAGGAAGGCGATACGGTCAAAACTGGGGAAGTAGTGGAGCTGTCTATAAACTCGGTAGTTGGATTGATGTGGTCACCAATCAAGACTCGGCCCAAGGTCAACCCAACCAAATCGGGACAGTATCACCAAAATTGTAGCGCTAGAATAGTATTTTAATACTTTATATGTTTTAGGATTCTACTTGATTTAGAATTCTACTTCATGTTTCTACTTGATTTAGGATTCTACTTCATGTTTGATTAGGGTTTTATTTTTATTAGAATTTTAGTTGACTTTTATTTGGGATTTATTTCTATTAGGATTCTAGTTGGATTTTGTTTACAAATATTAGATGGATTTGGATTAGCCAAATACTATAAATATGCCTAAAATCTAGAGTTTGTAATCAAGTTTTTCTCAATTAAATTTCAACAACTTATTTGGGTTTTCTTAGCAAAACAGTCTTGTTTTTGTGTCTTCTTGAAAGTGAAGTTTCGGCCATTGAAGTTTGTTCTTTCAAGGGTTTATTTTGGTGTATTTTCCTTACACACACGTTACACGCTGCGTCAGGTGGTATCAGAGCGGTTCATCAATCAATCAGATGGCCAATCTTGAAGGTAATGGTAGTAACCAGCCTCATGACGGTGATCAGAGGCTGCCTGCGGTTTGGAGAACAATCGAAGAACAACGGGAAATAACTCGTACAATGGAGTAGCAATTGGAGCGAATCTACAACCAATTGGGCGTTTTACAACGAATTAAGGATAATCGGAACTGGACTAATGGCGTAAATCAAATCGGCTATGTTAAACCGGGAAGACCAGCCATTAATCCTATCCTCATTAATCCTAGAAGACCAATGATGGATGATAGCGACGATGATGATGATCTTGCTTGTATGATAGCCAACTCTAGTGGTAAAGGGGTTAGGAGGAATGTGTAGCAACACAACCATTGGGAAACAATGAGTATAAACTAAAGAATGACTTTTCGATGAGTTTGGAGCTTGATTTTGAAGATTATGTTGTCCCAGCAACCTCAACGTCTGGAAACTCAGGTTTGATTTATGCTGCTAACATGATAGAAATTCCAAGGTTATTGACTCATACTGGGGTATTTTTCAGTCTTGAGGGCTCAGGCATTGCTTCGCAACCCAAGGATGGTGGTGTTTCTTCTAATCGGCTTGCGACTGTAAAGGAGATAGAGGTCATGGTAGCAAATCCTTCTACAATTTATTCAAAATCTGGCATGGTTGAATCGAAGGCAATAGGAACATATTCACCTTCGCGATTGCAAAAGCAAGATGGTCACGTGGGTCTCTTTGTGGATAGGGGTGTTTGATCTCCCAAGCTAGTTAACTCGGGTAGTGCAACTGCTTTTGATATTAATCTGAAATTAGATTCTGAAACTAAGAATGCTATAACAGATGCTGCTATAGCTGATCAAGTGCTTAGACTAGATGAGGATTCAAACATCAATATTTTAAGTGATAGAGAGACTGCTGGTAGTCATGGAATAAGCCTTTATTTAAAACAGTTGCAAAAGAATGCTTCTTCAGGCAAGAAAAATCTACGAATGAATTCAGAAGCTGATGAAGAGTCAAAATCAAGAAAGCTAATGAGAGGAGAAGGACCTGTGATAAGATCTACCAAATTAGAGAAACGCTCAAGATGAAATGTTCAACATCCTCAATCTAACAGTAATAATACAATGGAGGTATAGGACAACAAACATGGCAATGGCTGGACCCATGCCAATGCAAATATGGCTAAGAAGGGGAGGAATGTCTTTTCTCATGTTCCCTTAGCAGAAAAGTTCGAGCGGTTCTGGAAAATGTCAAGCAAAAGTTACACAAATAAGAAGTACAAGGTGACAGCTGACAAGCATAGGAAGTACAAGGTATTTGAGGTTGGAGATGAAGTCATGATATTCTTGAAGAAGGAACGGATTTCAGCAGGAAAATAGAACAAACTCAAGTCAAAGAAGTATGGTCCTTACAAGATTACAAAGAAGATCAATGATAATACTTATGTTGTGGATTTGTTTAATCATATGGGTATTTCTAAACATTCAATGTGGTTAATCTCTCTTTGTACTTATCGGACGTGGATTTGTCCTACTTGGATCAAAATTCGAGGTCGAATTTTTTCCTTAAGTGGAGGTGAATGATGCGGTCACTAATCAAGACTCAGCTTAAGGCTAACCTAACCAAACCGAAACAATATCATCAAAATAGTAACGCCAGAATAGTATTTTAATACCTCATATGTTTTAAGATTCTACTTGATTTAGGATTCTGCTTTATGTTTCTACTTGATTTAGGATTCTACTTCATGTTTCTACTTGATTTAGGATTTTACTTCATGCTTGATTAGGGTTTTATTTTTATTAGAATTCTAGTCGACTTTTACTTATGATTTATTTCTATTAGGATTCTAGTTGGATTTTGTTTATAAATATTAGATGGATTTGGATTAGCTAAATACTATAAATATGCCTAGAATCTAGAGTTTGTAATCAAGGTTTTCTCAATCAAATTTCAGCAACCTATTTGGGTTTTCTTAGCAAAACAGTCTTGTTTTTGTGTCTTCTTGAAAGCCAAGTTTCGGCCATTGAAGTTTGTTCTTTCAAGAGTTTATTTTGGTGTGTTTTCTTCACACACGCGCTACATGTTGCGTCATGGATTAACCCTTCCATAGACCATGAAGATCAGGGGGTAAATAGAGGGCTAGGAGGTGGTGGTCCTAATTGATAGCGGGGCTTCCCATAATTTTATAGCGTCGGAATTGGTGCAGAAATTGGGACTGGTCCGGTCACAAACAAGAGGCTATGGCATGATTATGGGGTCGGGCATGGCTCTTCAAAGGGTTGGATTGTATAAAGGCGTAACCTTAACGTTGTAAAATGTAGAAGTAGTAGAGGATTTCTTGTCATTGGAGCTGGGGAGCTTAGACGTAATCCTTGGAATGAAGTAGTTGGTCACGCTTGGGGAAACACAAGTGGATTGGAGCTCATTAGTCATGAAGTTTCGGGCAGGGGGAGCTACTATAACACTGCATGGGGATTCCAGCCTTAATAAAACTTTGGTAACGTTGAAGTCAATGTTGAGGGCATTTAGGAGAATGGAGAAGGGTTGTTGTTGGAGTTGGGGAGCTTAACGACCCAGGAGAAAGATGCTGGTTGGGCAGTCCCTGGCAACTTGTAGGAGCTGCTAGCCCAGTTCAGGCATGTGTTTGAGGAGTCGTGCGGCCTTCCCCCACACCGGAGGTGGGATCACGTGATTCTGTTGCAACCAAGAGTGTCGCCGGTGAATGTACGTCCTTATCGGTACCCCCACCTTCAGAAAAATGAGATTGAGAGGCTGGTTCGAGAGATGCTGACAACAGGGTCTTATCAGGCCGAGTGTGAGTCCGTTTTCCAATCCAGTGTTGCTAGTCAAGAAGGAGGATGGAGGCTGGAGATTTTGTGTTGATTATATAGAGTTTTAAACAAGATAATAGTTCCTGATAGATTTCCAATTCTAGTTATTGAAGAATTGTTGGATGAATTGAATGGGGTTGTTATTTTTTTCGAGTTGGATTTGAAATCGGGGTATCATCAGATTCGAATAGCACCTAATGACATTCCTAAGACTGTTTTTCGCATGCATAAAGGACATTATGAATTTTTGGTCATGCCATTTGAGTTAAGAAATGCCCCCGCTACATTCCAATCTTTGATGAACGAGATCTTTAAGGAGCATTTGAGGAATTTCATTTTGGTGTTTTTTGACGACATTCTAGTTTACAGTAAGGATATGGCTGCGCATAGGGAACATTTGAGGTGTGTGTTGGGGCTCCTAGCAGTCCACCAATTGTATGCTAATGCAAAGAAGTGTCAGTTTGGGCAGTGGGAGATTGAGTATTTGGGGCACGTCATTTCTCAAGACGGGGTGGTTGTGGATAACTCTATGGTTAAGGCGGTGATGGAATGGCCCAGCCCCAAATCCTTGTGTGAACTTCGAGGATTCTTGGGTCTTATAGGGTATTATCCGAGATTCGTGAAGGATTACGGGAAAGTGGCATGGCCATTGACAGATTGCCTTCGAAAAGGTAATTTCTTTTGGGATGAATTAGCAGAGCGGGCTTTTCAATCCCTTGAAAAGGCAATGACCAATCTGCCCGTGTTGGCTTTGCCAGATTTTTCGAGGGAATTCATTGTTGAAACTGATGCATCTGGGCATGGATTAGGGCAGTGCTAATGCAGCAGCAACGACCAATTGCTTTTTTCAACCATTCCCTAAATCCCACGAGTTGAGTTAGATCAGTGTATGAGAGGGAATTGATGGCAATAGTGTTTGCAGTAAGGAAGTGGTGACATTACCTATTTGGGCGTAAGCTTGTTATTAGAACAGATCAACGAAGCCTCAAATTTCTTATGGAGCAGCGGGTGGTTAGCCCAAAGTGTCAAAAATGGGTCATGAAGCTGATGGGGTACGAATTTGAGATTCAATATCGTCCCGGATTGGAGAACCGAGCAGTTGATGCTCTCTCACGCCTCCCTTCTTCCGCCACATTGATGGGACTTATAAGAGGATAGCCGCCAATGTGTATTGGATGGGAATGAAACGAGACATTCAGTAATATGTTCAGCAATATTCTGTGTGCCAACAGAATAAATATGAAGCTCTATCACCTGGTGGGTTGTTGTAGCTGCTTTCGGTTCCTAGTTGAGTTTGGGAAGATGTGTCCATGGATTTCGTCGAAGGGTTACCCAAGTCAATGGGGATGGGTACTATCTTGGTGGTTGTGGATCAACTAAGTAAGTACGGACACTTTATTGCCTTGAAACACCCTTTTACGGCGACTAGCGTTGCAGGGATTTTTGTGAAGGAGATTGTGCGGTTACATGGAGTTCCAAGTTCTATAGTTTCTGATAGAGGTAGAATTTTTGTTAGCCTTTTTTGGGAAGAGTTATTCAGGTTGCAAGGCACTTGATTGAGAAGAAGCACATCCTACCACCCTCAGTCCGATGACCAAACGGAGGTCTTAAATCGCACCTTGGAAACGTACCTTCGATGCCTTTTCGCCTCCAAGCCTAAGGCATGGTGCAGCTGGCTGCCATGGGCGGAATATTGGTATAACACTTCTTTTCATGTCTCCTCTAGATTGACTCTGTTTCAGATAGTTTATGGGCGTGAACCTCCCCCACTGTTGAGGTTCGAGAAGGGCACCACGGCTATTTCGATAATTGAACAACAGTTGTTGGAGCGGGATTTTGTTTTGAAAGAGTTGCAGTCCTAACTGTTGCGGGACAAGCAAGGATGAAGGAAACAATAGATAAAAGGAGGAGGGAGGTGAATTTTGAGGTGGGTGACCTAGTTTATGTTAAAATTCGCCCCTATAGGCAAAAGACATTGGCTACTCGGATGAACGAGAAGTTGTCACCTAAGTTCTACGGGCCCTTCGCAGTGGAGAAAAGGATTGGAAAGGTGGCCTACAAGCTATCCCTACCGCCTTCTTGTGCGATCCACCCTGTATTCCATGTCTCCCAGCTTCGCAAAGTGGAATGAGCGGTGTTGGAAACGATCGAATTTCCCGACCAGTTAACAACTGAGTGGGAAATGAAGGTGCATCCATAATTTTTGTTGGGAGTAAGGCCGGGCCAGGGAAAGAATCTACGGAACCTTGAGGTTCTGATACAATGGCAGGGGTTGCCACCCCTAGAAGCCACCTAGGAACCCTATCATTAGATCTTGCATCGGTTTCCTGAATTTCACCTTGAGGACAAAGTGAAACTTGTGGGTGGGAGTATTGTTAGGACTCCCATTAGTCTCACCTATCAAAGGCGTAAAAGGAGAGAAACAATAGGGGCAACCAAGGGAATTGATTCAGGGGCAAAAGAGTCAGAAATTGGTTAGAGTGGAATATTTATTCACGTGGCTGAAACAGAATGAGGAATAAGTATAAAAGGGGAGGGAGGAGGAGAGAGAAGGGATTGAGAGAATTGTGGAAGAAGTTGTTGGAGAGTGAGGCCCTCTCGAATGGGCCTGTTTTGTTTTTCTTTCATTATATTTGCTTATACCCACTGCTGTAAGCTACCATAATTGAGAGATTCCTACTGATTTAGAGCTGAAATTCAATCAATTGAGCAAGGATCCTAACAGTGTTGTTTCCTTTCCAATGTAAAATTAAAAGAGAGCAGAAAACATGGAAGAATTGAACTATGATAATGAATTGATTCCTTCAATATTTTGATATACACTAGGTGTCTAAACAAGCATCAGACATGCAGGGGTCTCTACCATGGCATTTGTTCTACTTCAAAAGTATTATATTATGCTAATAATTTGGACCTATCTCTGTGTGTGTTGGATGTCAATGGACCTGATTATTGTGATGACAAGATCCAGGCATTAAAAATATTTATAGAAGTGTTTGTTATGCCATAAGGTCCATTTCTCTGCCTTGAATTAGGTTTCCCAGCTGATGCTTCAATTGAACCATGACAGAAAAATATTAGGTAATTGGGCTGATCTGTTTAACTGCGAGAACAGATGAAGCCACTAGTGCCCAGCCCTTCCTTCAGGATCTGTGCATTTTGAATCTAATGGAGTCATGATCTAACCCTGCATTTAACATCAGAGTAGGTGAAATATGAGTAGTTAGTAAAGATTAAAAAATTACTGTTGTTACGCCAAATTTTAGTCATTAGGCTGACAGAAGTATGAGGCTCTGTTGAAAACTTGCTAAGGAAATTGTAGGAGTAAGTACACACAATGAGTGCACATGGTAAAGTACAAATGATGCATTACCATTTCAGACTGGACGAGAGCAGTTAGCATTAAGTAAGAGGTGGGAACCACCTGGACTGCATAGGTCTAATTGATGTTTACATAACTAAACTCCTCAAGTGCCATTAATGTTACAGATTTTGACCTTTCTAGTGGGCTGAAGGAGGAAAAATGATTTCTCTTCCAACTCAACTGCCCTTCAAAGAGCACTTGGCTTAAGAATACTTGTTTTACCTTTTATTGTTTTCTATCGCTGTAGTCTGAGCCTTCTACGATATTTGTTTAGTGGTTCCCTAAGTATTCTATATGAGAAAGGGTAGTCAGAAAATGTGGCAGAAAAATTGCTTCTTAAGGATGTTTTTAGAGAAAATATGCAAACTTCTATTTTCTCTCAATTATTTTTGAGGGTTTCAACTTTTACTGGACTCATCTGTTTGGTTTCATTTTAGAACTGTTTTCTGTGATCCATAACAGAATTAAAAAAAAAAATGCTACAAAAAATTTGTTTGGGAGAGTGCTTTCAGTAGCTACCATGGGAAGTTTTCCTGCATTGCCTCATCTTTTGGAAGCCGTTGTAAATTGTGTCAAAACCTTGAAATTGTCTTCCCATGCAAAATAAAGCAGTTGTTTTCCCAAACTTCTTATTATGTTAGAGACATTCATTGTTGTTGTTTGTTATTGTACCATATTTATGCGTTTCAAGTTTTGTTGTGCATTCCATTGATTTAATAATTTGTTGACAGAAAACTTCTCGTGGCTGGTGTGAGAAAATGATTGATGTTGCAGAAGATTCATCGTAAAGTTTTGAATCCTATTTGTCATGCTTCAAATTTATTCACTTCTTTATTAATTTATCTTATCATAATTCTATAATGGATTTCTTTGATCATTTTGTTATTGTGCTTTCTGGTTAGGTTTCGATTCGTTCTCTCTCCACAGCCTAGTCCTGCAAATCCGTATCTCATGAACCGCTTCAAGTGGGCTGCAGTTGAGGAAATTTCTAATCTTGATCAGACTGAGGTTTGTCCCAGAGCAATGGAGTTGACTCAAACAATTGCAAAGATAATTAGTTCTGATGGAGGTGGGGCTCTTATAATTGATTATGGCCTGAATGGAGTAGTGTCAGACAGTCTTCAGGTAGGGTGCTTTCAAGTTGGTTATCCTATGAATGTTAGATCTTTACATGCTTAGTACAGATATTTCTGTTTTCCTATCATTTAGCAAGTGTATAGTAACTTGACTCTGGGTTACATGCTTGACTGCATGCTATTGATTTACTTGGTTTTCTTTGTTAGAATTAACAGGTAATATTTTAAATATTTAATTCTAGTTAGCAACATTTGGAGAGGGAAGGGAAATCATTTTTGGACAAGGTCACTCTGCCCTTTGCACTCTTGATATTGATCATGGAACTCCTTGGCCCTTCTAAAAGTTCTTTCACAGCTGTATTATTATATTTACATGCATTTGATATCCATTAAAGTCATCCATCGTCTTTTAAAGTTCATATAATGTAGGCTTAGGGTGTATTACCATTGAATGTATGTTGCATATCACAATGAGCAATGTTGGCGCTCAGCAAGACTGCACCTCACAGCCTTAAATCTTACTGCCTTTTCTTTGCCTTTCTATTACACCCATACTTTTACAGGCAATTCAAAAACACAAGTTCGTCAACATATTGGACAATCCCGGAACTGCTGATCTTAGTGCATATGTTGATTTTGCTTCTATAAGGCACTCTGCTGAGGAAACTTCAGGTGCACATCCTATATGAGCCTTTTGTTATCTGTCTATTTCCATTTTCTTTTCAAGATTAAAAAAATTGAACTAACTGCCCAAGGGAGCAGCAGTAGAAAATTTGAAGGTTGATTCCTGGGTTTTGACACTTTGCAGAAGACGTGTCAGTCCATGGGCCTATCAGTCAGTCTCAGTTTCTAGGTTCTCTTGGCATAAATTTTCGAGTTGAGGCATTGCTAGAAAACTGCACAGATGAACAAGCAGAGTCTTTGAGAACAGGGTATTGGCGTTTGGTAGGTGAAGGTGAAGCCCCATTCTGGGAGGGTCCTGATGATCAGATACCCATTGGAATGGGTACTCGGTATCTGGCTATGGCTATTGTAAACAAGAAGCAAGGCATTCCGGTTCCATTTCAGTGAAGTTTGAGCTAAATTGTGGCATCTGCTGAGATTCCATATGGCAGGGTGTATTTACACCACCGGTTTATTCTATAACTAATCTTAGAGATACCCCACTATTGTACTTGCAGCATGAAATCTTGTTGCCTTCCGTTCACTTCTCATTCAGGTTCTTTTTCTGTTTTTTGGCAGTTTTGATAGAAGTTTCCTGTATTTGCCATTCTCACAGGTTGATGAACTTTCTATCGTGTACTGTCTAGATTATATACAAGCTGAATGGGGAGATAAACAGCCAATATTCCTTTGATTAGAAGATTATATGCCCTAATTATCTTTCATTTATTGATTGCTACATTAGTATGATTTTTGACTTTTGACTTGAAGATCTCAATTAATGTTAAAGAGTCTATTGAGGGGTACAACACTACAAATAAGGCTTGACTTCAAACAATGACAAGCAAATTTGATCTAGAGTGATATAAACTACTTTCTTTTCATGTCTTATGAGTTCCAATTGCTTGCAAACTTCTTATTCATGTTATAATATAAATCACTTTTTGTTTCTTTCGACCCAAAGAGGTGGTCGGACGTGAGGTTGCAGTGGCAGGGAATAAACTTTTGTGATTGGTCCGGCAGGGGATGGTTGACACCTATAAACACTCTAACGCTCAAGTAAGTAAGAGATTAAATTGATTGAGTATCGATAGGCTCAAAAAGAACATAC
The DNA here is from genome assembly GCA_036245055.1 of Diospyros kaki. NCBI lineage: Eukaryota > Viridiplantae > Streptophyta > Magnoliopsida > Ericales > Ebenaceae > Diospyros > Diospyros kaki. The sequence goes on along the minus strand of BSEG01000004.1, from coordinate 1,605,195 downwards.
CTTAACTTTTGATAGAGCAAGTTTATATGGAAGGAGGAGAGGTTCTCTTGCATGCATGCTTGCATCAGGCGTTGCAGAGTGATAGGACTAGATATCCAGTGTGACGAGGCTCTTTGATGGTGGCATGGTGCTGACAGGACCTTAATTAAATGCGGATAGAATTTGCTATTAATGAGAATGAGATCCTCATTAATGGGAATAGGATCTGAAGCGAGCGCGAGAGTATCCAACATTTAGTGGTAATGATGGCTGTCGCAGGCTGAAGTTAGGCCGAGATCGGGCCGTGAGCTGGGCGGTCTTTGGGCCTTCTGAATTGGGCTAGACCTAGTTTGGTCGGTATAGTCCATAGCCCCCCAAGTCGATTGGTTGCAAAGCAAGCATTCGAGCTAGAGATGGGGAAGCTGGGTGAAGCTACTGCTTAGTCGAGGTCTATAGCCAAGCTAACATTTGGATTCGGCCGAGATAGATGGCGAAACTGAAGTGCAGATACATTCGAGCGAATGATTCGAGTTGGCGTCGGGACGCGTCCAAGGTGTATGGCCGAGCTAAGGCTTCGAATATGTTGGAGATTAATTTTCGAGCTGATATGCGGTCGTGCCCAGACAGATTTCGATCCTCTAGGTACCTGAAGTCAACTCGAACCCTACGATAAGGCGTCTTTCTTGAGGTTTTGATACGCGACTCGTGTAATTTCAAGATTCGAGGCGTAACACTTGGGAGGTAGGACGTTGTAGATAAGTAACTAACAACCCATTATTTTGCTTGCCATTTTGGATGCACGACAGATGGCGACTTCCTACGAATGACTTTCGATCGTCAGATGCGCTGTGTAGTAACCATTATAAAGGCTCTCATTTGCCTAGAGTTTCTACTCTTTGCTTCTTCAAGTTTTCGAATTCCTACAACCTTGCAGCTCTTGGTGCTCTCCTTTCGTCTTTGCGACTTTCAATCGAGATTGTGCTTCCAGCTCACGTACCCCTTCCGCCTATGACTCTGACTAGGTAATTCTTCAAATATGTTTTCCTTTCGTTGTCGTGTGCTTGCGTTGGGGTGTTGTGGGGGCTTTGCCAAGTACATGAGTGGTTCTTCGTTTCATTTCACTTTTCTACTTCTATTTATCCCCACATGTATATGCTCATGCCTGTGTATTCTTGCAGCAGGCAAAATGGCACCAAAGCTTTTAAATGAGGACATGAGGGTGCTCTTCAACAAGAGGGAGGAAATCGCGCCAAGCTCTGAGCCGGCCGACAAAGCGAGTAGGAAGACCTTAGCCTTACCAAAGTTGGCTCCCAAATATTCGACCAAGGCCCTCGTTGCCGAGGAGTTGGCTTGGCACCAAAAGCAACAAAGGGTTTTTAAGGGAGAGGCCAGACTGTCCGATAGCTCAAGCTCGGCTAACCACGAAGCTTACTCAGTCAAGTTTCAGGATCTTAATTTCTGAAGCGACCTCTTCATTGATGGCCATCTACATTCGTCGTCAGAGCGTAAAAAGCTATTGGATCTTGGGTAACCCACCACATTTCATTGGGTTGAGTGCCATGCTCTCCAACTTGCTGCGGATTGTCAGATGCTTGAGGCAGACACTGTGAATCGGCTCACAAAAATGAAGCAGGACTATGAAGAGAAGCTGGACCAGGCCCAGGAATTAGTGAAAAGGAAAATAAGGAAATACGTGAAGGCGGCCACTACCGAGGCGAAGAAGCAAGTTAATAAGGCCAAGTTGCTCAATTCTAAACAGCATTACACGATTGACACCCTCTAAAGCCAGCTCGACATTGCTGGTGCAGAGCTAGCAAAATTGATGGCAGAAGTTGTGATAGCCAAGGTTAAGGTGATTGAGAAAGAGATGAAGGCAAAAGTTGATATTGCGGTTCCCCAATCTAAGGTCGAAGAGGCGAAGGCCAACGTGACCAAGACCAAGGAGGAGATCGATAGGGTGCGTGCCGAAACAGAAGAACTGACAGGTGAGGCTTCCCTTTAATACGTTGAGGGGTACAAAGAGGCTCTATCCCATGTCCGAACTGTCTTTCCTAAGCTGAATCTCTCGGCCTTTGGGCCTTTTAAAGAAATCAAGGACTACCAGCTCGTGGACCTAGTGGAAGAGAGCCAAGCTAGGCATGCCAACATTTTGGAGGCAGTCAAGCCACGCTGGCCTAGGGACGAAGCACTCCAAGATGTCGGAGTTGTTAACCTTACTTTGGGGTCCCTACTCGAGATCGCTGTCGAGCCTACTCCCGAGCCCGCCAAGTTTTGATCCTTTGCTCTTTTCCTTTTTCTTTGTAATAGTTTGCATGATAGTGTAGGCCTCCCGTTATTGTGATGCACAAATCTTGTAACTTTGTAACCTTGAATTTAAATAAAATGGATGACCTTTTTTTCCCCTCATATTTGTGATGTTTTGTTTCTATTGTCTCTTTTTTATGTGTTTGCCTTGTTATCCTTTTGTAACTCGGATGCCCTTTGTTTGCCTTTGTTAATTGGCTACGCCCGAGGTCCGGATGTTTGCCAAGTAAGGTTAGGTTGGTAGGTCGGTATGGTTCTTGTCCCCCCAAGTTGGATGCTCGTAGGGGGAGTATCAGGCTTGTAGATGCTTTATCGAGCTAGTGTTGAGCTCGACACCCTACCGAGTTGTTGGGCGTAACTTTGCTTTGGACTCAGATGGTCGTTCTGACACCTTAACTTGATTGTGTGCATGTCCCAAAAAATGAGGCGCATGTTCAAGAATGTGAGACGACACTTGTAGGTGTAGAGGCAACCCATTACCTTAGGTGGGGCAGGTTTGTTAGAGCATTAATTGCAGGGTACATGACAGGATCGCAACGGTCGCCTTGGCCCACATTCGTCCGTTGGATGCCCCGCATGATGCTTATAAGTATGGTTTCTTCTCGCCCATGCATACTTGTCGCATTCATCTCTAGCTATTTGCCCGTCTTCCCTCCCATCGTTCACAAACTCTCTAGCCTCCTCTTCCTTCAAATCTCCCAATCAGCTGGATAACTTGTTAGTCTGTTTGCCAATGGCTGGGTCGACTTCAAACCCCGTTCGTCCGTATGACTGGGTAAGTGAGGAGGTCATCAAGATCGCCTCGAAGTACACCACTTCGTCGTCTAGGGAGGCGATGAGAAATGGGATCCTTTTTTCTAGAACTAGAGATGGAGAGGAACAATTTGTTTGTTGGCCGTGCAAGAAGGAAAAACGCGTTTACATGGAATTGAGCTTGGCTTTGGACGCTGGGTTTATTTTCATATGCAAGACATTCTTCTCTCGATTGCACTTGCGACTGCACTTGATCGAGTTCCAGGGCTCGGTCTTGCTAGCATTGAACATCGCCCTGACACAACTGCACCCAAATAGTTGGGGCTTCATCCACGAGTTCGAGGTGCTAACCAAGTTTCTCGGTCAGGAGCCAAGTTTGGGGGTCGTCTTCTTTTATTAAAAGGGGGCAGAACAAGCAGTTGGGTCTCCTTGACCAGACACCTGGGGAAAAAACTACTGAAGGCCTACAACTCCTCCTACAAGAATTTCAAGGATGGCTACTTAAGGTAGCTTCAAAGGAGAGTCAGTTCTACTTTTTCTTGGATGCGAACGACCGGGAGAAGTATCCCATATGCTAGCAGTCAAAGCCAAGCTCCTTTATCGAGGTGGAGTACGAAAGTTTGAGTTCGGAGGATCAAGCTTTGGTAGATGCGTTCACATTTTCTCCCCAACTTGAGTCTGCAAAGTTCGTTGAGTTCAAGGAGGATCTTGAGGGCTTGTTGCAATACATGCGTAAGTTGTTGTCTTTCCTTTGTTTGGTTTTCATTGATCGTGGCTCATATTGACATTTATTGTTTCAGGTCGGGTGGCCCCCAACCTAACTACAGAGAAGGTGAGGAGGCGAACGATAGAGAAGAGTGCCCAGCCGAGCTTTAGCAGTGGTCAGCACAAAAAAAGTTGTCTCTGCTAAGCCGAAAGGCTCTGCCCCTGCCCAACTGACTTCCAAGGCTGTTACTGTTGAAGTCGTCCTTTCTTCTCCATCCAATGAAGTGGTCGAGGTTGAGAAGGCTTCTTTGCAACGGACGAGGTGCTAAGCCGATGCCTTCAAGCTCGGGCCAAGCTACTGATGTGCCGAGGCCTTCGAGCCCAAGTCAAGTTTGCGACGAGTTGGTGTTCTAGAGGTCTAACTAGCATCAGAGACTAAGTTTACGGGGATGTGATGACTCTGAGGCCTACCCCCAAAGCCTCTGGAGCCATGAGTTTTGATCGAGAAAGTTTATCGAGGAACACCTCTCTCTCCAAGAGAGGCATGCTTCCCTAGGGGACATCGAGTTGTTCCACTGGGTAAAGATGCAGGCCATGTGCGTTGCTAGTGCTACCCAAATGTTGGCGTTAGGAAAGCCCAAGAGAAGCTAGAGGTAGTGAGGCAGAAGGCTCGGGAAGCCTGGGAGACCACCAAGAAGTGGGTCGATGAGCAGCTGGCGACTGAGATGGAGGACTTGCGGGCCCGAGACACAAGGGCTGAGAAAGTGGCTTCTAGGGCAGACTCCAAACTCCTAAAGGTGTAGAGCAAGGGGATAAGGCCTGGGAGGACACAAAGGAGCTAAATGAGAGGCTCACCTACTTTGAAAACTAGTCTCAGACCGAAAAGGAAATGGTAGAGGCGCTGGAGGCCGAACGAGATATTGTCCTTCCGGAGGCTACTCGTCTAAGAGCCGAGGCAGAGGGCTTACAGAATGAGGCCTTTGATCAGTACCTCGAAGGCTTTTCAACGGCCTTAGCGCAGGTTCAGACGCTCTACCCCAAGGCGGATCTTTCCAACTGCATCCCCTTTAAGGAAATCGTGGACGGCCGGCATGAGGACCCAGTTGCAGAGGGCCTAATCGGCTAGGGCGAGGCCTTGGAGGGGGTGCAGGAGGCTAGAGGTCAACCGGGGAGGGCCAACGAGTAGCCCGATAAAGCCTTGGTCGCTACCTAGTCTGACCAGACCTTTGGCATAGCTTTTTGACTTCTTTTGTTTGTACCTCTTTTTGCTTGATATTTTCCTTTGTTGCGTTGTAAATACTTCACTTTATTATAGAATGAAAGAGATATTCCCGAGTATTTTTTGGCTTCTGCATTAATTTTCTTTTCCTTTATCTTCTTTGTTGTAGCATCTTCAAGCAATATCTCATGAGATAGAGAGAGAGGAATTGAGATGGATTCGAGGTCCTTTCATCGGGGTAGACCTGGGTGCTTCAAGGGCGGACTAACCGCGTCAGTCTGAACCCGAAGTGCGACTTAGAGAGATGTTGCGATGGACCTGAGGCCGAAAGGCTAGCAAGTGAGACCTCCATTCAATATATCGGAAGGCATGAGATGGTCTTGTCCCATGTTCTCGCTTTTTACCCTGGGCTGGTCCTTTTGGTGCTTAGTTCTTTAAGGGAGTTCAAGGATGGCCATTTGGGTATTATGGTTGGGATGCACGCATAACACGGAGCCCGAATTGTGTGCTCATGAAGATGAAGCTACGTTTTCAAATGCAGGGTGTGCTATTTCCCTAAGGAAGACACTCATGAAGATGAAATGACATTTTCACACGTAAGATGCACCGCTTTCCTAGGACGCGTTTATTAGGATATTAATTATTCGGACATGTGGTCAGATTGTAATGGCGATTCTTCAAGTGCCAGATGCAGGGCATTGATATCTGGGCACGTGGCAGGATCGGATCAAGTGTGATGACAGACAACCCTTGGCCGTTGGATATCCCTCATTATGCTTATAAAAGGGGAGGACTCCACCTTGCTCCTGCACTCCTTATGTGCATTCAATCTTAATCGTTCTTAGTTGCCTTTTGCCTTTTGGGAAGCCTAGGGTTTTTGAGGGATAAGGTCGTTGATTCAACTCGAGGCCTTGTTAGTTGAAAGCAGTGTTTCCGTGGGCGGTGTTGCGAAGACAACTGAGAAACCTATAGCCGAAGTTAAGTGTGTTTGGGCGAGAGCGATACTAGAATCGATAATGTAATGCCTCGCTTTTTCGAGCATTAAATAACTTAGGAATTTTAGGAATATTTTTTTTTTATAAACCATCTCCCGACAATCCTATTTTACCTTCTCAACTCACTAAATAAGAATTAATAAGATAAGACAGGTAATCATTATAAATGCGGAAGCTTAAAATCGAAACCTGATATGGTACATAATCAATTTCACTTTATAACCGTATAAGAATCCGTACCATACATTAATATCATATCATCAATATTGAAATACATAAATACATAGAGATTTCATAATGTTCTAATAAGGCTAATCATCAATAAAGCATCAGCTAAAACATATCTGAGTCAGCTTGCTGAATCTATCGGCCACGCCATCACGTGCCGTCTCATCTGAACCTGATCCTTGCCTAAGCTGCAAGTCTAAACTGGAACGTTGCATGTTCTAGGGGCATAACTTATTAGAAGATGAATCTTCTAGTGAGGGTTTAAAAACATGATACATGAATACATGATGCAATAACATAAACAATCATATGCCCTAGTGTAACTTTCTTGGCCTACCAGCCTGGCACGGAACCCTAAGCAGAATCCCGAATCTCTGCAAGATAATCCTAACGTTGTTCCATCATTGCCCTTGGGAATTATGGCTACACTCTTAGGACGACATCCCCATCCCATGCATGAGTATCAATATGCCAATAATATCGTGCTATGCAAGAATAACGTCTTTCCATGCAATATGAAATGATCATAACTTCAATAAATATCATGCATAATGAAGCAAACGTTTCATATATAGGTTCTCAGGATAAAACCACTCACCTTTAGACCTAAACTCAAATTTTCTCGAAAAACACGTATCACCTCGATTTGCGTGCCAACCTTGAAAATAACGTAAATCATCAAGATTCATGGCCAAATCACTTTCTGGCCAATCATTTCCAAGTAAAATCAATAATCTAATTTTTTCATACTTTTTCTTTATTTCTCTCTATTTTTTCTCTATTTTTCATAGTCATATTTTCTTCTAAAATTCAAAATAAATACCTAATCAGGTAATTTATTTAATTTTTCTTTATGAAAATTCCTAAAATAACATTTCTAATCTTCATACATTTTCTGGAAATTGTTTGAAACTTATTCCTATTTTTTTCTAATTAATTTTCCTTTCAAAAATTCAACATAATTACTTTCTCATGAAATTTCCTACATAAAAATTCATAAAGGTAAACTATTCATTTTTCCTGTATTTCTGGATATTTTTCCAGAATTTTATCCATCTTATCTCTATTTTTACTCTATTTTTTTTTATTTTCAATATTTAAAAATAATAAAAATTATCTCCAGTCATCTTCTCCGGCGCTGGCACACCGGAAAATTAACCTGACTATACCAAAAGATAGCTTACCTTGAGTTTATTACTCTGGTCAAATTTGAGGTTGAAATAACACCTGGAAGACCTCATTTTGAGCAAAAATCAATCCGACCCTGGTAAGATTCGATTTTTTCGACAAAGTTCCGATCACCCTTTAGATGAACTCCAAAATTCCTCAAACTTTCCAGAAATGATCCTTACCTCATGGGCAACAAAAGCCCTATGGTTTGGTGCCTCAATTTGTTCAAAAATGAGGTCGATTTGAAGATCAAATCTTGCAAAATTCTAAGCCATCATATCCTCTATTTATAGGCGGATTTCGGGCCCTTAAATGACAGATCTCGCTTCAATCAAGGCCTTTGATGTCCTCTCTTACCCTTAACAAGTCCAAAATCCACCGAAAGAGCTCCATTTTCGTGATCTAAGTGGCCAAACTTTCAGCCATTTTTTCTTTAATTTTCGGCCATTCCATTGCTTGTTGTCGGTCAAGTCCTTTACAAAAGATGCTCCCTGAGCAACCCTCGTGCCATCCCTGTGGCCAATTTCGGTGATTTGATGGGTTGGTCGACCATAGTTGTTTGGAGATTTTCTTAAAATTGTACTTTGGCCCCTCAAACTTTGGATTTCTCACTTTGGCCCATTTCACCAAGCCCCTCAGCTTTTGATAATTTCTTTCAAGACCCTCAAGTTCTAAAACATCAATTTGACCCCTGAGGATTCCGAAAAAATATCGTTTCGGCCTCTTTCTTGTAATTTCGAAAAACTACACTTAGACCCGAATCTTCGTTTTGGCCCTAAACCTCTTCGTTTCTTCCTGAAATCACTGAATGTTTGTTCCTTATGAAAAAACGAAGCCTCCTTAAGATTCTATTGACTTCTCGGAAGTCGTCTATAACGATTCGGTATTACAGCCTAATTGACAGCTGTATTTTAGCTGTACCGAAAATTGTTCCCGATCTTATTTCTTTCTATGCCATAAATCATGCCTCGAAATACTCATCACGGCCATATTATTTTTCTTTGGCATTTCGGCTCCAAGACACTCCCTACAGTTGATTCGGTCATCATACGGTAATAAATTATCCTTGTACCCTCAATTTATCCTTAAATTCTATTTTTGCCCCAAGATAAATTACTCTTTAGTCCTTTAGAATTTCTCAGATATTACAGGTAACCTCACTCATTTTCTAGTTCACTTCTGGAGTTATTGTCCCATCATGTCTTCTGCCCTGTCAGACTACTTGTCCTCGTACTCTTCTAGTAGCTCATTTGGTCGAAACGTGGCCAAGAAGACCCAGTTGATTTGAGTCATCCTAACATTCCCACTTGAGATACATGGCAGTGGCTTCGCAAGGGCTCTACCAATGGAATAGATGGAGCATAGATGATTTTATGATGAGGCTCTACCAATGGAACAGAGGGAGCATGGAATAGATTTTGCGATGATAATTGCTTTATCTAGCTGTGTCTTCGTAGTGTTGCAGGTTGATTGTTAAAAATGTAAACCTTGTAATGAAACGAAGTAATGAAATGAAAGGTTTTTCAAATTCTTCGTAACTTCTGATTTTTTCTATTCTTGCTTTGTTGTAGTATTTATTCGAATACCTTAATTGGTACAAGGTGCCAACTCAGTTGAGGTCACCGGACTTGTTTGATACAAGGTGTGATTTTGAATAAGATTGAGGTTATTCGAAGTTTGCTTATGCTTGCTTGATACAAGACGTGATTTTGATTTAGACTAAGGTGGTCGTGCCGAATTGACCCCCATCCATGTCTGATGTAGGGGACAATAGACTAGGGGTGGGTACGGTGTGATTTGGGCAATTTTGGGCATTTAATTCACCTAACTGCACATGCAATTTGGTGTTAAACCAGACCGCACCACATTTTACGATGCGGTCTAATGCTTCCTCTACTGCTTCATTTACTACCTTATAATTTTTTATATTTGATTAGAATGTTGAGTTAGATCTAACACTAAAACAAATACTAACTACCGAGCAAAATTTAAAACTATATCTATAAATAAAAACAAATTTTAGACACACAATGAAAGACAACCAAGCACAGATTATCTTATCTAGGAAGATTGCAATTTAGTCCCCATCACAGGCTGCATCATGTTTAATAATGCTTTTTGTTTCCAGTTTGTTGTTCTTGTTTTCATTTTTCATCATAGGCTACATTACGTTTAACATTTTAGTGTTATACCCTTTTAGGTTTTTATATATTTTTATTTTTTAAAATTTTTTTATTAACACACTACTTAGTCGGTTCAGTTCGGTTTTAACCGCATCGAAAAATCCCCAAACTACAAACTGCACAGTTTGGGGATTTCTTAAATCATGTCGAATTGTTCCCTCAAAAAAATCGTGCGATTTGGTGCGGACAGTTTCCACAGTTTACCGATTTTTTTGCCCACCCCTACGGTAGACGGCTCAGCAAGAGGTACCGGGATGGTCCCGAGGTCCGCTCGTCTAAGTAAAGCCAGGTGCTTGGGGGCAGACTGACTGCGTCGATCTATACTCAGAGCATGGCTTAAGAGAGATGTCAGGATGGACCTGGGGTCCGCCCGCTGCTGGGGTAGACTCGGGCACTTGGGGGCGAATTGACTGCGTTGGTTTGATACCTAGAGCACGGCTTAAGAGAGATGTTGGGATGGAGCCGAGGTTCGCCCGCCAGGGTAGACCCGGACACTTGGGGACTGACTAACCATGTCGGTCTGATACCTAAAGCACGACAAAAGAAAGATTAGGATGGGCTAGGAGTAATCGTGTTGTTTTCCACGATGAAAGATAATCTGAGTTGAATATCTCTTTAGGATAAAAGATAGTCCTCGAGATGAATAATTTCCAAGATAAAATATAAGTCTTCAAGATGAGAGGTGATCTGCCTAAATGACTATTTTATTGATGACGGGTAAATCAAATAACACATAGGCAAAGTCCTAATATAATGAATGAATGGAATCAATTAATTGACTGGACAGAATTAATCAATTGAATGACACAACAAAATATTTAAGCAATTACTTAGCTATAATATCTTCGCAGGTTGGTTGCATTCCATGACCTAGACAGGGGTTGGCTTATGAGCTCAGCCAAGTAATAGGCCCCGTTATTGAGGTTGCAGGTGACACGATAGGGGCCTTCCCAGTTGGTGTCAAGCTTTTCTTCTTTGATTCCAAGCTATTGCCTTACTATTCCTTCATTCTCTAGTTAGGTAGTTGTTCTTGGTGGCCGGACCTCTTCTATGGTGACGTAACCTGTCACTCGCCTCTTGAGGTCGTTAGGGTCAGTTGACAATTTTCTTGCCAGTGAATCGACAAATGGCCTAGGTTGTAGCCCGACCATGATGGTGTGTAGAGAGACTGTCGGATTGAGGTTCTTTATCTGGATGGCCTCTTGGTTGAATTGATTCATAAACGCTCAAAGTAATTTATCAGCTCCTTACTTCAGGTTGATAAGGTTAGCCGAGGTCTTGAGATGAGCTAGGCTAGTGGAGTAGTAGGTGAGGAAGCATGTGGTTAACTTGGAAAAATCATGAATAGAGTTTTATTTCAATGAGGAGAACCATAGCATGATCAACTTTTTAAGTGTGTTGGAAAACGCTCGGCACATGATCGGATATCGCGGCATTGAACATGGTGAGGTGCTCATGGGGTTGGAGTTGTTGTCATATGGTTCCAAGGTACTAGGGAGACATAAATCATCTGGCAAAGGTACAACCGTAATGAACTTTGAGAAAGATTGGCACAGCCATGATGAACTCTAAGAAAATATGGTCGGGACCACATAGGGATGTGGAAAGTGGAAGAACGGAAGTGTGGGTAGCTTGGTGTTGTTGGTAGCGGCTACTTTCTATGTCGTTATCAACTCGTTTGCTGCGTTGGTCACGCTGTAGATTTCAGGTTAACTTAGTAACCTGGTTTTGGAGTTGTTTGACGATTTGGAGGAGGACTTCCATGGTGGATGGATTTTCTGGTTGGTGGTTGTTGGTGTTTGGTTCCTAGTTAGGGACGCTTCTGATTCACACCATGAGAAAGTGGTGGGATTGGTTTGAAAGGTTATGGTAAGATTATGAGGTAGATAAGTTTTACTAGATCCCATAGTGGGCGTCAAATGTTCCTTTCGACCCCAATGGGTGGTCGGATGTGAGTTTCCAACGACATAGAATAAACTGCTGTGATCGGTCTGGTGGAGGGTGGCTGACACTTGCAAGCACTTCGACACTCAAGTAAGTAAGAGATTAAAATGACAGAGTATTAGTAGGCTCGAAAAGAACATACCTTAGCTCTTGATATATCAGGTTTATATAAGAGGAGAGGTCCTCCTACATGCATGCTTGTATCGGGCGTTGCAGGGTGATGTAATTGGACATCCGGCTCTGACAAGACTCCTTAATGGTGGCACGGTACCGACAAGAACTTTATTAAATGTGGATAAAATCTGTCATTAATGAGGATGAGATCTTCATTAATAGAGATGGGATCTGAAGTGGGCGCGAAAATATCGACCATGCAGTGATAATGATGGCCGTCGCAAATTAAAATTGAGCTGAGATCAAGTCGTGGGCTGAGTGATCTTTGGGCCTTCTGAATTGGGCCAGTCTGGTTTGGCCGGTACGTCCACTTTTGGCACGTTCTTGCTAGGAACATATAGTTACTATGTGCTTCAAAATATGAAGTTGGAAAAAAGCAGAAGTCGGCCTGCCCTGCGCACTGCACTTGGTTTGTTTGGTGCTATGTACTGGTGAGCCACATGCCGCATTTGTTTATTCTTTTATCTCAGTGCGCATTGACCAGCAGCAGCATCAACCTATCTAGTCTAGACAGAGGAACAAATCTCTAATAAATTCTGATAATTAATGGGTTTTGTTACTTGGACGGGGTTTAGTATGATGCATGAACAGAAGAAGGAGAAGATATAGAAGGCTTTAGCTTACAATCCACAATTAAACATGGAAAAAGACAGCTGAATCACCGGACGAGCAAATTATCAACTGCAGAGGACTAAAGGCCATGTCTTTTGTCACTGCAGTCCATGTAGAATTTACATCTATTACTAAGTTTCCGCATTGATTTTAACTCTGATATTTTATGTAAAATTCTAAGTGATTTACTACTACATCATATTCATGGAGGCATCAAATTGGTTAATTTCTTCTGTACTTTCAATGACTTCACTGACACCTCAAACCTCGTGTTGTTGCTCGGAGCCTTCATCCCCAATACCTTTTTTGGACATTACAAAATCCTAGGTTGCACGGAAATTAGAGATATTTTTGATAGAAAACAGATACGTGAAAATAACATTTTTTTAAAAAAGTAAGAAACATAAATGTAAGATAAACTATAAATTTAAAAAATATAGGAATTTTTTTGTAAATATAATTTTTAATATAAAAAAATAAAAAATATTAAAATATAAACAATAAACATAAATTCTATAATGTATTCAAATACACATAAATATAAAGTTCACAATCATCAACAATATTTAGAAAGTTCTATTATCTTTACATAACTTAGTAATTAAAAATAAATAATAAATTTAAATAACAAAATCAAACATAATACAACTGTTAACTTATATATATATATATATTTACATATATATATATATATACTGATATGCATACACATACTGTTAATTGTTAAATTTTCGCATATATATACATAAATATGTACACTGTTAAGGGTTAAACAATAAACATATATACTATTAATTTGTATATATATATACTGATAGTGTTAACCTTTTTTCTTTTTTTTGGATTACGCTCAATTACTTGGGTCCTCAACCACCCCACTCCTAAAGCTACACTGAGGAGGTAAATTGAGGAATGTGTCCAAGTAACCAAGGTGGTAGACCTTAGCATCACTAATGTCACTCCCAAAGTCCTCTCCCAAAAGAAAGCATTCTGCTTCCTCCAAGAATCGAACCCACGCTAAGAGTCCCTAGACATGCTTTCTGCCTGCCCCTTATCCACTTGGCTGTGCCCTCGAGGGCGATAGTGTTAACTTTTTTATATTTATATATCGAGAGAGAGAAAGAGGGGGGGAGGGGGTAAGTTATAGTTGTAAAAAGAAAAGAAAGACCGACACCAATAGCGAGAGAGCCGAGAAAAAACGATCGGCAGTGGGAAAAACTCGAAGAACAACGGAACACCGAAGCAAATAATGGAAGGATGAGAATGACTGATGGCGAGGGTAATTGAAGGACAGGAAGTAGTCGGCGGCACGATGAGGACAATCAAAGGAGAAAAATAGCTGGAAAAAGAAGTAGAAAAAAGGGAAAAAGAGAGGAAAAAGTTTTTGTAGGGATCCAACTACTGGGCAACACTCGCTGAAACGCATTTCAGATAAGTTTTTTAAATTTTGAAACGGCCCAAAAACTTTCAAAAATTATACAAACGGCACAAAAAACGTCTTGTGCTGTTTTTTCTATTTCCAAAATTGGAAATGGTTCGAAAACGCCAAAACGGCATCTCTAAACCGTTTTCGTGCCTCACAGACAAAACCTTGGCTCCTTGGCTTTTGCTTTCTTCTCCTCTCTCCTTGTACCTCTACAGAAAATTTAGAAAATAGATTTTTTTATGTTTTTTATTTTATAGTATAAAATTGAAAAATAAAATTTTCATTTTTATTTTTAATTAAAAATTCAAAAATAAGTTTTATAGTTGAACCGACGCTAATAATTTTTTTTATTTTTCAGCTCAATCTAAATTATAAAGTCATATATATATATATATCAATTTGTTAGGCTAAAAATATATGGTTAACATCAATTATTAAATTTTAATAAATAAACTTTGTTTTTAAATAAAACGTTTTATTTTAATTTAAAAATAATCTTATTAATTAATAAAATATTATATATTTATTATTAATTAATAAATTTATAAAAAAACATATTGTATGAGAATAAAATACATTTATTAAAATTTATCCATTGAGTATTCAGCACAGAACAATAATTAATAATTTTAAGTTAATATAAAAAAATTTAGCCAACCCAATGTAAAATTACATATTAACGTATCGGCTACCGATGCGTGCAAAGGTCGGTCGAATCTTATAAAACTAGGCGCAGGTGGTGCTTCGTTTCAATTCCTCCGGACGGCTAGAGAGAGAGCTATGGGGGCGACTCTCTCCAGTTTATTGGGAGGAGGCTCGGCCGCTGCCGACAACTCGTCTTCTGCGGCGTCACCGTCAGGCCCGTCTAGCGTCCTCACCTTTCACTCCTCCGACAGATGGAAGCTTCACTTCAACGCCTCCAAGCAAATCCCCAAGCTGGTACGGTCTATTCTTCAACCCTAACATTGATTATTCATCCCAATTTCAAGATCTGATTCTCTTGCCCTTCGCTTGTGAAGATGGTGGTGGATTTCTCGGCGTCGTGGTGCGGGCCCTGCAAGTTCATGGAGCCGGTAATCGAAGCGATGGCCGCCAGGCTCACCGACGTCGAGTTCGTCAAGATCGATGTAGATGAATTGTCCGTAAGTTGAATTTACTCTCTTCACAATCGATTCGATCTAATTCTCGAGTCTACGATGCGACGGTTCTGAATTCTGATTGCAATTTGAGTTGGATAAAATGGCAGGATGTGGCGCGGGAGTTCGGCGTGCAGGCGATGCCGACGTTCGTGTTGCTGAAGCAAGGAAAGGAGGTGGACAAGGTCATCGGGGCCAACAAGGATGAGCTCGAGAAGAAGATTGAGAAGCACAGAGAGAAACCTAAATTTGCTGCTTGATTCCTTCTTCAATTAAGTAAACCTCCTGTCCCAAAGCTTCGCCCCTTTATTTATATGCTCATAACTATCTTAATTCAGCCATCATGAATATGAACACAAACCGTGGCAACTGTTGTTTAAATGTTTGTCACTTCTAGGTCTTTGTCTAGATTGTTTCATCTTCAACTGTGATCCTCCTCCCGCTTTATCTTGATATTAATCTATCGTGCTGCTTTGGGGTTATGGTTCGTGAATTGCGTTGTTGGATGATTGCAATCTGGCTACAGTCTTGTTAATATTGTTGAATGAGAGTTTGATTTTTAGATTTGAGTTAGGTTATTAGAATTCGACCCGACCCATAGGCGAAGATCTCTTTAGATGGTTTTCTTCGTTAGTAGATAATTGGATGCATTTGAGATTTTTTAGGCTTGAGAGATTTAAATATTGTATTACTTTATTTTCTTGATAGGTAAAAGTATTTGTGTCTTCCCATAAACATATAACACATTATAATCGAATCGAATCGAAACATATGCTTAATTTGAATTTTTTTTTTCTGATCTATTCTTCCAACTAATAATCATATTCTACACTTCCCCAACACGCTTGTGGGTTTTGCGGAAGAAAACAGAGAGAGAGGGAGAGAGAAAGCTAAGGAATGTGCTTCGCCACTAACGTTGGCGAATACTTCTTTTCTTTTTTTTTTTTCAGTATAACGAATAGTTGAGAATCTTGGGATGGGGGCGGCTGCAACGCTTGGGAACGCTCTTTTCACATTCAACTTTTTTCTTTTTAAATGCGTTAAGTTCTAGGCTTTACTGAACATGATGAGACATGCACACCGATCTCCATTCATAAGATAAAATTCCATTGGGACTCCAAGAGAATAACTTCTTTCTCTTGCTTTAACTTTAGAATCAACTTAAAAGTCATTTGTTTCTCTAATGGTGAAATTCCTCATGCCCTTCCTGCCGGCCCCACGTATGGAGAGAGGAGATTAATCAAGAAATCTAGCGATTATGAATCGAACACGGGATTTCTTACCAGTTATATAACAGTTATAATCCATCAATCCTCAAGGCATACTGGTCCCCAACCGTTGGGGCCAAAGTCACATTCACCCTCTCAGTTGCCTGAGGACAATTTTATTTCTTTTTGACAAAAAAATGCACACACCAAGACGTTCATTATTTGATAAACTGACCATCTTTTCACCAATCAATCATTTTTTAATGAATTATATCTTTTATCAATATAAATAATTCCTTAATAATATAATACACAACATTTTTTATCCAGCATTATTTTCAAAATTTTGGAAAACAATATTCTTTTAACAAGAAATAAAAACAAATAATAGAAATGAGAGAAGACTTATAATGATATATGCCAAGACTACTGATTGCATCTCCTGCATTTTATTATATATACAAAACCGAAGCATACAATCAATATATTTATGGTCCAGACATGGACAAAGCTGCACCTTACACCACACTCACATTAAGAACCACCCAAATATACTTTTAACAGCTTTAAGTTTCAGTCAATTGGGCCAAAAGCTGTTAAAAAGCTGATAATGTCCATTGGATCTCAAGCTGAAGGACCTTTGGCTGAGGCGCCCGCAAGGTATATACCCTAAATAAAATGTGTAACCCCCCTTAAAATGTGTATGCTTGGTTAAATGAACCAATGTCCAGGCCCTTCATCTTCACAACTGACTCAACGTGGCCTTTCAGTGTATGCAGTTCCCTCAACCTGGAGAAAGAGAGAGAGAGAGAGAGAGAGAGAGAGAGAGAGAGAGAGAGAGAGAGAGAGAGAGAGAGAGTCATCGACTCTATTTGATCTATTGAAAGAAACCTAAATGCAGAAAACACACTGCAAAAACATTTTTCATTTTTTTTTTTTTGCCTGAACTAAGAAAAAGATAATCATTATAAAACCTCTACTTGAGAAGCAGATGTAAAACATTATACATTTTGACGTGTGAGTGTGAGCATTTACCTTGCAATCTCGGCCCTTCTTTTTGCCTCTTCAGCCATCTGATTGAGTTCTGTGAAAGTGCTGCGATCAGCAAACTTTGTCTTGGTCTCAGGAGGTTGCAGCCCATGGAGAGTTCTCTGTGCTTGTGCCCATTTAAGCTCTCGTTCTTCCTTCCCAAAATCCTTTTTCCTGGTGAAAGCAATCTGCAAGATAGAACAGTTTTAAAGAATGACAATTAGCCATTCTGTCTGTCACTGGAACCCCCACTAAATAAATACCTTTCCTTACCCTTTGCTCGATAACCAGATCCCAAGCTTTTCCACTCAATGCATATCTGATAATGAACTTTATAAAATCAAGTGGAATGTAGAATATTATGTTATAAAGCCAAATGACCCCAGCCCAACCCCATCCGATCCCTTCAATAGCAGCAAAACTCCAGTTTGCGTAAACTGCAATTAGTGTAGCAATCTGCTCGATAAAATATCGAGGGTAAGTACACTTGCATGAAATTGAAGGGCACAAAAAGAAAAACATGGCAGATCTCCAGTTTGAGAAAAGAGCAATTAGTGTAGTAGCAATCTGCTAAAAAATTGACAAATACTATCAGAAGGCAAACAAGTGCTTGCATGAGAAAAATAAAATACTTTGTAGGAACTGGGAAGTGAGATGAAGATAGAAATGGAAACCGAATAATAACAATCAGCAACTCACTTACCAACTGAGCGACAACAAAAGCCACCACAAGCAGGAGGCCAGGGCGTTCAAGAAAAGACCAACTCCTAGAACGTGTCACAAATATTAGGGCCTGGCTGATGATGCTCACTTGCAGGTACACTGCTGATGCAAGTTTCCTAAAATCATCGCGTGCTGTTTCTTCCAAAGTCGAAACCCCAAATATTCGCTGTAAATTACACAAAAATGGGGCATATATGTGTGTGAGACCCAACAGTATATCTTAATTCTCCATATGTTACAAGCAGGACTCTGAAAGAACAGCGGGGAGCAGAGACATTTGAACTCGGTCTAGAAGTGAAACTACCGTCAAGGCACCTATGCTTGGAAGAGGGCATCAAAATTTCACGAGATTAGGCTACACGTCCAAATTTTCAGTATGCCAACTACAAGCATCACTGCTTGTGATAGAACACAAAATACAATGGCCTGATACTATAAATAAATATACTCCACGTCATCTTCATCAAATTTACACTATTCTGTATTGACCAGGACATCATCTGATCTTCATCTCCTCCAACTTACAAATGTCCTCAACATTATGAAGAATTTGACTAAATAAATTAGTTTATTGTACTAGCCTGACAGTTCTGAGTATATATCTCCTGCTGAATCCTGAAGTTTGCCATTTATATTACTCCATTGCTGAATTGAAAGAGTAACATGAATGGCACAATTTTAGGATTCAGCACAAAGGTTGTACTGAAAGCTATCAGAGTACCAATCTTAGCAGTTAATCTAAGGAATAGTTCAGCAACAAGACTGTCTCAAGTGTGTAGGCGTGGGAAGACGGGAGTTAGTCTAGCAGTCACTGGAGCTTTTAAAGGATAAAAACTAAAATGAAATGATAACCTGCAAAGAAAAATTCTGGATAGCACGAAACAAAGAGCATAATCAATTCAGAGAATCTGAAAATTCCGATGGCAAAAGCCATCTCACATGATTGTCATCACAAAGAAATTACCAACAAGGAAGAAATTCATGAAATTCATTTGGCAACTAATCTATCGGGGGCATGTACCATGCCCACATAAACTATTTCATGATGAGCTAAGCATGGCTGTATACATTTTCTTACCGGAAAAAAATCTGTCTTGTATGCTGCCCAGAAGAAAATGACAGTCATCATGGCCAAATAACCACCGAGAATGATTCCAGTTGTAAAAATCTCTGCCAGCTTCCAGCTATCTGGTTGAGGAGATGGTTTCACCCTATCCTTTGATATTGTCATTATTGTACCTGGCATGCCGTATAGATGAAGCATTAGAACCACATAGAAATGAGACTTGTGCCTGACAAGAATATGAGAAGAAACATGCTTGCATCTGCATGTAAGTGTGCTATCTATGTGGTAACTAGAAATGCAAGGGAATCTGTTCCTCAGTGTAAGAAAATACAAACCATCATTGAGAATGGCAATGATCAGCACCATGAAGGGCGGAAAATCAAACTTCCATATGAGGGCAAGTAACATAAAACCAAGCTGTCAAAACAGATATGAAGGAGAAGTAGGTAAAAGGAAACTAGAATCCATAACAATTTGACAAGAGGATCCTATCAAATAATTCGTTGGTGTGACAGAAAAAGTGCAAATAAAAATGTCAGAAGAGTTTTATCAGTTTTAATCCCAAATTAAAACACTTACCACAATTCGGATAGTAATAGAGACTGCATATATCTGCACCCAAAATGTAAAAGAAATATGTTAATTATAGAAGCAGTTGTATGAGTCATGACACGTTACCTAAAATGGAACAAGTGTACTTACATGAAATATATTAATTCATTATAGAATCTGTTAATTCTTTTGCACTTTCAACACATAAAAATGCAACAACTTGTGAATCAAGATTAAGAGTACTAGTTGCAGAGCCATGATGTTATTTCGTGAAAAATGGAAGGAATTTCAGAATCTTGAGTTTAAGTGGTTGGAAACACGCCAAAGAAGCAAGTAAATTCTGTAAATTGATAACTTCTTCCCCAAACAAATACCTTGTGCACCAGAAAGATGTTAATAAGAATTGCATGTGCACCTTGGTTCTGCTAGAGGAAAGATCAGAGCAGAAACATATTTGGAGGTGGTATGTAGAATCAGTGAGAAAAATTGCAGATATATAGTATCACACTTATTTGTATGCCCACTATTTCTTGTGTATGCATTGTAGAAGGCCCACAGGCTAAATCACAAGTAACATATTCTCTCCTTGGTTTAGGTATTGAATTAATTTACTATCAAAAGCTGAACTTACTGTATAATTTTTCATCCTCTGGAAAATTGCCCGACTAGTTAGTACAGCACTGATGATAACACTAAGGCCAGGTTCTGTCAGGACTATGTCAGAAGCACTACGAGCCGCATCAGTTGCATCAGCAACAGCTATGCCAATGTCAGCCTTCTTCAGAGCAGGAGCATCATTAACTCCATCACCAGTCATCCCACATATATGTTTTCGGGATTGCAGCCGTTTTACAATCTCATATTTGTGCTCTGTAGATAAGACCAATCAAATCAGAACCGTGGAAGTGCTCGGTGCGAATGGCCAGTGCTGGTTCAGTTGATTCAGTTGTGTATGCAACTGAACCATAAGCAAGAACAGATCAAGAAAATTTTGGTCTTTGGGCCAAGTGATCTACAAATTCTTTCCTAGATGAGTTCAAAGTATTGAACCTTTTCACTTGGGAGCCTAGCTTGGGGTCCAAGTGTAGGCATAGTTAACTGAAAAGGCTTAGAAAACATGCCACTTCAGATAGGAACATGATATAAAAAGAAAAGAAACAGTACCAGGAAAAACACCAGCAAACCCATCGGCCTTCTCAATCAGCTCATCAACCGGCAAAGCTGCAATTGACTCATCCTTATTCTGTCCTAACAAGGCAGATGATGGATACATGTTGGTCCCCATACCCAAACGTCTTCCTGTTTCCTTTGCTATTGCCAGTTGATCACCTATAGGACATTCAGAAGGGTCATGCAAACTAAACATGAAAACGAAAATGAAAAATGCAACTTAAAATAGATAGAGATAGTGAGAAGGGTGTCACAAGGATTTTGTCTTTTTCCTGGTTGATTTATGGGAAAACTGGTTTCAAACATATGAGATGATACAGGTTGCTGACATGCATGGATCTGGCAAATAAGAAAATTATGTAACCAAGAAGTCTCCCATGTGAAAAGGGAATTCATTGTCCTGAAACCTCATTGTGTTTCTTCTTTTATGAGAATACGGTTTTCCCTCTACTACCTCAACAAGTCTTGTAGTGCTTAAATTAGTAAGATCACATTTTATGATTGGAAGTTTTAAAAACAACAGTAAGGAAATCATCCATACATAGACAACATATTTTGTTAGATCAAGAATGCGTCCTGTATTTTGATGCACAAAGTATAGATGATAAATAACATCATTCCTAGTACGACTAAAGTTTGTTATGATCAAAGAACCTTCTTAGATAAAATTAGAAACAAATGAATATCAATCCCATTAGACTAATATTATTAGTTGCATCCTCATAATTTCCTGACTTGATGGATCCAACTGGAATGATTGATCAGGAGTATTCAATTATGGAGACTGTGATACTAAAGGTATACGCACCAGTGATCATCTTAACATTTACCCCCAGGTTCAAAGCCCTAGTTATTGTCTCTGCACTGTCATGTCGAGGAGGGTCAAAAAGGGGCATAAGGCCAATGAATTGCCAAGGACCACCTGTGCTCTCCTTCCTTCCATCAGGAACTTCCTGTTGGTAATGTCAAAAAGTGCCCTTCAGATGCATAGTAATAAAAGAAATGCATCTTCAATGTGGATGGTCCTGCCTTTGCAAGAGCTAGTGGAGGGTGGTTTTTGTATACAGTCTTACCCTTGCTTTGCAAAGAGGCTAGTCTACAACTCAAAACCTGTGACTCTTCAAACACAAAGGAGCAATCCTAATACTGCTACCAAGACTTGCCCTCTATCAACTGCATAGTAATAGCTAACTTCAAGTAACATCAGCAGATGACTAGGAAAATGAGAATCAAGTCATACCTGGTAACATACTGCAAGAGAGCGTAGCCCTCGCTCGGCAAATTTATCAATTACAGAGTGAACTTTACGCTCTATTTCGGATTTATTGTGTGCAAGGTGCAGTATCTGGTAACCATAACAATACATGAACTTGACAAACTAATAAGAAATTTCAAGAAATTTCAGATCAAAATGTAATAGAAATGCTTATTCATTGATGTACCTGCTCGGGTGCACCTTTACTGACTCTGTGCATTTCACCTTCACTGTCAATGTAGGTCAAAGCTGTTCGCTTATCAGTGGGGTTAAATGGGAGGAAGTGAACCTCTTGAATGCCGGCCCGTGCCTTTTTTTTGTGATAAAAAACAAGGAGAAAAGAGAAAAAAGTATAGTAAACTGAGAACTAGTATTGTGAATGTTTGGCTACAAGGGATCAGAAGCAACAACTATTGATTTGAACTTCGGTCCCAAGCAGTAGAAGATTCATTTAAGAAATTCCCTACCTCTTTTGGATCAGCCAACATCCCCACTATAGCAGCATCTATTGCATCTTGGTTCTCCACTCTAGAAGCTCGAGCAGCCATCAAAACCACAGTATCTACGTCTACTCCTTTAGCAAACACCTACAAATTACATAGTGGGAAAGGATTGGTAAAGGAACACCACACCACCACATAATTTTAAATCTAATCTGAAGCAACATTCGTCAAACAACCTCAATAAGATTTTTATCAACAGTCAGCTTGTTCAATGTCAGAGTTCCAGTTTTATCACTGCAAAGCACATCCATGCCCGCCATTTCTTCAATTGCTGTCATTCTTTTTGTGATGGCTCCCTACAATGATTAAAAATGAGAGTAGCCTTGTGTAATAGGACACCTCAAACCACAATCAGTTAAAAAGTATAGCATTAGAATGCTCCATTGGTGAACCTGCTGGGATAAACGGTGGGAGCCTATTGCCATTGTAACGGATAAAACTGTCGGCATGGCAATAGGAATTCCTCCAATAAGAAGGACAAGCAAGTTATCAATTCCTGGACGGTAGCGCCGATGTTGAATTGGGTACATCACAATAATCTCTATTACCATCCCCACAGCAATAGAACATATGCAGAAATTTCCAATGGCAGTCAAGACCTGTAAAGCAACCCACAGAATTTTCAATTAATAAGTTCACTACAGAACAACAAACAGAAAGAATGTAAAATAAAATAACAACATCCAAAGTACCTTACTGTTCCAACACTATGGGTGGGTTTTTCATGTTGTTGCAATGAAAATTGGCTATAATCATTATACTTAGGTTATGAATAAAGGAATTTGTGCTCAAGGAACAAACTGGATTATTTCCCCATGACTTCCTCTGTTGCTTTTTTTCTTCTCTTATTTCCTTTAACTTAATTTTTTTTTTCCCACCACAATTACAACTAAAAAAAGGTATAAACTCAAATCTCTACCTTCTGAAAATGGCCCACTTGATTTGTAGAGTCCACAAGGTGAGCAGCCTTGCCAAAGAAGGTGTGGACACCAGTGGCGATAACTACTGCTTCTATTTCACCCTGCTTGCAAGTGGAACCTGAATAAACGCCATCCCCAGGTCCTTTCGTCACAGGAAGGGACTCACCAGTCAGTGCAGACTACAAATACAGAAAAAGGTTGTCAAGTAAGATACCTTGACTATTAGAACATGAAATCAACCTACACGGATCAGCGGAAGAATGAAGATCGCAAGAACCTGGTCTATTTTTAACGGGTCACCCTCTAGGAGACGAGCATCAGCGGGAATTATATCCCCAAGTTTGATACTAATTATGTCACCAGGAACGAGGACAGCTGCTTCTTCCTCACTCCATTTCCCATCTCGAAGAACCTGTCATTTCATTTTGGATTCAATCAATTAAAGGCAGAAGAGAAGCATCATGATTCATATCCAACACTTTAGTAAAGAGCTAAAGCAAATCAAACAAACATGCAAAACCAGAACAATTCAGAGGAAAATGAAATTAAACATGTAAGTCAAAACATAGCAAAAATGAACAGAAAACAATAGTTTCTTTCCCATACTTTTGCTTTAGGTGCAAGACGGGCCATGAGAGCTGCGGCAGCATTACCAGCATTGTTCTCCTCAATAAAACTTATGGTAGAATTGATAACGAGCAGGGTGATGATTCCAACAAAATCTTGCCAATCAGGCGGTTTCCCCTGCAAAACACAATGGTAAGTTAGAAGCTCCTATCAGAAAAATCCTGACATAGGATTACAACTGGTGGAAACCAGGACAACCAAACTGCGCTCCTTGACATGAAAGTTAAACAAAAGCAGGCGAAATTACCCACGAGAGTTGCCTGGTATTAAGAGGCTATAGCAGTATCCTTTGCAATTATGTTTTAAACCATCCTGGGCAAACTTACACATAGATTTCTATATGCTTATGATAGTTGCTGTGAATTTCGATGGATTAAAAAAAAAAAAGGCAAAAAAAAGAGGAATGAAGCAAGCAAGAGGTCCTCTGCTTATCCAACCTACGAACTTGTTTTAAGAAACATTTAAATTTTTCTTTAATTTTCAGGATAACAAGACAGAGGCGCAGCAAGGGGCCGGTCCTTACTCCTCCATTAGCGAGTGCAATGGCCATAATAGCGGCAGCTTCCATGACCCACGACAGAGGGTTCCACATAAACCCCAGGAACTTGAAAATCTTACTCTCCTGCAAATCTCAACAAAGAAACAGTGAGAAACATCACTGACAACACCCAAAAGCCACCACCAGAACAGAAGGAAACAATAAAAAACAGAAAACGTTTATATAATAACGCTGCACCTCCTTTTCCTCAAGCTTGTTGTGCCCAAATATGAACAGTCTCTGCTCAACGGCCTCCGTTGAGAGTCCATCTCTGGTACATCTCAGATTCTGGAGAACCTCCTCCATCGGTATGTTCTCCTGCGAAACAAAGTCTCATACACAAATTCGCCACGGAACCAATATCCACAGAAAACAATCACACACGATCAACAACAAATGCTCGGTGAACAAGAGAAGAGAGAGAGTGAGAGAGAGCAACGGAGGTCGTGGAGTCCATACCAAATCCACAGCTTCCTTCTTGAGAGCTTCCATAACTTCATCCTTCTTTCCCATCTCCGTCTCCCCCATCTCGTTCCACGACAAAAGAAAAAAGAACTTGCAAAGAGATTGCGAATGCACAACTCACGAACACAGCCGAGTAACCGCCATAAACGAAGCTACACCGAAAACCAGAACTCCCAAGAAACCAGCGGAATTGAAGGACTAACCAAAACCACGCAGTAACCGACTGAAATTTGAATATTCACAGAAGACACAAATCCAGAAAGCAGCAGAAATGGCCTGGCTTCCGCCCTGGTGTCACTCTGAAGCTTCAGTTTCTAGGGCACGAGTACGATGGTGCGTCCCGTAGCGGATGAGCAGCCCAAGGAAGATCGTGTACTTGCCTGGTACACATTCTGCTTTTATTCACTCATTGCCCGAATGGAATTCCCTTTCTTATTTGTTTTATAATAATGAAATATTCCACCCATAAAATATAATATTCGTATTTATATATAAATATATATAAAATACAGATATACATATTAGATATTATAGAATTTTCCTTTAATAATATTAATTAATAATTAATAGCCGTTTCTGAATGTATTGTTGTGAAGTTCCTTTTGGCCGGAGAGAAGTTCCATTTGAGGCTGAGGTTGAGGCTGGTGGTGAACAGTTGAGAATCTTCAATCTCAGTCTCAATCTCAATCTCACTCTCACTTACTTGAGCCGCTTCTCCTCCTCCTCCTCCTCTTTTTAATTGACACTTTTACCCCCTCGTACAAAATATTCTCCTTTTGTTGTATTATGGCTATGGATGGATTTTCACAATTTTGGCACACTTTGCCAGACGGTCCCCTTTAGTGAAAGGACAAAAATAGCCCTCAATCATAGCACCAACAGAGAATTACCTTTTATTTTCCTCCTCACTTTTCTTTTCATAAATTATTGAAAATTAATCATAAATTACATGAAATAAGTATGACAAATTAATTAAGGAGTAATAAATAATAATAATAATAATAGAGACATCTGTCTTTGTTTGTTTTCTTCTTTTTCTTCTTCTTCTTTATGGTTCTATTGAAATTAATAATTAATTTGTCTTGTCTGGCTAGAAAAGTAAGTAAGAGGTAGCCTTGACTAACCTTGAATGCCATTGCCAAGAGTTTAAGAGGTCATAAAGCATAATAATAATAATAATAATAATTTACAAATTAGCAATGTTTGGTTGTGGTTCACCTAATGCAACCACTGATTGAATTTAAAGGCTTCCCATTGTCCAAAATTTCAGTGCATGATCGCGACCGGGAAGGTGGAATTGTCGCCGTAGCTTGTGGCTCTGGACATAACGGGTGGCTGCGTGTTTACGTATAGAAAGAATGGCACCCCTGCTGGTCCTCTTGCCATTAATTAATTATTATTAATCCTCAAAGCAAAGTTTAAAACAAAAAAACGACTTATTATTTTGTATTTTTAAAATACCACGGTATCATGATAAATTTTTAATAATAGCAAGACATTTATTAAGGTATAAAGATAAGTCTTTTTCATTTTTAACTCAATGACACAAGACTTGCAAATAACATTCGTGCTCCCCTTCCTCCTTTCACATTCTACTTCTATTAACGTTTCAAAACTAGGGAAGGAAAAGAAAGAGGCTTAACTCTTCTCAACTCATAACCTAACATTGTCACGAGTTCATAAATTTGAGTCATTTTTTGTCTTATATGATTAAATTTACTATCTCTCAAGTGAGTTCATATTTGAAGGTACAAAAATTTAATTCCCTGATCGTGATGATATCATCTATGTTCTTATTGCTCTTCGTAGAATAGATCATGCATCCAACCAAGTCTTTGGTCAGAGAATGAGAGAATTCTCACTATCGTTGGCAGGCCAACAAAGGCGTGAGCATGGTGGGAATAAGCTTCCCAAAAAGCTATACCCTTCTAGACCTCTTTAAGTCTGTCCAAGTAATACCTTTCTTTGCCCAAAAAACCCACCAAAAGGCCCTTGATTGGCCGCTTTCGGCTCTGGCGACCGTTGCAACTTTCGGCCAAGCTTCAAAACCCCTTTAAACTCACATCAAAATGCACCAAATGCTCTAACATTTTTTCCCGTATACCAAGGATTAAAACCCCCTTATCCAAGACCTCCGAATCACTCTTAAACGCAAGTAATTTGAAGCTTAATTTTAGTATTTTCAGCCAAACCCTCCAAACCCTATTTATACTTGATTTTGAGCCAATCCGAGCAACTCCTTATCAAATCTTAGCCCCTATCATCATTATAGTCATTTAATGGGTTCAAATCGCCTTGATCTAGTCGACTTATACTCGTTCAGACCTTCTTCAAATCATTCCTCGACCTATACTCGTTCCCAATCGATCCACCATGCCCTGGGACCCATTCTAGACCCTAGGATGTCTCTCCCAACGATGGTAGGTGGCTGGCAATGGCAGTGGTGGCCGGTGACTGGCAACGTGGCTTTTTGAGAAATTATATTTTTGCCTCTCTGCAAATTCCTTTTGCATTTCAGACTTCTCTTCAGACTTTGATATTTTACCACATGAACCCCCAAATCTCATGCTTCACAATTGACCCAACGAATTTAGAAAAATAACATTTTTAGTCATTTTTCAATTGAAATAAAAAATTACACTTAGACCCAAAAATTATTCTTAGGCCTATCTTCCAAGAATTTCCATTCGAAACCACTTCAGGTTATTTTATTCACAAAATTAGAGTCTTCTCAGGGTTCTGTGGAATTCCTGGATGTTCTTATCAACCTTTCGATTTTTTTTCGAGCTGTATTTTAGTTGTTCCGAATACTGTCTCCATTCCAATTTTTTTTAATGCCATAAATCTCGTTTCAAAACGCTTGTCAATATAATATTGTTTCTCTTAGATATCCAAACTTCAGGTCATTCTCTGCAGTTGATTCGGTTACTCTCTGAAAAATACACTTTAACCTCAAAATTTTAAAAAAATTTATTTACGCTCAAGATAAATTACATTTGAGTCTTTTATAATTCTTGAGTATTACAAGTTGTCCACCGTGGTGGTAAATAACTTGTTTATTTATATAAAATGAATTTTTATTTTTAAAATTTTAAATTATTTTATCTATCAATTTATTTTTAAAACTTTTTGTAATAGTTTGAATCATGAGAAGTTTAATATGGTAGAAAAACTATAGTTGGAGATACATAATAATGTTTTTGAGTAAATTAGTTTTAAATTTTTTTATACGATTATTTGAAAAATGTGTATCCGATAAGTGATGGTATCGTGCGTGTCATTTGATAAAGGAAAAAATAACAAAATTATTCAAAGAAAAATATGATGTGAATATAAGAGCAAGATAAGAATATATAGACTAAATTTGACCCATTCTGATCTTAAAGTCTAAATCAAACTCGACTCATCACTATCTTGACACTAACTCGACATAAAATAGTGCTTGGTAGGATGGTTGTCATAAGGTAGAACTTTTTTTTTTCTTTTTTTTTTAAATTAAATTTATAATAACATAAAGATAAGAATTGAATGTGACCCAATACTGATGGCCGTGTTTGAAAAAATATGGTGAGTAATTCACCTTTGGTGGACAATTGCTTTTAATTAGGTAGATTCAATTTGAATACACTTATTAAAGAGTTGATTTTTCATGTGATAAAAAAAAAAAAAAAGAAGAAGTAAGAAAGGGATGATTAACACGACAACTACAAAATTTTTAAAAATGTGGTTATTTTCATTAATTAAAAATTAAATAAATAATAAAAATTATCCCATTTTAAGTTAAGTTTTGAAGTGATTTCATAAATTAATGAGGTTATTATAATAAGAATTTAATTAAATATTATTAAAACTTTCAAACAACATTTTATTAGAGACTACTAATGTCGAGATAATCTCACCCTCACGTAATCTTTATAAATTGAATGTAAAGTGATGGCGTGGACATACAGAACGTACCATAACTTAAAAATAAATAAATAAAAAAAGAGAAAGAAATTTTGGATCAGCAATTCTATTGATTCTTCCACCCACGGCCACGGGGCTCCGTTCTAGAAAGTAGAAAGTTGAGGCCGTGCCGTACGGACCTGTCCTTGAAAATTGATGTTGACAAGTTGGTTGGCGAATGAGTAAAACTACGTCGTAAAGACCACTTTGCCTCGCCTTGGAGTCGGTGACACGTCGGTCTTCTGTCTTGGCAGAATCAATATTCCCTTTCTGCTGGTTGACAGCTTTTGCCGCTAAACTCGTAAGCGCAGGAGGACTAACCGTCAAGCGGCCGTGTACAATCGTTTCGTTTCGTTTCGGGCACTCCCCATGATTCACGCCAAACCACACCACCTCCCTGCGCAAACTCAAATGACAAAAGTAGCCCCGGTGGCATCGACCTTCCGAAAGGACCCTTGGTTGTCATCGTCATCGTCATCATCGGCAGAAGTGACTCGTCCACTCCAATTTCCAAGATCAGAGCCTAAATTGGCGACAAGATTAAATCTAATCAGCGCATGATTTTAACCTGATCTTTTGGCTGTTTGTTTTCGACCATGTTCAATGTATTTACTACTATTTAATCAAGCAGGCAGGGACGCTCTTACTGGAGGAGGAGGAGGATGTTATAATTGTGAATTGAAATTGAAATTGAAATTTATTTATTAAAATTTATAATTTAATTATAATTATAATTTTAAATTTGATTATAATTAGAATGTTATTAAATGAAATTTATTTCATTTAAAAAAATATATTCATGAATTATTTTCTGATTATGATAGAATTTTTTATATATATCTATACATAATTTAAGTCTATAGCTACTAAATATTTTAAAATTGGTTATAACTATATTATTATTATTATTGTATTAATTTTATTATAATAATATTTTATTTTTTGTATTCATAATCTTTTTTATTTAGATTTTCATGTAAAATTATGTATTTGTATGTGAAACTGATGATTTGATCATTGTTTATATTTGATTTAATTTCATAATTAATTGATATTAGAAGAGTTTGACCAAATCATCAACATTTGGTATATCTCAATTGTTGGATGTGTTAGAACACAAGTTGCCCAGTTATCGCCACCTCTACCACCACCCTTTGTGGTCGTCTGCCACCCTCGTCTCCGTTGTCGTTATCGTCAAGAACCCTGTTTGCCATCATGGTTTTTGAACTGAAACACGACTGTTTCAATGTCTTTTTCAACTAGATTTAGGCGACCCTTCGTCTTTTCTGATTGGCATTACAAGCATTGATGACTCAACCATTATCGATCTCTGCCATAGCCATTGTCAACGCCACCTCTACCTATAGTCATTGTCGATCGATTTTGTTTTCCTTTTGCATCACGCGATCGTCAGCCTTCCTTACCTGTTTTGGTCTTGCCTTTGCGACTGACCATTGGATGTGCACCACCATTACATGTTTGTCTTGCACACGATCGTCGGCTAATCGCTATCAATCTACCTTCACTGGTCGTTTCCTCTTTGCCATCACCGTCAATCTATGTGCTCCCGCCATCACCATCGTCATTTGCCTTCTACTATCCGTCACCTTGTCACATGGCAGTTAACCTTTCGCTATTTCTGGTCTCTTTTTTTTTTATTTGGCCAGCCAAAGACTTTCTTGTTGACCGTCTCGTCCTCATCGATCGATTGCCTCTGTTCTTGTCAACTACTTGCTGTCTCTCACCGTTGATCACCTGAAGATCTTGCCTTTGTCTACCATTAATGCACATGTACTTCTGCCATTGTTGGTTGTTTCAACCAACCTAATTTAGTTCAGATCTAACCCGACCCCATCGGTTCACTATAGATCCGACAGATCCATATCTGTTTGTTTGTTTACCCAAAATTGTAGTCCATATCTAGATCTATTTTTGCTTAGATTTGCTACCCCAAATCTGGTATTCTAATCTATTTTCTATTGAAATTTTGTTTATCGATTATTTGGCATTATTTAAGGTTATTTGATTTTCGTAATGGTTACTTTGAAATACGATATTCCTTTGTTGGAATATTTGATTTTCAGCACAACATGTTAAGATGCGAGCAACTTTGGATAGATGAATTTAAATAAAAATGGAGTCAGTAAGATCAGTAAATATATGTTGAACTTGATCTCGTTGCCTACTACAACAAAAATGATTTGTTGAGGCATCTTTTTTAGGACATTTTTTAGAAAGTGTCCTCTAAAATACAATTTTAAGCCACAATCTAAAAAAGTGTCCCAATACAATAACTTTAATGAGACACAACAATTAAGTGCCCTATAAAATATCATTTTTAAGACACAATTTAATAAAGTGCCTCAATATAACAATTCTAATGAGGCACAATAATGAAATGTCCTAATAGACAAATATAAGTGTCTTAATAGATAAATCTAATAGAGCAGAATTTTTGAAATGCCCTATTAAAATAATTCTAACAAAACACTCTGATGAAGTGTCCTAATAGACAAATATTAAGTGTCCCAATAGCATAATTCTAATGAAACTTAGATATACTATAAAATAAACATAGACACATATATCAATAAGATGATGTGTAGATTAGGTGGTCACACGTGTACAAGAAGAAGAAAATGTTCAGGGTTCGACCGAGGAAGAAGTAAGTTAGAATTAAAAGAAGACCTTGTGGGGGATATGAAAAATAAATTTACAGTAATTTTTGAGACATTTTTAAGTGTCGCAATAAACTTAAATTTATAGTTGTTTTTAAAGTATTTGTAAGTGTCTCAATACGTTTTTGGGGCACAGTTACATAGGGTATTATTATTAATGTCTTAATAGTTAAAATGTCTTAATAAACTATCTATTAAGTCATTTTTAAATGCCTCTTAATCCAAAATTTGTTGTAGTATATTTTAAGTGCGATTGAAAATATCCACTACAGTAATTTTTGTATGGAATTGAGTGGTATTCCCTATGGTGCAATTTTGGTTGGTGTTTATCAGAAGATTAATTTTTCGTAATTTTGTTAAAAAAAATTAGATAATTTCTTATTTAAATTTCATATCAAGGTGGAGTTTGTTATAATTGTGATATGAAATTCAAATTTGTTGATTGAGATTTCTAATTTAACCATGATTATAATTTTAAATTTAATTGTAATTAAAATGTCATAAAATTTAATTTTGTGTGAGATTTATCTCATCTGAAGAAATATACGCATGAATAATTTTCTAATCAATATAAATTTTTTTGTGTATATTTATAAATAATTTAGATCTATAAATATATGTCTAATGGTTTAGAATTAGTTACAATTATATTAATATTATTGTATCAATTTCATTATGGTAGTATTTTGTTATTTTTACTCATAATTTCTTTTAATTTGAGTTTTCTACATAAAATTTTATATCCGTACATGTAATTAATGGTTTAATCATAATTTGGATTCAATCTAATTTGATAAAGGGAGCATATACCTGTAAGAGCAATTATGTGATTTGTCTTGATATATGTTATCACTGGGGAGCACTGCAATACAAATCGTATCAAATATTATTTGTTTTTTCATTTTCCTTTTACGAAAGGTAATTTTACCGAATATCTTTTCATTGCAAACTTCGTTAGGCTGCGTGGGCATTTGAAGATTGATTGACGTACCGAATCGTGGCCTTGGATGCAAGTTTTTATGTCCAGGAAATGGCCTACAAAGCCAGATTCGTCACCCAAATTAAAGAGGAAAACTATGACAATAAAGAACAAAAGAAAATGGCTCTAGCTGTAGCCATCCAACTTTCAACCGGCCCACAATTCCTAGTCATCCCCCCACCTTGATGATACGTACAAATCTTTAGATACTCCCCCCAAAAAAATAATAATATTTTAACTCCTTTGAAACACGAGATAAAAAATGAAAACTGAACACACGTTGCTCTAATAATTATGATTGTTACTCTGTCTCTAACCATATTTTATATTTTATTATATTGTAAATAATTTATTTTCTATTTTTTTATCTCAAAAAAGTGCGTTCTCTATTCTATTTTATATTTGACTTTTTATTTTATTTATTTATTTATAAATTTTTATTCTATTTTTTTTACATTATCTATAATTTTTACTACTATAAAAATTTAATATTTATTTTATAATTTAATAATAAATATTAATGTATTAAATTTTAATATTATGTAATATTTTTTAAAAAATAATTTAATATTATTTTTTAAATAAAATTATTTACCAATTTTTTTTGAAATAATTATGTCGCAATCTCTTCTTTTGTCTGTTTTTATTCTACCACTCTTTTGTCGCTAATTTTTTGTCTTTTTTGGTCGCAGGCCACTTTTGATTCATTGTGTTTGATCACCTGAATCTTTTGTCTTCAAAGTCGACGACAAATCGATTATAATCGACAATAACAAGAGTTGCGACAATGATTGTTGTGGGGAAATGGCCTATTGAGATGGGCGTTGTGGGGAGAGATAGAGAAGGCTATGATGACAAGCTTGTTTGCTAAATCTAGCGAGACAATGATAGATCATTATCTATATGTCAAGAAAAATTGACAATGACAAGTAACATTGGAGTGGAAAAATTCTAAAATCTCTCTAAAAATTTGACTTGGCCAGAGAAATTGCGACTAGTTAGAGATAGTCTTAGAGACGAGAAAAATAAGAATTGACATATAAACAAATATTCTATTATTTGGTAATCTGTTAAAATATATGGAAAAAACTTAATTCCCTTATAGAATTTTTGTAGAAAAAATATTATAATGAACATAAATTAGTTTGCGGATGTCTTTTGTAATATATGAAAATTTATTTAAAAATATAATTATTAATAAAAATAACTTACAAATTAAAAAATATATATATATATATAGAATCTCTAAAGGTGATTAAGTGATGACTCGTCGTTCACAAGATAATAATTTAACAAGCACCAAACTATCAATGGAACCAGGATGTGGATTCGGGGTTTAGGGTTTCTTATACGTGGATTGTTGTTGTGGTTGGGCCCAGCAAAGGTAGTGGGCAGATAAGCATCTCATAGACAGTTGCTCATTTCATCCGATTCAGGCTAGTTAGGTTCAATTTGGCCTAAGCTTCACAGTTCCTTGTAGACATATGACTATCAGCTGCCAATAATTTGCTTCTTAAGTGTGCTTTATGTTATGTTGTGCACGTCAAAAAAAAAATAAAAAATAAGAAGAATTTCACCTTAAAAACGCGACATTACGATTGTGGTTTTTTTTGACCAATTTAAAATAAAAATAAATATTTAAAGTTTTTGTTAGTTTGAATGAGCTAGGAAATGATAAGAAATATAATTCCCATTTTGTAGCATAATCTTTTTTTTTTTATTTGGTTTATTGATAAAAAAATAAACATGCCCAAGCAACTCCAATCCCTTTCATTCAATAAAATCCTAAATCTACGAGGTAAATGTGATTTATTAAATTATTATGATGCAGACATAAACCTCCATAGCCACGTCCCCAGCTTCGTGCTAAGATGAGCATGAGACTTACAGTTTGGAAACTACTCTACGCCTCTTAGAGAAAATGTTAGAAAGCCCGATAGGCTTATCGACGGGATGACAGAAAAGGGACAAAAAGACGTTTTTGCGCCCACGCCTGCTGCTCTCCTTCCCCTCCCATGGATTTGCCTCGCCTCTACTTTTCTCCCTCACCTCCCATGGCAGTTGCCCTAGCCTCGGCGCTGCCCTTGCCTCGCCTCGCCTCGCCGCTGCGCCTTCGTCGCCTTGCTGCCATCGTCTCGCCTGATCGTCACTGCATCTTCAGTGACGATCGGATGAGGCGAGGGCGACGCCAAGGCTAGGGCAACGCCCATGGGAGGCGAGGGAGAGAAGCAGGGGCAAGGCAATGGCCCACTTTGTAAATTTACAAAGTGGACAGGAGCAAACTTGTCTTTTTGCCCCTTATCTGTAAAGCTCTCTGTGAGCTTCTCTGGCACTGTAGTGGAGCTCCGTCTCTTACCTCCTTCTCGATTATAAATATTACAAAAGACAATGGAAACCAGACAAAATGCGTAGAAGGGGACTATAGCTAAGAGGCATCCATTACAATTACACATGCACAATTACATTTATAAAGTGCATACAAAATAATGCAAAAAGAAAAAAAAAAGTTTCTAATTTAAGTTTAACAATCGCATATATAGTTTACAATACAGAATCAGGAATTCTCGTTTGGAAGACCTGCGTTAAGGTTTAGAGAACAAATATAGGGGCTAGATTTGAGAAAATAAAAGGTGGTTGATGCTTAAACCCCTATGTCAACTCAAACAGCTTGAGTTATCACAACAATAACATGAGACTAGAAAAAGTCGGTTAACCTGTTTCCCAACAAGATCAAAATAATCTGTAGCTTCTCAGTGTTTCAGCCAATAAATTTGAGTTGGGCTACATCCAGATGCAGAACTAGTTTGTGTTAAAGGTCAGGTCAGGTCAGATTCAACGGTATTCTTCTACAGTCAGCAACCTATTTTCTTTTTCTTCTTTATTTTCTTTCCTGTTGTTAACATGTATTATTTTCCCCCAAAATTTCCTTCGGAGGAACCTCAAAAAACCTCAGTATGACTACCACCCGAGCTACCAATTAGGGGTCAGACGAGATTAACAAAGAATATGACAAGTAAAGAAGAACAAACACATTTAGAATAGAGTTGGAGAAACTATGAAGGTATTTACAGCTTCCCGTTAGAAGTTCCATGTTTATGGAAGGGCCGCCAAAGGTTTACCAGGCGCTCCAGCACTGCTGCACTTTTGGAGAAATAGCCCGAGAATCCCTGGGGGGTTGCTGGTGGAGGGAAGTCTTCCGCTGGCATGGCAAAGGGCCGGATCATTCTCTCCATCTGTTCTAGGGTCAGATACGACCCGACTTCTTGCAGCCTTTCCGGACCCATTATTGGCAGGGTGTGCTCCTGATGCAATGAAGTGGCCTCACTGTCGTTCTTCTGCAGAGAAAAATGAAAAACAGGGACTTGATGAAAACATAAAATTCACTTGCTTTCAGCTTTGATTCCTCCTTTGATACATTAACGAATTTTACAACACTTCCTATCATATGAGTTGTTTTGGATTTGAGTTAACTATTTCTTTTTCCTTTCTCCCTGAAACTGGAAATTAACTAGTTCCAAAGTTCCCTAGTGCAATAAAAACCCAAATGGCCTGGAAAGAATTACATTTTCTATCAAACAAAGGTTATATTGGTCTTATGAAACTCTCGAGTCAGAAACTGCCCAACAAAATCAACGGAGGAGTTGGTCTTACGACCAAGTAGACTTCATAGTGACAAACGGAGGTTCCATCATGCAATTCTCTGTTAAGGTAACCTTCTAAGTACACATCATATAACCGAAGATGTATATACCTCCAATGGAGATAAATCTGCACCTCGGCTAAAAGTCATCTCAATGCGGAACCTTTTAGGGTCTTCTAAAGCTACCTGCAGTTTTGAAAATTCACTGGACTGAGAATATGCATCATGAAAATAAAAATAATCACATTAAGAATCTTTCAGCGTGCAATAAAAAAGAATAAGCATTTTATTTGAACATGCAAATAGAACTGATACATTCAGGCAGAGTTTCAAAGCTCTAGGCAAGATTGTAACCACAGCAACTATTATAGTTAGTCATGTTTCACTAGCATCCTTCAATGGAATCGTTTAAGGCTTTTATATTCTTTAGACTGCTGTTACATTAACTTCTATTCACCGAAGGCATCAACTGAATCATTTGAATTTCTAAGATTCTTTAAAACCAATGTTACACGAACTCTTCTATTCACCTCATGTACCTATTCACACTGGGAGAGAAGTAAAAAACCCTATGAGTGAATAATTTTTATATTTCTTATTGATACTGCTGAGTCAATTATATATAGAAAGTCAAGCGTGCAGTACAAGTGTAGAACATGTAGTACAAGAAGAACTCCTCTAATCCTAAATCCTAAATTTCAAAGCATCTTCTCCTTTTAATACAGTATACATCAATAAAACAACATATCCAGCCGTTATCCCACTATGTGGGGTTGGCTACATGAATTCTAGACTTCTATGTAGGTTACATCCCAACAGATAGTTTGTCTAGAATTCATATTTGGATCCGACTAGGTTTTACGCTGGCTGTCGGCTACCTAACGCAACCCTCCTCCTTTATCCGGGCTTGGGACCGGCAGTGGATAATATCCCCTGGCGGAGTAATGATGAAATGAAGTTTGAACACCATCTTCACATGGAGAAATTTCATGAGATGGCGGTGAATGAGGATAATTGATATAGTTGTGTTCCATAACTTAGTTGACATGGTGAAACCAACAAGTACAATATGGAAACACAACAAAATACAGTATACATCAATGCTCACCAAAAATTTTCGTGTGCACATATCCTATTTTAAGTGAACCAATAGACTAACATAGTTTTAAGGAGGCCTGACACAAGTCCATAAAACGTACATTCAGTACACCACCCATCATTTTGGGATCAGAAATATTTTCTTTCACAGTGAAGCAACCAGCCAGAATTGCCCAACCAATCAATGGATTGATAATTACCTCTCAAAATCCAATCCAGTTGGACAAGTAAGCCTAACTGGAAGGCACCCAAAGAACCTGACAAAAGGAAGGTGAACTAGATGCCACTTTTGTAAAAATAGTAAACCCTATCCTGTTTAATTCTCCAAGAAACATTTTTAGCAAGATGATAATCATGGAGGATTGAAAAAGGGCCCCACCCCCAGCTAAAATAATTCACAACCATTTCAGTTCTCAGCTATTACCTCAATTATTATGGAAAGCATTCTCCCCTTCTTATGTCACCTATCTTCTATTTGCGCTTAGATGGGTTACATTCACCTGTTTTGATGGAAACATTCTGATATTTTTCTACTAGAAAATCAGACTGAAGCATTGGGCCCATATGCCTATGAAATTTCTTTATGAAACTAACATAAAAAGGTTGTATAAATAAAATTGAACGAGCAGCAGTTATATTGACTATACATAATTGTGAGGAGGAGGTTTCCAAATATTGGCCTCCAATTTTGAAGTCAAAAGGTCTTTCTAGAGAAGCATTTCTGCTAAGATTTATGGCAGTGCCTTGGTTTTTGATTATCTAAGTCTGAATAAAATCAGGGGATTGGCTTCAATTAAATCACTCTTCCTTTTTATTACAGCTGGAAATTTTTATGGTTACGGTTTTTCCTTGCATGTCAATAGGCAAAATGCTTTTCTTTTCTTTTTTTTTTTTGGCTTGGCAAAAAGAGGAAGGTGAGGTGACCAGCAGAGCAACCCCCTTGGCCTCTGGGCATGACCATGAGGGCCTTTCCTTTCTAGGGAATGTCCATTTTGAGCCATAGCTACTGCTGGGATGGCAAGCTTGTCACTCTAGTCGGATCAAGCCCTGAACATCTGGGTCATCTCGCAAGTAAGATAAGTTTAAGGTAGACCTAGGGGACAACACATGGGAAATGCTTTTCATCATTGGTCTTTGGACCATCTAACATAAAATTGCTTAAAAATTTCATGCTAAGGCATGGCTTAATCCCACATAAGTTAATATGAACCAATAAAAAGAAGAATTTGGGCAGAAATCACTTGTGGTTTATGCTTTTTCAGTTGATGTAGAAACACTAACCGCAGTGTTCTCAAACATCCTTAACACAATATAACTCATGTAGTCAAGCTCTTTAGTCTTGTGCAAACGCTCCAGAGCGCTATGGCATACAAGGCTATCCTCCCCTTGGAGTGATTCATCCAAATTACAGTATCGGAGAACATTCATCAGGGAATGAATATGTGATTCCTGTTATCCACAGATAGAGTGGGGTTAGTATAAGAATATGGTGTAATGGAACAGATGATTAACAGGTGAACTAAAATCCACATTAACACGCCAGCAATCTGATGAATCAAGTAGCAACAAAAGTTATTCCCAGGATATTAAAATGAACAGCAAATCTAAACTGCATAACATAATGAAAAAATTGCAGCTGTTGATGCCAATCAACTCTTTCACATGATTAAAAGTATGTCAAATATGATTTAAGAAGAATCAAAGCAATCGCTTTAGATATGTCCACTGATTAACTAAATAGTTTCCAACTTCTTTTTCTTTTCTGTTCTGAACTAAATAGTTTCCTCAATAACATTTCTGGCTAATAATGTTTTGAAGCCAAAACTACATTTAACTTTCCCTTTCTTTCTTCCAAGTATAAATAACCTAACAAAGGAGATGCTAATTCTTCTCTCTCTCTCTCTCTCTCTCTCTCTCTCTCTCTCTCTAAATATATATATATATATATAATATCTGTGTGCGCATGGGCATGCTCATGTGCCCGTGTAGGCTTGTGCATATGCCCTGCAGCTTGTCTTACAAAATAAAGCTGTAGTAAATAATCTCTTATTTTGACCTATGTATTGTACTACCTGCATATTTTTGATAGATTATTTACAGATTCTCTCCCATACAAATCTGGTATGCTTAGAGGAAGACATAGCGAAAGTGAGTTGAGAAGGGAGTAACAAGTTTCTGTAATTTGGATTTTGGAAATTAGAATATCAATGTGGCAAATAATAGGATTCAATCATTTTTCCTTACCGATGTGAAATAAAGGCGTGTGCGCACATGTCTTTCTGGTGTCTTTACATTTGCATACCTAATGGAAACAGTACATGAGATGTAAGTATAGCTAATAAGAAGGAATTCTCAATGCTCTGGTGCTTTCTATTGTATCCAATTCCACATTTTAGTAAAAAAAGAAGAATCTCCACTAGTGAACGGGTGTGTGCCCATATGTAATGAATCAAAAAGGTTATATTCACTTTGGATCCAAGCGGTATTTGGTTTCTTTGTCATCATCATCATCCTGATCCATTGACTTGTCACTAGTGAAGCTAGATCTTCTGGCATCTTCATTCTTACTATGAGGCTTCAATTGGCACTCAGTTTCTTCTTTCCCATTTTTAGTGGATTGATCATGATTGCTTCTTAATTCAGCAACACTGATCGCTTCTTCACGAGTATTCCTCAAATCAATTAAGAGTTTACCCAGCAAGCGACGAGCAATCTGAGCATCCACAAGTACAAGGTTAAAATAAAATGTTGCATCAGCAATCATTTGCACCAGCATATGTGTTCCTCCATGGAGATTGAAGAAGCATAAATAAACATGAGATGAAGATATGACAGGGCCAGCAAACTTTGCATACCAAAGTACATTGTAAAAGGAAAGTAAGAACTATAATAAGAACCACGTTCAACTTAAAAGCATCCTGCTTAAAGAATTAATTGATTCTAGCCATAAATTTTGAAGCAAAAATTAGGACATGTGGGCATCAATATGTTTACGATTGAATTTCATATTTACCAAATCATGCCCAGAAAGTGCAAATTGTAGAAATCCTACAGTACAGATAGGTACTCCTAAAAGCTCTGTTCCTTTGTATTGTGGTTGCAAGAAATCAACAATATGGCTGCGTTAATATTTCTGAAATCTAGCAGCAGCATGCAGCAATGAATTTCAGTTCTTCAAAGCATGAATTAAGTAATATTTTATTTTTCAAATAAGATCTCTCAGCACAAGAACTGGTCATAATTACATTAGAAAATGAAATCGAATAGAATGCTGCATGGAGCTTACCTTTGAGCCAATTTTGAGCTTCTGCTTTGGATTTATACCATATTCATTAGGGATGACACCATCTGCGAGTAACTGAAAAAACAAGGACGATCAGGTTAATAGCCATGATGATGTGATGTGATATTTCATAGAACATCCTGACAGAGATATTTAAACAGGGATCCTTCTCTGGGCCCATTGGGTACCTCTAAGAAGTGTCGCTTAAACATTAATAC
Organism: Diospyros kaki; assembly: GCA_036245055.1. NCBI lineage: Eukaryota > Viridiplantae > Streptophyta > Magnoliopsida > Ericales > Ebenaceae > Diospyros > Diospyros kaki. The sequence continues at coordinate 1,564,470 of BSEG01000004.1, read as the reverse complement.
ATTTCTATTACCAGTGATTTCTGAAAAGGGAATTCAATTTGGATGGGAGGCACATTTCAGTTAATACCCAAGCAAATAAATATATCCTGAGTGTCAAGAAAATAAATTATGATCTAAAAATAAAATAAAAAATACTGTCAAGTTATGCATGTTTTCATGTTAACCCATACTCCTTAACTCAAAATTCCACAAACCATATGAATACAGCTTTATCAAATACTCATTACAATTTTTTTGTTGTCACTTCATCTTTGGTGTGCAGGGTCTGAAAAATGGTTTCTTACTACTATTTTGGTATAATTATGTATTTACTAATTTGTTTCCCAAAATTTTAAAAAATTCTCATGAACACGTCTGTATCATACCAATTCTTTTTTGCTCACTGCAATCCCTTTGGTGTAGTCACAGAAATATGATTAAACACACTTGGAATTTTGGGAGGATAATGTTCTCTAAAATGCAGCAAAGACCAGTTCGTAACGGAATACAAGGAACATTTATATCACACCTTTCAAAAGTATGAAGAATGTGACATTAAAAACATGCCATTCCAAACAGATAAAAGAACTCCAGGAAAACATACATATATTACCTGAGCAACTTTGAAAAGTTCATCCAATCCTTCTAGATTGAGATGTGCATTGTGCAAGAGGTCATATCTGTCAAATGATAACAAAACATTGACAACCACGTCATTGATAAGCCAGACAAGACCTTTAACAAAATGTCAAACTTCAATGCCAAATAAATTTATTTACCCAAATTTATATCAGGTTAAAGTGGAATGCAACAAAAAATAATTGAACTTCTAAAACCAACAAAAGTAGTACATAAACAGTTTTTATTAGTGACTCTTTCAAATAAATGAGGATATGCTGGATATCCCAGGGATTGAGGCAAGCATCTATCCTAGGAAATTCAAAATAGGCAACATTAACAAAAGCATTGAACCGCAACCCTACATTACAAAACAAGATGTTATTTAGCAATGAAAGCTGCAACAATCAAGTATGAGGCATTCTCTGTTCAAACCGCAAGGGGGGGCGCACCCTTGGCAGTAATTACATGGTAATACCCACATGGCCAAGTGCTTTTACAAAGGAGTGAAGGAGGTGATAACCGATCATGTGACGAACTTGACAGATATGCCGCCACACATTTAATATCTAATCAAGTAGGCTTGCATGAAAACAAGGTCACCTCGTAAAAGAAGGAAGATCTCTCACAATCCGCAAATCAACTGGCACAAGGAAGAGATGGCAACGAGGGCGTTACCAAATTGGGTGGGGGAGCATGTCTTGCCCAAAGACTTTTGAGGCTTGCTGCCATGCATAAGCCACATAGGGACGACATGGACGCGGCTGGACTAGTTGCATGGCAGGATCATTCCAAAATGTTCCAGTATTTTCTAGTCTTCTTTAGAGCATTCCACGTCATTCTATCTTTTCTAGTAGATTCTAAAATGTTCCAAAGTCATCTGGTAGTCTTTAGGATTTCTTGTAATGTGAAAGGTCTAGGTAGGTGAAGGGCCAAAAGTCAAATGAAGAGTCCCTCTATTGGATTGAGTTGATCTGGGACATTGGTTTAGGAGGTGGATGCCATGCAAGGCATTCCCCTCTGTCATTTTGTGCTCGCTCAACTTTGGGTTCAAGAAGTATTCTCCCAAAGCTCTCTCTCTGTGGCAAGGGTTCGGATGACTTAGCCATCATGAAGGGGGTGTCGTCGAGGGCTAAGTGCTGCATGACTATAGCTTGGGGGACCTTTGCAGTCATGACAAGCTGCTGACATGATAAGAAACAAATATATAAAATAACAATAAAAATAGTACTATTTCTTTGTTTCTTGCCTAATAAATGTCTTTATATTTTATCAGATAGTTAAAAACGAGTGTCATTTTGTTTACCCTGAGGTAAAATGATCATTTTGGGCCTCCTTCCTTACCCACCCCGTTTCTGTCTCCTCTCTCTCCTTTCTCCCACCGCCGACTCGCCGACCGCTGCCTCGTTTCGCTGCATTGCCCTCTCTACCCACCCCGTTTCTCTTTCTTTCCTCCTGCTGCATCGCTGTCTTGCCCTTTTTACCCATCCCGTTTCTCTCTCCTCTCTCTTCTTTCTCCCATCGTTGACTCGGCTAACTGCTGTTGACCCGTCGCGGCAAGGCGAGGCAACGAGGTGAGGCGATTGGCGAATCAGGGACAAGAAGAAGGAGAGAGAAACTGAATTGGTAGAGAGAGAGACCAAAGTGACATTTTTACTCAAGGTGAACAAAATCCCACTCATTAAAAACTCAACCTAAGGTTTGCGTAATTTGCATTGATAACCCCTACATTTTTAAAAATAATACCAACTTTCCTTAACTTTTAAAAAAACGGATCAATTTTCCCCTTGCCATTATAAAAGGGTTGTTAATTTTTTTCAATTACACAAAATACCGTCTCTCTCTCTCTCTCTCTCTCTCTCTCTCTCTCTCTTTCCCCCTATCAATATAAGAGGCTGTTTGGCTTAGCGGTTTGACCGCGTATAAGCCATTTGTGCAGCTGATCCACTATGGTGCGTTTGATGATTAACTGTTTAGCTTAGCGTTTCAACTTATACACTATCCCACTGAAAAGTTGCTATAGCAGTATTTAGCAAAAGCTGGTACCCCCCAGCTTTGCCAGAAAACATTGCATCGTTGACCAACAAAAATACCAAAATATCCTTCATTACCGTTACCCAAAGCTCTCTTCCCCATCATCTTCTCCGAAGCTATGCTCTACCATTACTGCCACTACCACCGTCGCCCCTCCTCCATACCGCCATCGTCATCGCCGTCGTGCAGCTAGGCCGCCGCAAACAGCTCGTGTTGGTGGGTCGCGCCATCGCCTCATTTGGTTCCAGCTGTCGCCTCAGCTGGTGGGTCGCGCCATCGCCTCATTAGGCGTCGCCTCCAGCTTTGATCGCCGCCTCCTCCATCGCTGGTGGCATCCCCAACCTATAAGTGTATATACAATATATACACTTACAGGTATATATATATTGTATATATATTAATTGTACTATTTTTTAAGGAAAAAAATAAAAGATGTTTATATATTTTTTAATAAGTATGTATAATTTATCTATTTTTTTATTAAAAATAATATTTTTGTAATTTTTATTTGTATTATTTAGCATCATATCTATTTTATTCTTTTTGTCAAGTTTTGACAATTTATTAGCTTTTACAAACCAAACACATAACTATTAATTGACAGCTTAAAAGCATATTTATCCAAACACGCTATCAACTTAAACACTACACAATTTTTATACTAACCGCTAACTAACTTAAAAGCTCCAATTAAAAACGGTAAGCCAAACAGCCTCTAAGTCAGAGACTTTTGTCCGACTCTCTTCTCTCAACTCTTCCGACGACACTCCAACAGCCAATGCTATGACTCCGGCAGCTTACTTTGTCTCCCTCTCACCCTTGTCGTCGAGAGCTTCGCGAGGTGGTTTCTTCCCCTTCACAATTTTTTGGAAGGGTTAAGCCAGTGAGAGAAATGGAAGAAGTTCAGCTATGGCGATGGACAACACGATGACGAGGAGGGTAAGGATGAAGTCTCTCTCTCTATCTCTCTCTAGTGCACTCTAACAGATTGAACCTAGACGATTTTTGTTCAGACAAACCCACATCTGGTTCTTGTTCTTCGTCCCACAAAACCCAAGTTGAACCCAGATCTAGGTTTCTTGTTATTCGTTCTTCATGGCTCTTCATTCCATGAAACAAAGAACACGAAACGAAACCCAACTCGCTTTCTCTAGATCTAGGTTTGTGGAACGAATAACAAAACACGAACACAAATTTGGGTCATGTTCTTCGTGGTTCATTCATTCTTCGTTCTAGTGTTCATGGTTTGTTTGTTCTTTGTTCCAGTGTTCTTAATGTGTTTGCTCTTAGTGGTTCTTCGTTCTAGGGGTTTGATTTTGAAGAGCTTGTGTTTGACTTCAAGTTGTTTTGGAAAAACCCCATCACAAGATGGGAATTTTGGGGGGGAGAAAGAGAGAGAGCTAACCTGAGAGTTACCGGACGGCTGTTGAAAAGAAAGAATAAAGAGATGACCTGAGGGTGGCAGAGGGCCAAGAGAAAGAGAGAGAGAGAGAGAGAAAATTTGTTTAAATTAAGGTTAAAATGGTCGATTGGTTACGGAGGTCTATGCTGAAAATTCTGTTCGAAACCCATATCTCGCCAAATTCTGTAATAATTTTAAAAATCCTATTTTATCTCACAGCCCATAGCCCACTCTCTCCTCCGACCACGCCGATCGCTGGCCATTGCCTTATCTCTCTTTTTCTTTCTCATGTCATATACACACATAAATACATACATATATAAATATATACACATGCGCGGCGATCATGACTACCGACCCACCACCATTGCTGAGTTGGCCATGGTGGCTAACTCACTGCCATCGAGGGACACTCTCTTTCTATGTGCACGACGGCCATGAGGTGGGTCGATGATAGCGGCCGACCCATCGCCATTGCCAAGGTGGGTCGCCATGGCGGTCGACCCACCGCGATCGGGGAAACCCAGGGGTTGGGAGACCACCCGAACCTCGGTATTCGGGGGTTCAAGAAACCTCAAGGGTAATTTATGGAATTTACCCTTTAATAATTGGTGCAACCCTTTACAAACCCGTAGTTGACACATTTTATATTCTCTATTGGCAACATGAAAAAATGTCATAGGCATGGCACTTATTATAAAGACTTACTTGCAGGAGTCATAAACATCTGGAATTTGTGTTATGTCAAACCGCCTGCAAGTGAACCCGCAAATGTTAGTCAAATAAGTGTCTATAATGTCAAATCAATAACATCCACAGTTGTATGATTTTAACCGTACAAATTTCATAATTACTGAGTCTCCAACAATATCTACAACGCCATAGAATTTCTGAATATTCTGAAGATGATTGAGCACTATATACTATAGAAACTTACACTTTGCGTTCATTATAAAGGTCTCTCTCAAGTTTTCTCCACCGAGCATACATCAGAAGAAATCCCTCACTTCCACAGGGTAATCCAGCAGCAATGCGATCAACGTCAATGTTTGTCTTACCAAGGGCCTTTGCTTGGTCATATGGAGGAATAATATCATATGATGCTGTCTCTGCAAGCTTCTCATCTTCATCCTTAGCAAGAAGCCTCACTTGTTCAGTAACCTCCTTAGTCAATTGCACCTATTTGGGATCACGCGATTAAAACAAAAATGGACAACTAAAATTTGTAACATTCTTCTTTCTGCAGGCCTAATAATATTTGGTTTCAAATCGGTGAATTTGAAGTGAATTGTTGTATAAGGCGAACAGCGTGTGAAAAAATTAGTGTGTAAGCTTTGGATCTTTCAATCCATAAGTCAGCAGAGTGAGCATGAAAACCACACCACAACACAGGACAAGAAACCAACCGTTTTCTGGTAACCTGTCAGATTTCTAGAAAATATTTCCATTTTGTCACGGTTGAAATTAAGGCTTGAAATATGCACCCCATGGGTCAACGTTAACTAGTGACATTGATTCAGAAATTCCAGTTACCAATTTGGGTAGAAGCTTGGAAGCATTAGGAGGAAGTCCAGCTCCATCCACCATCCATGGTGTACTGGATGATCCATTGCCAAGGACTGTCTTAGCTCCTGAAGTTATGATCTCATTCAACCTAGCCTGGGGATGAAAAGAAATAATTAATAAGATAAGAAAAAAAAAAAAGCAATGCACTTTCCTTGCTGAAACCTAAAACCATAATTTTACTTGATCAGAAAATAAGGTTCATCATTACACAATTTAGGAGTTTGTTCATTTATGCAATGAGAAGAGATGCTTCTTTAATCTTTAAAGTAAACATGACAAGAAGAAAGAGCTTTTAGCTAAAATCATCACAACCATACTAGACTAATTCTCCTGTCACAGATCAATATGTCATCATTCTACCACTAAGATTAAAGTTTCATTTCAAACTATTTGTAGAGTCCCCTGTCATTCAAAAGTTTTCCAGTTTGAAAAACCATACCTATTTCATTTTGACACTGCTATGCAAAGAATTTTACCAAGATCTACTGAACAAAATTTCTAGTTTCATCAAATAGAAGCTTCATTTGATGGGGCAGAAATGTAGACATGTATATACAAGTATAGAAATGAAGAGCAGAGCAGAAAAAAAGAATGAAGAGTAAAGACCTTAGCCTCTTCCATCTCAATACTGGCATTGTCAAGTCCATCTAGCATGGAAGAGTCCTTGCTAACAAGTGAAACCTTCAAAAGTAGACCAACTAAGTCATGCTGTTATTCAAGTCAAGCATATAGAAAACCTTTTGGAGAAGAAAGGCTGTACTAGGATTGGAGTTAGTTGTCCTTCCAAGTCTAAAAGACCTTTAGCAAAGGCAGCTGCAGACATCTGGCCAGATAGAGACGATGAATTATGTCAGTCATAAACAAGAGAGAAGTCAGCCTAATCAGGTTAATGGTTGGAATTAACCACATAAACTTGGATGACAATGTCTGGAATGGAGATTCACTCAACACTATGAACAAACATGAAACATCAAAATTAAAGTTCACATGGACGAAGAAATTGAGAAAAAAATGGGAAAGCAGATGAAAATCAAAGACAAAAGAAAAAACCACAGATGCTTTACCTGTACACGGCCTTCATCAGAGCTGTATATCTTAAGATCGTGACGATATGTGCTATGGAGGCGAAGCAAGCCAGTGCCTTCACCTGCATTGTGGAGAATGAAGAAATAGCTAAAAATTTAATCAAGACACATCAATTGGACTTGCAGACTTATGGGCTATTATCTTCTCTACGAACTATTGCAAATGGAAAACCACAACTTGGGGCTTGTTTTGTATGACTTTAATTTCAGTTTTCACATCAGAAAAATGACATTTGATTGCTTGTTTTTTCTTTCACAGAATTTGAAAATTTTTCATTTTGGAAAAAATGAACACACCAAAAATGGGTTTTGACAATTCCCATTTTGTGCTTAATTTCTTCACCGTTTGGCTGTGTGAGTTTTTCTCTGTCTCCTTCAGTTATTTCTTGAAATTAGACATTCAGTTTTAATGGATGTGCCTTTTTGTGCCTATATGGTTGTGTTCTGAACTTTGTTCTACTTTTTATATTCCTTTTGTCTTCACTGATAATTTCTTACCTCAAAAAGAAGGGAAAAAGGAAAAAGAACCATGCAAAACAAAAGCTATAGCAAGTATCATATATTAAATATATTTATCAGTGGCCCCATATATTTTTATTTCATCAGAACTATTATTATATGTCACAATCAAGTATAATGAACACGGAATATCAATTCCAAATTTTCTACTCATGAACGACGGACAAATAAATTCAGTTAATCACACTAATCTTCTGCTATCTTCAATCTAATACAAAAATAAAAGAAATGAGTTGGTTATAAAATATAACCTGGATACATGTTGTTGCGGAAATATCTACCCAGCTCCTCAGCCTGACAAAATAAAAGCAGCAACATATTTAATGACCAGAACAGTGGCAAGGATTATGTCTGAGTCCCCAATTTTTCCGTACACAGACCCACCACATAACAGTAGGACGACAAACATCAGGGTTATAATTTTAAGTGCAATGGAGGATAGTTACTATAGCAAATAAAAGATCTTGTAAAAAATAGCACCTGCTTTCTACCAGCATGTGTAAGAACACCCCCATATTTAAGAACCATTAGTGCTTCGACAGGCCTTTCTTCTTCACCTTCCCCATTGCTTTTTGCAACTTTAACCCACTTTAATGGTTTTAGCTGAACCTTCCTATAAATGCCAGAGAAATGCCCCCCCTGGACACCAAAATGTGAAATCAAACAAACGGGGATGATAATGGTTTGAGGCTGGTGATTAAATATCCAACAAAATGGAAAAAAACAAACTAAATCTCAACATGGAAAATAAACACTCTTCTGTGACTATATAGAATAAATGGTCAGAAATTTAGAATCTCATTAAGCATATGGTTGCCTGGTTGAGGCAACAATTAAAGAATAAGTAAATTCTTAGTAAGAGATACATGAACATGATTACATCTGGAGAATGCATGGTTCACTATGTCCTAGTTTGCTGTTCTCTAGGTTTTAATATTATGTCAATTTTCAAAACTGACATAAAAAGAACCTTAGTTGTGGCTCTCTAAGCAATGGCATAAATGTCAATTTGCAACCTAAACAATATGTGCAAGCAACACAAAACCAAATGCCTTTCTCTAATATTACTCATAATCCAGAATTTTCTGGATATGGGTTCTCTAGAACTCAGCTAAAGACATGATACCTCTTTCCAACTACAACATCAATTCTTAATACCACATGAATTCTAGCTCCAAATCATCTCTATCCTACACTCATTTAGTTTATGTTCTTCATTTTAATTTCTATACATATGTCAAAATCTTCATACATCCAATTCATCCCCCTCTTGCATTAAACTTCATTAACTGTGCTAACAATGTAATGGGAATTAAATCTTGAGATTTAAAACAAAATTCAGTACAAGGAAGTTTCCAATTAAAATTTTACACAACGATTTTAGAAATACAACAAAATCTGGGTCGTGACAATACTATTGAGGCTATTATAATGCATACCATGTGAGAAACTAAATTTTTCATGGTCTTTCTTTATCTCTTTCACTAAAAATTTCTTCCATTCTGCCAACTCTCTTCACAATAGTTCCTATCTATATTTTTCTCACATGACCAAACTATCTTAATTGTGTATTAAGCATCTTATCTTCAACAAAAGCCCCTCCGACCTTAACAATCATTGCTAATTATACCTAATTATATCCTCCTGTATGGCTGCACATTCATGTAACAACTTAATCTCAATTACACTCATATTATGCACATATTGGTGCTTCTACCTGATATCTTGTGCTGTACAATAAAGGTGTCTTATAGTTGCTTACTAAAATTTTAGCTTTAATGGGATTTTACAACCACATAAAACACCAAACATATTTCTTCATTTTAAGCATCCCATCTTATTCTGTGTGTAACATCCTCAATGATCTCTCCAGTTTTTTGGACACTTGATCCAAGGTATCTGAACTGATCTTTTCCTAGACTGACTTGATCTTCAAGCCTCATCATAATATTATCCACACTTCTATACTAAACTTACATTCCTTCAGTTTTCAATTTGCTCACCTTGAAGCCTTCAAATTCTAAGGTGTCCCTCCCTATCTTCAGCTTAACATTCACATCTTTCTTTAAGAATTATACATTCATGTAGAGTACAATAGAGTGATTTGAAAATAAACAATAAAACTACAGAAGATTACAATAAATTGAACACCACATAAATTCACATGTAGGTACTAGGTACATAGGCCCATAATTCAATGAGTAATGGGGAGGTCCCTGAGCTTTTCCCTTTTTACCTTTTACATTACCTCTTGTTTGTGAGCAATAGTGTTCTTTCAGGGTTAGTGCTCTTACTCTTTACTTTTTAGGTCATATGTGAAGGAAGGCTAACCCTTAATTCTTATTCAACTATTTCTTTTTTCCTTCCTTAGAAATATTCATCACTGTCAGTAAGGAAATATTGAAATCTGCCACATATAATTGCAACTTTGAGCAAACTATTGAAACCTCTAAATACCTCTCCCATTGATGAACTAGACAAAAAATAAGAACGATTGAACTGGAAGGTAGAAACTCTACAATTTCATAACTCAAAAGAAAATTTATGAACACACCTCTTCAAGAACTGCTTTAACTTGACGGAGTTTTTCAGCATGCTCAACGTCTTCTGCTTCACTATCACTTTCACGGCCAGGTCTATTGATGTTAATTTTGAAATTTAAGAAACAACACTTTTTCAGTGCAGAGTTCAACAAGAAATAACATGCATGTTCTAGTATGCACTAATAAATAACAGTGGAATAAGATTATAAGAAGATTCAGTAAGCAAGAAGGCAGCTTGTTATACTTGAAAGATGTGTAAGATGTAAGGAGGTAGTTGAAAAAATAAACCATCATGAATAAAACAGCACGTGATAATGGTTCACCCAACTCATGAATAAACTATTTTTGTTACTCTTGGTGAGGAGTTAGAAGTTATATAGAATTATGTACATCTGAAATAACAAAGCAATGCAACTAGACAAAATTGAAGATCTGCATATTAAAAACAATACCTAGAACGTGGTACTAAAGCTCTTGTGGCATCTAACAAATCTTGCAACTGAACAGCACTTTTAAGTTTTGTCTGCCAAGAAGTAGAAGAAGAGAAATTTTGAGTAGCAGTGACACACACAAAATAATAGAACAATGAAACAAAAAGGAACACCTCAGATCTAGGCCTCCCTCCGTTGTACTTTAACATCAAATTTAACAGCTTCTCCTCAGTAACCTTCAGTTTCACCTTCTGCTTTGGAGTTCTATCACCACTGCCAAAAAGATAAAATGCAGGTGGAGAGCACATAACTCAATGGTAAGATCATAAGAAGTGCAACTTAAGAAAGCCAAGAGAAAAAGAGGCATATCTTACTGACGAATAACAGTAATCACACATCGTAGCTCCTCAGACTGCCCAAATGTGCCAATAATCCCACTTCCCTGGCGTGTTAAACCCTCTGAAGGTTGAACTGGTTCATTGACTTTCCATGGCAAAGTTGGTGGAATTGTTGAAGAAAGATGGGGAGCTTTCGCATCTAGCAGCATCTTTCTCAACACACAAGCAGCATCATCATAATACCTGTAGTTTTTGAAAAGAACCGTATTAATTTATCACAATGAAAACATATCCTAGTGAAAAAAAAGGGACATATAACATGCAAACAGAAAAATGGAATATCATATATACTACAGTTCTGGTTTCACTCACATTTGTGTCTCCTATCATGCCTGCATGCACAGGCATGCATGGTGGTCTCAAAACAAGGACTATTAACTGTTGGAAAAGATAAAGAAGAAAGCCTAAGTTGGGCCTAAGTCATGGCCGAGAGGATAAGAAGAAGAGAAATTGAAGATAGAAAGGTCCAGCTGATAAAGATAAGTAAAAATCAGATAAGAAAATGAGCACTTATGTACTTATCTTAATCTAAGAATTGTTGTAATCTATACCTAAATAGTAGGAGTGTAATCGAGCCCTAAAGTTTAGGATTTTTCTTAGGAGTTGTGTTGTATATATTTGAATCTTCTGCTTAATGAATTTCTATGGAAATTATTTCATCTATGAAACCTCCTGTAAATTTGCTCATCATGGTATCAGAGCCATAGATCCGTAGCAAGGTTTCCACCATTTTCTTGTCTTTCTCTCTAATTGGTAACATCTGTAAGTCCACAATAAGGCTGGAAACTCATCAGCAATTGGAGCTTCTACCAATACACCAACTGCACCAAGGAATACTCCAGTTCCACAATCTCCAATCACCCTAGATAATCATTCTCTCCAATTCACTCAGCATAAGCTGAATGGAACCAACTTCAGAGAATGGTTCCAGTCCGTCTTGCTGGTGATCCAAGGCGAGGGCAAGATTGGCTATCTAGATGGGATGATTTTTAAGCCAAGCACTGATTCAGCCAATTATGGTATCTGGGAGGCTGAAAACTCGATTGTAATGGCATGGTTAGTCGACTCTATGGAGCCAAAGATTGGGAGAACCTATTTGTTCTACAAGACAGCTTAGGAGATATGGGAAGCAATGCAAGAGACATACTCCGATATGGAGAATACTGCCCAAAGCTTCCAGATTCATTCTACTATTCGGACTACTGGGCAAGGTAACAATTTAGTCACATAATACTATAATGCCTTAACTAAATTGTGGCAAGAGGTGGATTTGTTCCATGAAATTAAATGGGAGTGTGCTGGAGATGGAAAGAAGTATGAAAAGATGATAGAAAAGGAGAGAGCGTTCGATTTCTTGCATGGCTTAAATCCTGATCTTGACGAAGTAAGGGGGAAGCTACTTGGCACCAAGCCCTTCCCATCAATAAGGGAAGTCTTTGCCAAAGTAAGAAGAGAAGAAAGCAGGAAAAGAGTCATGCTTAATCCTGCAGGGGTGACCAATTCTGATACAACCTCACAGTCATCAGCTTTGGTCTCCTCGAAGACAAAGACATCTCATACATTTGAAGGGGAGCCACACAAGGACAAACCTTGGTGAGATTTCTGTAATAAACCATTTCACACAAAGGAAACTTTCCGGAAGATTCATGGCAAATCAGCAAATTGGAAGCCTAGAAATCAAAAGAAGGGAAACCAAGCAGCCTATGGAAGAGGAGTGGAAGCTGAAAAAACCACTAATCTGACCCTATTGACAGATCAGTTGGAGATATTACAGTAACTATTAAGTCAAACAAAGGTGGCTAAATCAGAAACAAGTGAATCTCCTAATCCGGTAGTATCTTTGGCTAAGCAAGGTATCTCTATACACTCTCTAAGCTCCTTTAAATTATCTATAGACTGCTGGATAATTGATACAAGGGCCTCAAATCACATGACTAGATCTTTGCAAGTACTATCAGCCTATGAACCTTGTGATCAAGGTTTATTAATGGTACCATAACTATGGCACAAGGAAAAGGTACAGTTAATGTGGGAGGCCTAAGACTCTAATCAGTGTTATTTGTGCCTAACTTAAAGTGCAACTTGCTGTCAGTAAGTTAACCAAAGAAAAGAAGTGTTTGGTAACATTTTTTCCCTCTTATTGTGAATTTCAGGACTTATCTTCGGGGAGGATGATTGGCATTGCTGAGGAGAAAGGAGGTCTCTACTATATTGCAAAGAATGGTCAGTCCCTTAGGTCTAGGTCTCGAAATCTAACTTCTTTATCAGCTGTTTCAGATTCTATGCTTATGTTATGGCACCAATGTTTAGGGCACCCTAGCTTCAACTACCTCTAAGTCTTGTATCCCCATCTTTTTATTAATAAAAGCAGTCATTCTTCCCATTGTGAGCAATGTATTATTGCTAAGCAAACCAGAATTTCCTATCCATCTCATGCATATAAACCTACAAAATCATTCTATTTGATCCATAGCGATATCTGGGGCCAGCAAGAACTCTTAATCTAACATTAACTAGGAGGTTTATCACATTCATAGATGATCACACTAGGGTTAGTTGGGTGTTCCTAATGAAAGAAAAATCTGAAGCCTATGTTATATTCAAGAGGTTTCATCACATGATCAAGAATGTCTTTCAATCCTCAATCCATGTTTTATGTTCAGATAATGGTAGATAATATTTTTCGAATGAATTCAATCATTATTTAAGTAAACATGGGTTATTCATCAAAGTTCATATCCTCACAATCCCCAACAAAATGGGGTGGCAAAAAAGAAAAATCGCCACCTCCTTGAAACTGCAAGGACAATTTTTTTCACCAAATCAGTCTCTAGTATCTATTGGGGAGAAGTTGTTCTTACCTCCTCTTACCTTATTAACCGGCTTCCCTCCAAAATTCTTTCATTTAGAACCCCTTTGAGTGTCCTTTTTGATTCCTATCCTCATTACAAACAGGTGCTAAATTCCCTATCACCAAAAATCTTTGGGTGCACTATGTTTGTTCATAAACAACAACCCACTCAATCCAAACTTAACCCTAAAGCCCTTAAATGTATCTTTGTTGGGTATTCTCCTACTCAACAAGGCTATAAGTGCTACCATCCTCCTACAAGACATTTCATTTTATCTTGTGATGTATCCTTTCTTGAAAACCAACCATTTTTTCTTACCACTTCTCTGTCAGGACCAAGGCTTAGTGCAGAGGAATAATGGGACTCGACTTTGCCTCTCCCTATGTTCCAAGATCTTGAACCCTCTACTAACAGTGAATCAACCCCTGAAGCTTTTATTCCTACTCAACCTTCAGTGTCTAATTCAGGGGGAGATCTAGAAGACTATATCAAGAAGACACAACCTTGGATAAACCATTCTTAGTATATTCAAAAAGGCCTTGTAACCAACCCTCAGCCAAACCCAACATCTGATCCAGAGATTGGTCTAGAATTTGAGGCTGCCAGTAACTGCATGACAGAGGCTACTTCCAACAGGTTTAATGATCTTGATATTCCCATAGCTCTAAGGAAAGGGATGAGATCGTGTACAAAGCATCCAATTGCAAATTATGTTGGATATTCTAAGTTGTCTCCACAATTCAAGGCCTTTACATCCGGTATTGATGAGGTGGAAATTCCTAAGGATCTACATCATGCTTTGAAAAATGAAAAGTGGAAGGAAGCAGTGATAAATGAGATGCAAGCCTTAGAAGCTAATGGCACTTGGGATGTTGTCAAGTTACCAGTTGGAAAGAAAGTGGTTGGCAGCAAGTGGGTGTTCACAGTCAAATGCCAATCTAATGGAAGCATTAACAGGTTAGTAGCCCAAGGGTTTACCCAAACCCAAGGGCTTGATTATGAGGAGACTTTTGCTCCGATTGCCAAACTTAATTCTATTCGAGTGTTGCTTTCAGTGGCGGATAACCTAGATTGGAAGTTACATCAGTTGGTCCCTCCAGGATTTGATGCAGAAAATACAAAGGGAAAGGTATGCAAGCTAAACAAGTCCCTATATGGCCTAAAGCAATCTCCGAGGGCCTGGTTTAAATAGTTTAGTGACACTATTATTCAATTGGGATACAAATAGGGGAAGGCAAACCATACTCTTTTTACAAAAATCGAAGTGGATGGCAAGAAAACAGTTCTTATTGTTTATGTGGATGACATCATCATCACAGGTGACAATATAGTGGAAATTGAACGTATAAAAGGAAAACTAAGGGCTGCATTTGAAGTAAAAGATCTGGCAGAATTAAAATATTTCTTGGGAATGGAAATAGCAAGAAGCAAGGAAGGGATTTGTATATCTCAAAGAAAGTATACTATTGATTTGCTAAAAGAAGCTGGTAAACTCGGTTACAAACCTGCAAATACCCCTTTAGAACCTAATTGGAAGAATAAAGAAGATAGCAAACAGGAGCATCAAGTTGACAAGGGAAGATACCAGCGTTTGGTAGGCAAATTGATCTATTTATCTCTTATAAGACCCGACATCACATATGTTGTAGGCATAGTAAGTCAGTTCATGCATTCTCCTAAGAAAAGGCATTTAGAAGTAGCCTTACATATCCTTAGGTACCTAAAAGGTACACTTGGGAAAGGACTCTTGTTTAAGAAGAATCAAGAAATAGGAATTAGTGGCTTTGTGGATACTGATTGAGTTGGTTCTATCGAAGACAACAGGTCAATTTCGGGGTTTTGTACGAAACTATGGGGGAATTTAGTGATTTGAAGAAGCAAAAAGCAATCAATTGTGGCAAGAAGTAGTGCAGAAGCAGAGTTTAGAGCCATTGCACAAGGAATTTGTGAGATCATTTGGGTAGAGAAAATGATAGAAGACTTACAACTTTCAGTATCCTCACCAAAAATTCTTTATTGTGACAGCAAATTGGCAATTAGCATTGTGAATAATCCGGTACAACATGACCGGATGAAACACGTGAGAATTGATTGACACTTTGTCAAGCAAGAGATAGAAAGAGGAGGTATAAGTCTAACCTATATCCCTACCCAACTTCAAGAGGTAGATATCTTTACTAAAGCTATGAATAAGCAAGGTTTTGGGGCTAGAAAGGTCCAGCTGATAAGTATAAATCAGATAAGAAAATTAGCACTTATGTATTTATCTTAATCAAAGAATTGTTGTAATCTATACCTAAATAGTAGGAGTGTAATCTAGTCCTAAAGTTTCTATGGAAGTTTTTTCATCTATGAAACCTCCTGTAAATCTGCTCATCATTAACAAAACTGAGCAGCTTTAGTGTCAGTTTGCTGAGGATCAAGCTCATCATTACACATTTAAATCAACCTCAAACATGATTTTGAAGCTCAACTTTCTTCACAAACCAAATTCAAACAAGTTTGGATTAACTCTTTGGTTCAAATGCAACTATATATTAGACCATAAGATCACAAACTGGTATGTGGTTTTATGCAAGTTCCTACAATATTTTATTGACCAAAATTGCAGTTTAAATTCCATACGATGAGTTCTTCCACATAGCTATCACAGTAAACTCACTAAGCAAATGTATGAACCAAGTTGAAAACCTGTCACTCCGGCAAACAGAAAATTAGTTATTTGGCCTTGAGCTGAGCTTGAACAGAATACAGGATTATATAGATCAACCACCTTGATCAGGGTAATCTCCAGCTCAGCCAGCTTTGCACCCCTGCTCAAAAGCATCCTCAAGAAAGTGGAGGTTGTCCATATTTTTTATTGAACTCAGTCAGACCAGACGTTGAACTAAACAAAGGACTTTTCCAAGTTCTTGGTCAAATCAACTGGCTTAAATGCATCACCTCAAATGTGAAAATGTTTATCAATAAATAAAATATGATGAAAATATGCAGAGTAGAATATAATAAAAAAATGATGGTTCAAGTTAAAATTAAAAAGATAAAACAAGATCCTAAAAGTCAATAATGACAATGAACCAACAAAAATAATGCCACCATAAAGCATCATAGAATCCATCTTAATGAGTGGCTCCATCCCCTAGTAAAACCACTGCCACTAACAGAAGTATCAAGCATGACTATAGAAGTTCAATTACTTGACTACAGCGCAACTTATAAGTGAACATTTTTTGCAGCATGTAGCTCAAATAAGTTAAATTCAAGCTTCTTCATCTTGATAAATATTAGTTTGTGGCTTAACCCGGATTAGATCATCTTTCAACAACAAATGAGGTATAAAGCTGTTCCTTGCTGTCAAGGGAATCTATTTTTACCAAGGGCACAAACTGGAAAAATATCTTTCACTAAGAGAAAGGAGATTTTCTACAAGCAACTTTTTCTTTTCCATAAAGTAAAAAGCAATTACAATCAGCCGAAATTGATTGGGTAAAATGAACCAACAGTTGTAGCTTAGTAGGATTAAGTGATTCGGAACTTTGCAAGGCTACAACTTCTCTAAAAAACTTGGTAGAAGAATGGGTGTTGATGAATATTAATATTGAAATTACTAACATAAAAAACACCGCAATGGATTGTAAAGAAACAATATAATAAACATACTTGTATGAGTTCTTCACAAAACTCCATCCATTGACGTCACAAACATACGAGCGCCCCTCACTTCGTAGAAGGTCAAACCCGCAAACCTGCAGGTAGAATGAAGAAACATAAATAGTTAAACAAGATGACTTATTTGTGTGTACTTAAGAGTGCACACACACGTGTATATGTTGCAGAAGTTCATTCACTTTTAAAGTCCTGGTCCCTCCCACCCCCAACACGCAAACCCCCTTTTGTTCTGATAAGCTAGTATTACTGGTCATTCATAAATAATGAGAAAAGTTAGTCTTCTCCCAAAGAAGAACAAATTCTCCCAAAAGACAAAGCATGGAAAGAAGGGTCGACTCCATGATATTTTCCAAATTCTACCAACACAAGGCCTTTGGAGAAGTCTTTTGAGTGCATAAACAATCCTGAGGACCACAAGCTCCAGAAACCCAGGAAACAAAACAGTAGGAGGAAGTTAGTCTGACAAATCTCAGCCACCAACAGTAATCTATGTGCCAATGCAAAAGCAATTACAGATAGTGGTCATAGGAGTTTGAGATTTCTACCAATCTACATCCTAAAAACAGAAGCTAAAAGATGAATCTTAAAACACAAATAAGCGGAGTGTAAACAAAGGAGATCAGAAAAGAACAGGAGTTTGAATGGTATTACAGAGCAGGCAAAATTGCAAATAAGGAATAGTTTTAACAGAATCATCATAAACAAGCAAAACAGTATTAAAGCCCTGATAGTAAAAACAACTACTAATTCTTCTTGAGGATCAGATCTCTTACTGCTTGCCTAAATGCAATGCAAACATCTCTTGCCATCTGCTTTTCAGCTGGAGTAAGTAGAACTGGATATCTTACCTGCATTGAAGAACAACTTTCAGAAATGCTTCACATGTATTCTCTCTGGGTCTTGGAATAAAAAGTATTGAAATATGTTGGTCAATACTGAACCATGGATATATAAGTTGTCACTTGAATGATGCAGAGACAGTAATATGCTTCCCCATCAGTTCTCAATTTATGAGCACAAATTTATGAGTCCTTTCTGTTATGGGCATTGAATCTAAACATAGATATTTGGATTTTAAATTGAGAACCTTAGTCAGAAATCAACTTACCCAGTTCTATTGGGCAAATAAGAATGAGAGCAAAAAGATACTTGAGATTGTGAAACTCATGTGCTGTTTATCTGTAACACTCCATAGGGAATTATGGTACCAGAGTTGAAGGTTTACAGCTCATTCAGCATACATAATATCTTATGAGAGCAGATATGGCTTGAAGTTGTACTAACTACCAAACATATCATTTTAAAGGCAACAAGCTGAGTGATGCTGTAACATAATGAACCTTTATTGGCCAATATCTACAACCATGATTACAAGATACAAGACCACTAAGTCTTCCAAACCAGAAGCAGATTAAATGTGAATAACATCTAAAAAAGAAAGGGATATAGATTAAAAGGTAGGGCTGAAGTGGGGAAAGCTATCAAGAGTGTGCAGATATCCAAAACAATGTATCATAAAAGAATGAGGAGAAGAGGATGTTAATCCCAAGAGCAAACATTGAAAATATGCTTCTGGATTGGAATTGTATGTGCCAGCACCAGAAGAAATGGTGAATCACCTTCTCTTAATTTTCTAGACTTGATTGGAAAAGTGCGGGTAGTTAAGGAGATTCGAGTTCTCTTCTTCTTTTTCTTTTTTTCAGTTCATACTTAGTCTTCACTTGGATTTTTCCCCCTTTGGCACTCCAGAACAATACAAAGATCATTTTCCCTTTTACCTTTTGATTTCAAACATAAACAGATAGAAACTTCACTTTCAGGTAACCATTGAACGAAGGATGAAACAGAGGTAGAAGGGGGGCAATCTCTTTGAAAACAGAAGCATGCTTAACATTTAGTACTTACTTCTTTTCCATCAGGATTTCTCATAACAACACCGTCAACAACAGGAGATTTCCTTGCCTCAGCATGTGCATACTCAGGGCCAACTGTATACACCTGAAAGAATTTTAACAGAAGCTGAAAGAGTTTTACATAATGATTTACATGCAGAAATTCTATGCCAATAAGGGGGAGCTGAGAAGATTAAGTTTACAAAACAAAGACAGCACAAAAGAATCAGCTTTAGTATTTCTATTTATATTGAGACTAACAATCAGTTTAAAAATGAACAATAGTAGGCCATGTGAGACTCTTGAATATATTTAATGCCCTTAAAAGTCCTGGTAGCAAAAGCTGGAAAACAGCAGAATTGTTGCTTGAGATATACATATGAATCTCTTCATTTATTTTTCTTGCAGGTTCCATCCCATTTTAAGAACATTCAAATATTGGAAAAGAAGGAAAGGAAGATAGCAAAAACAGAAAAGAAAAGAAAATAGAAAGAAAAAGAAAGAATTCTCAAGAAATGCAATATGTATATCACACAGTAAAAGGAGAAAGTCTGTTCTTAAATAACATGGAAGCTACAAGACTTCGAAAAATTATACTCTGCTTCAGAAGTTCACTCTTCCCATATTCTTACTGTTGGAGAGTCCAAATGTTAAGCTAGGTAAACTAGCTTATGATAACGATTTGATAGCAGGAAGGTGCACGTGTGCTGTTTGAATGAAAGATAAGGATAAGCAGTGCTTAAAGAATGAAAGGATAAATAGGAAAAAATTTAGGAGACGTGTTGTCTTAGTTTAAATTCTGTTAAACTTTGTATTCTACTCAAATTTGGTTTGTACCTTATCTCCTGTAAATTAGGAGCAAGTAGCGTAGCATTGAAGGCTTGTTGCTGTATAAGTATAGGTTCTACCATCAATACCATTATGAGTTTTGTTTTCTCCTTTAAACTCAATTCAAACCTAAGGTTCTCTACCTAGGTTATCCTATTTTGTTCACTTACCGATATCATAAATGCAGAATTAAGGAGACCCAAGGAAACCTGCAAATTAGAAGCTTCTGCTGTGCACTAGAAAGGGTAAAATCATTGTTGACCATTAACTCTTCCATTGTTTAGCAGTACATCCTATTGGGAATAATTGTCTGCCTTGTATGATATTGACTGGGCAGATAATGGCTGCTGTGTGATTCACCTGGTTAAGAACAACTGTGGCAACCTGATGAGACAGGTTACAGGTTTTACATTTTTCCTTTTTGGGTTCTAAGCCATCAAATACAAGTAACTATGCCAGATTGGGATGCCAAGAGATTGGAACAACAGCATGTTACGATAAGTGGACCACTTTTGTGGGCTACATTGCGTTGAGAGAGGCTTGGCCATTTTTTGACACTACAGCTAACATCAATAAGTGCCCAAAGGTTCCTACCACCTATTTCAATACCAAGAAAATCTTCTATTCAAATCATTTTGTACATGAAGCTTACCAGGCTAAACCCTAAATGATTTTCATTTCATAAAATAACACTTGAATTAGTACCATGTCACGTAATGCAAAACAAAATTACAAATTCTTGTGACATGGCCAGCTATTTGATAATTATAAAAGTTATATTTTTTCTTGCTAGGAGTTCCAACTCTGACTCAAAATCTGCACAGGCCTCTGATTCTACTTGTATTACAAGATAGAACGGTCATAATGCTAATTTTTAATCCACTGCAAACAACCTACTTTCTTCAGGTGTTAAGAGATAGAAGTGGTGCTAAATCAAAATTGATGTTCAAAAAGTAGAAGATATAATAATAAAGATTCATGGCCAAAGACTTTGACACAAAAACCTAAGCATCATAGTGTAAAACTAAGAAATCCATTCATTAATAGTTTGAAATCACAAGGCTTAAAACCTTGACATCTGTTCCTCCTGTTGGCATAAATTCCTCATATATATAAGAGCCTTCACGTCTCACTCTTCTAACCTCCGGATGAAACTCACTTGACCTGTTACCAACCTGAACTCAAAGAATAGGAACTGGAATATAAGAATAATCAAAAATATCAACATGATTTATGCTCAGCTTAAAAAGAGAAACTTCAATAATATCTACTTGAGGAGGACATTCAAGGAGATAGGAAAGGGGGTATGTATACATGCAATCAAAAAAAGGGAGAATGTTCTTTTGAAAGGATAAGTGCTGATGCATAAACCCCTGAGTGATATTATTACACGTCAATTGCAGGCAGAAGAGTTAAATAGAAAAAGGCAACCCAAAGATAGCTTTCGTCATGACAATCTAAACTGCTTTAGTCTCAAATAGGGTGCAAGTATTGACAGTGCCATATGAAAAAGACATCATCCATGTTACAAGAAACAACTTGAACTTCCAAAATGCTTCTCTACTCCCTAAACCTTCTATGCCAATTGCCATGAGAAAATCAAAACTTTCTGGCCTCTAAGTGGTAGGGTAGGGTCTCTAACGTGCATGCTAGCTTAAACCTTCCATGCATTCAACCTCAGCTAGTGTGTTGAAAGAAAGATGACTACTTTTCACAGTATCATTGAATTTTCAAAGGCCTAGGAAATAGTTGTCTCCATCAATTACTTAATATCTACTTCTACTGAAATAGGATATTTAAGAAAGTGTATAAATATCATGATGAATAGTAGAAAAACACCAAGTTAGCTAACAGACTTTAAGAATCATTAAATCTTAAAAGGCCTACTGAATACTTGCTCACATTAATTCCCAAGAATATCCTTAGATAAAAATAGGATCCCACATAATTATAGACAGATTTCTATGGAATAACTGCTTTCATTAGTTCCAGCTAGATCTTAATAAGGTGAAGTGTTCCAGATAGGTATTATGAATAAACAGTTGAGCTACATAACCAAACCAAATCTAATTGCAAACGGGTCACATTTGACGTAGGAGCATAGAACCCATGAATGAAACAATTTGATCATTCAAGACTTTCATTTCAAATTTTCACCCATTTGCGGGAGATACCAACAGATGTAGATTTCCAGTAACACAGCATAAGACGAAGGGAAAGTCAAACATCTTTAATTAATTTAAGCAGCTTAGAACAAACACATAGTTCATATTTAATACTTGCCTTCCTGAACAATTCTTTCATGCCCCCACCTGCAGAACTAGGGTAGTAGATCATTATACGGTGATCATCACCTTCAAAGGAGCACAAGTGGGTGATCATTACCAAAGCATTTTTAAGAATTGATAATTGCATGGAAATTGAAATTTAGAAAAAAAAAATGAAGAAGAAGAAGAAGGTAGTTAGTACCAACATTTCTGGTTGGCTAAAATAGAAGCTTCACATTAATCAAGCTACTCAAATTTACATCATTATAAGACTCTCAAAAAATTTTAGTCTGAAAACATAGGGACCTCCAAACACTACAAGAAACTGAAAATCTTCCACATATGCCTTGAAAATGTTGTGTTCCATAAAAGACGGGAAGAAACAGAAGAACATCTCCAATATGGCCCTGCTAACATAGTTCAACAGTAACGAAGGCTGACTCCCTTTCTTCTGATAATCCAAGTTTATGCAATAAGCAAAAGTAATATATTGATGAACCAACAAAATATAGAACCTAAGAGGAACTAGATTTGATAATTAGCCAAATATTAACAAAACCAAGGTCAAAACACCTTACCATGAACAGGTTTCTCCACAAAAGGCTTCCAAAAGCGATTTCCATGAACCTCCACAAAATCATCTCCCTCCATAAAATAATCCAGCTCCTGATATGGAAATTCTCTGTTTACAAGCGCATATCTTGGAACAGGAATTCCAAACATTTCAAGGCGCTTGATTTCAGAGGGAGAAAAGAGAAACAAGCAAAAAAGAATCATTAGTCTCCGGCACTAAAATTGCCAAAATAGATCAAGAACAAGAGACATTCAGATAGTAAACTTGAAATGTAAAACAAGGTGTACATGCAGCTAACTTCTATAACATAAATGTTTTGGGAAGCAAAGTTGAAAATAAGTTCCTTTGATCAGAATCCCAAAGAAGTGAAATGCGTCAGCTTGAGATGGCTAGGCACAAAATGTCAGAATAAAGAACAGTTAAGTCATAACACATTAATACATACATAAAGACCAAGTCAGACCATTAGGCAAAAAAGTGATTGTCCCCCATAAAGTCAGACCATTAGGCAAATTGAGATGGTGTCACTAGTTCTATTATCGAGTCAGCCTGAACCAAGCAGCAAGATCCTTTGAAGTTGGGAATATCCCGGTTTCAACAACTACAGGCAATGTTGTAGTTTCACACATGAAGGCAAATCAATAAATCAAATTCTTTTTCCATTCAAGTTAACAAGGCATTGGTTATCAGGTCACTAAATACCATGTTTCTCAGAAATTAGTTGAACCTTCTATGAATTTAGGAAAACTTAATCCAAAGATGAATTATAAAATAGGAAACATGTATAGTTCAATAAGTAAGTGGAAGTCTCTCCAGATGACAATTAACATATTTACTCAAAGGGATTCTCTTGCTTTGTAAATTTTTTCTCTCTCTTTCAGCAGTAAATTCCATTATCTCTCCAAGCTGAGAGTCCCAAAAGAATTTTTTGGTTGATACTTGATAACTTCTAAAAGCCTTTCTTTCTCTTTTTCTTTTAAATTACAGAACTGGCCCAAATCAACCTTTGTCTAACCCTAACAAATCCTCAAAAACCCAAATCCTAAATTATTCTACCATTGCAGTCTTGGGAGCCCTTGAAATTTCCTTGTAGCTATCTGCAAGCTGTAACCTTAGGTTTCCACTAGTATAATCCTTAATCAATTCAAGCCCCAATTGAAACATAAATACCTCACCCTACCTAGGATAAGAATTTTTCATCAGGTCATGTAACAAAAAGGAGCTGGATTTGGTTTAGATATTCAAAGTCAACAGTTGGTGGAACTTCACAAATAAGTCTCCAATCCTCCACACAGTGTAAAATTAAAGCCTTAGTTCAGTGCATTAGATCATAAAGAAACCTTGTACTGGATTCTACTTCACATCCTTAGATCAAGACAAAGTACAAGGAAGAATAAAATATTACTCAAGTTCCAATTAGCTAAAAACTGCAAGAAAAAAGGTATCAAACAGAAAAAAGTAAAATATACAAAAAAATAACCACAACATGACCTGGCTCTATTAAATTATGCCAAATTCCAATTACAATCCCCCAAATGCACAAAAGAGAAGCTATCACCTCAACTGAATGAAACATAGGACAGAGAGAGAGAGAGAGAGAGAGAGAGGTGATTTACAAGTAGATAACTAATTTGTATCAATGGCAGATAATTCTCACAATACATGTTTCAAAAAGGGAAACTAAAGGAACGTGATAAGACAAGAACTCTAAGAACTGAGCACATAAAAACGAAATACATACATACATAGTTCAGAGAGAGAGAGTAGCTTAAAAATGAAGAAAAGCCACTCCAGGTGGTTGCTGTTTGTCAGAGAGTAGGCCATTTCAGCTAGCAACAGGGTCTTTTTGAAAATTGACAGAGATACATATTGCAAAAACCACTATAAGAAGGCACTCCAATAAATATTTCTAGACACTTCTCCATTAGAAATTTATATTAAAATATTTGTAGTATATTTTTTTTTCCCGACCCCACATAGTGGGATAAAGGCTGGATATGTTGTTGTTGTTGTATTTGTAGTATATTTTTTTTTCATTCTGATATTCACGACATCAAAATCAGCATTTGTTAAAAACACTGATCCTCCAATCACTAAATATTCAGCCATGCTCATAGCAGGGTCTAGTTGGCTTTGAGAACCTGCTAAGTATTGACAGCTAAAGATTGGAGGCTGGAAACAGCCAATTTGACATTAACACACGTTTCAGATATTTTCACATCTAATTATTGGGCCTCGTATTGCAAACTCAATTAATTGAGCTTATACATTTATAAAAATTCTATTAATGCTACTTAGTCATTTTCCTCTGTGATCTCCAAAATATACCTGCTAACTAAGTACCAACTTACTGCCTGCCATCATTCTGTAGAGGAGCTCCTTTGGTCACCTCTGGAGCATCTGCCCACTCAAGGAAAATAAACAGGCCAGATGGTCCATCCCCGTTATAAATTAAACCACCAAATTTTTTTTAAAAAAGAAATTATGAAAGAAGCTGCTTCACTGGCTACTGAACTTTTCCAAGGAAATTTATGGAAACAATTATATCAATTATCTTCATTCACCACCATCTCATGAAACTTCTCCATATGAAGATGGTGTTGAAACTTCATTTCATCATTACTCCGCCAGGAGATGTTATCCATTGTCGGTCCCAAGCCCGGATAAAGGAGGAGGGTTGCGTTAAGTAGCCGACAGCCAACATAAAACCTAGTCGGATCCAAATATGAATTCTAGACAAACTATCTATTGAGGCGTAAGCCACATAAAAGTCTAGAATTTATGTAGCCGACCCCACGTAGTGGGATAAAGGCTAGACATGTTGTTGTTGTTGTTGTTGTTTTTGACAAGAAATGCTTTTTATTGAAAAGAAAATTGAGTGCTTCCCAATGTCTCAAAAGCTAAATAAGCTTAATATTAAATGAAACTATTAAAATTCGAAAAATTGGAAAGCTAGTGTACCTAAATGTCAATAAATCATAGAATAAATACCCGCTAAGTAATCAGAAAATAGACTATATGTGACACGATGTTAGACACCAATACTGTGGATATGAATCTCAACAAGGAGAATACAAAAGGCTTACCTCATATACCTTCCTTCTATCATGAAGAAGGTGTTGTGGCTCCAATTCATTTACAAGAAAAGGCCTGGAAAACCAGAAATGTATAGCATTCTAATAATCATTTAATCATTTCAATAAGTAAAAAGGGATTTAGCAGCCTTTCCAAGATATTTTACTGACAGGGTATATCAACTATTTACTAGTAAGAAATAATATTACAAACTAGAAACTACTTTCACAAAACTTTAAATAAAGAGAGATCAAATACAAAAGTTGATTCTGTAGGCAGAAGTAGCATGCCAAGATAGATAATTACAGGAAATCAAAGTAACAGAAAAAGAAACTTCTAATATCAATGGAATCACAGACAGCCTAAAATTTAAGGCTGATGGAAAGAAACATGGGAAACATTATGGTCCTCTACACCCCAAAATAATAACACAAGAAGCAAACACGGCTTATCCTGTTAGTTATGAAGTTAGTTAGTACCCTATATAGGATGGGAATATATGCCAGTTAAGAGTAGAATAAGCCTTCTCTCGTATGATAATATTGTTCCGAAGATAGTAAGTCAGTGATTATACAATTGCACTCTATTTGTGTGTTCATATTATTGTTTGCCAATGTTCTTTGACATTATATTAAAATCGTGTTCTGGTGAGTTAGTTGGAAAAACCACTCCACTTAAATCACTCTCTAAGAAAACTTCATTTTAAATTATTTGCAAAAGCCATTAAATCCACCCCTCAGGTTTGCCAAATTGAAATTCAACTGTTTCTGTGTATTTCCCATGAAATAACTGAAATTCTTCATCAAATTACCATGGCCATATGGAAATCAGTGGAAAGGATGGACAAGAACACTTAATTGACATGCAATTGGACAAAAACACTTTGGTTTTATTAGCTATATTTCCCATACAACTCAGCTGATCTCTGAATTTTGATGAAAAAACCATAGTAAGACGGGTTCATCTTAAGACCTCAATGGGAAAACACCAGACTGCCACTTAGTAAAAGTTACGTCAAAAAATGTGTTGATAGTGCTGCTGATGACGATGAAAATAGTATGGGCAACAAAATTTTGGCACTTGACTCAAACGGTAGTTCTGATGCGAGTTCATCAATAGAACTATCAAAGTTAAAAACTTCAGAGTATTCAACGATTACAGTATCAATATCATAAAAATAGACACCTAGTTTAAAATAGACACCTAGTTTAAATCATCAGTTGAGTAGAAACTTGTAAAATGTTGTCAGTCATTCTCTAATGATTCAGAGGTGCTATTGATGGCTTATGTCATTACACATGTATTGAACAGGCCTAGGTATTCTTTCCAATTCATTCAAAGTTTAAAAATAAATACACATGTTTATATATTCAAGTGTTTCTAAGGGGCTGTTTTACAGAGCTTCCAGTTTTAGTTTTCATTTTTTGGGTTCAGCCTTCAATTTTTTTTAAAAAATGAAATGTTAACATGTGATTGATATCTTTCATTTCTTTTTAATTTTTTGTACTATTATTTTTATCTCCCCTCTCGTTCCTGTTGTTGGTAGATTTGCCAGGCTCCAATAATTCCATTAATTATTGTCAATGGGCTTTGAGGACTTCTCTAGGAGTTGACCAATGGCTCCCAGACTGTTCTAGGAGTCACAAGTGACTCCCAGTAGGACTGCCTGAGTCCAGCAACTCTTCAAGCAATGTAGGCCACCAGCAATAGGGAGGGTAGGGGAGGCAAGGAAAATAAAAAACAAAAATGAAAAATATGAAACACCTTTTTTCTCATTCTCATGTTTTCCAAATTTTTAAACACAAACAAGAAACCAAATACTGTTTACTATTTCTATTTCCAAAATAAGGATAATGAAAATATAAAGTTAAAAATGGAAGCCCTGCCAAATGGGCCTTAAACAGTTACCCATAGCATGTCCTACATAAGACAATGATATCAGCATTCAAAGACTGAAAAATGTCACAATCTATGCTAAGTGGAATGTGGGCCAACCAAGTGCATAGAATGTGATCCCGAATGCAGCACATTAAAATATCTCAAAATATGATATGTAAGGGTTGGATTTTATAGATTGGTATTAAAAGAAAGTATTTTGTAGAGCCATTTTCTTTTAATGGTTGAACATCCAATAAAATAATAGTAGAGATTTTTTTTCCCTAACAAAGCATGTAAAAACACATTCTTTGAGCAATTGATTGTTAACTTGTGTGTATTTTCTCTTGCCAAACTTTCATTCAGCTATGTTTAGCTCATTATATTTGATTTCCTATGTCCTAATAAAACCAGTATGGAAACAAATATTAAGAGCCTGGATCAGCTTGGATAGCTAAATTCACAATTTGAAATGAAAGTATATCATATTTCAAAAAAAAAAAATGTATTAATTCATAAATATTAAATCATGGTATTGGCATTTTCTCATAACAACAATTACAATGATCTCACTTACGATTGAGACATTCGAGCAACCAATTATCCTTTTCCCAATTAATTTATTTAATGCAAGAAAAAGAAAAAGAAAATCAATAAGAACAGCAAGAATTCTCCATTGGGTTCCTTTTTTTCCCCTTCCCCTTCTCATCTTTCTGAACCGTACCACTGATGAAAACTTCTGTCCATAATGTTTCTCTGCTTTTCCCCCATTCACAACTTTTTAGGGTTTAAGTTGTAACATGCTTTACACAAACAGGCACTAATCCACATATTTGTTTAACAAATACATTGTATTCGGTTGTATTAAGCTCTAGTTTACACAGAGGGTAACACTGGAAAATCCTTCACATTCCAGTACAACAATGGGAACTGACAAGTGTTACACAATTCAACTTATTATTTTAACACAAAACATTTGGAGGAAGACAATTGTTGGGGGGCCGGGGGCGCAGCGCTTAATAAAGAAACTTACTTCCTCAAAGCAGCATATGCCTCAGCCTTTTCAAGGGGATACCCGGAAGAATAGAAGGCAATCAAGCAATCACATATAGGCCACCTGAAAATAATTCAAACATTGAGACTATTCAGTAATACATACGGATAGGCTTAACAAACTAGGGGATATATGAAAGTAACAACATGAAACCTGACAACTTGTATTGTCAGCAATAGAAGTTGAAAGCAATACAAAAAGAAATCACAGCTGAAAGCAATTGACTCATCAGAAAACAGTAACTAAAAGTTGAAGAGCATTATCTACTTATCTTAGATCAGCTAACATACAAAAAGAAATTAATAGGAAAAACTGTATTTTGTTTTATTTTTCTAATAAGTATAATTACCAAAAATTTCAGAAAAACATAACATAGTCAGTTACTCTTTGTATCTGGAATATTCCAGCATTATACAATTAAATATTATTTTATCAACTAGAATTTCAACAAGGGCTGATTGGCACTACCATTTCATAGATAATATATATATATACACTATATATATACACACACACATGCAGAGAGAGAGAGGAACAAATGAGGAAGAAATAGAAAATGTAATTGGGTTCATTCAATAAAATGTATATTCAATCAATATTAGTGGAATAAGCAAACCTGATTTCTTATTAATTATTCGGCAATAGAATTCCAATGAAAACACCTGATTGAGGTTCAGGAGAGTGCCAGAATTTTAGATTTATAGAATAAATAAATTAAAATATTTTGTTAAATAGCATGGGATTTTATAGTAGGAATGAGTAGGTACAAATACAACAAATGAGGAAACAAATAAAAGCAGAGAAAGATTCTAAAACTATATACTTGGCTGGCCTCTCTAATTCTGTAACCACAACAGTCTCCCAACACGTATATGGGGGCCGCATTTCAACTCAATCATCTATATTCTATAGTTACAAAACTCCCTACAACTCTCATGTGAGCGTATTGCATTCATCCTTCATTTTATGCAATGGCATTTCCATTCACCTCTACATGGCTAGCCCATGGTGTATGTCCCTTTACATGTTTCCCTTTGTTATTATATTTTTTGTTACTTTTTGTCCACTACCTAGTCTACCTTAGCTCAAAATATTAGGCAGTTAAGCATCAATATGTGCAAAATATGAGTGTAACTAAGATGAGAATGTTATATTGGATGTGCACCAATGCAAGAAAATACAAAATAAGAAACAAGATCATACAAAAGATTGGAGTAGTGAGCAGGTATTGAAAATAAATGGGTACTTACCACCAAAAAAAAAAAGATAAAATGAGGGAGTCTTGATTAAGATGATTTGGACATGTGAGAAAAAGACTAATAGATGCACCTATGAAGTGAGTGAACGAAATAGAAGAAATTTGTAGCAAAAGAGCAAGAATCAAAGAAAACCAAAGAAACTAGTTGGAAACACTTAGACATGGCATATGATATAACGGCCTTATAGAGGATATTGTCATGGAATGTTGAAGGTCTAGAATTTATGTAACCGATCCCACCTAGTGAGATTAAAGTGTGTGATTGTTATTGTTGTTTGTTCACTACCTTACATATGAGAATGATAATGCCAAACCCAATCAAAACCAATTTTCATTGTGTTGATTTATTAAGTTTAAGGCATAGAATATTAATTGAGGAACCATATTTATATTCATCAAATATTAGTTTTAAGAGCCCTACAGTTTCATTGATGATCATAATACTTGAAAGGGAAGGCAAATAAACATAAGATCATCCCTCTCTAAATATTTATACAGATATACATATAAAGGTTCAAATGCATTTAGAATCAATATGTGCATTTTTGTGACTGACAAGAAGGATCCCAAGTCTGGCTCCGCTTGGAAAGAAAAATCATGCATTTTCAAGATACAAACTTTCAGAAAATCTCCAATACAGGTCCTCTATAAAATGAATATTAAATAGAATCTCCATAAACAAACCAAGAACGAGAGAGAATAGTCAACTCAAAACAATCATAAAGCAATATGTATAGACAACATTGTGAACCATCAAACACAGTAGAATAGTACATAATAAATTTTAGCTAACTACATAGTGGGATAAAGGCTGGATATGTTGTTGTTGTTGTTGTTACATCGGAATTGTACCTCTCAATTGGATCCTGAAGAATAACTTTGTCCCCAAAATGTATGATCTACAATTAATCACGAGAGATAAGTAACAAGAACGAACATATGATATCTAAAAGCTAGCCACAAACACATTATCACAGTTCGGGAACGAGCAAATCAGACTGCTGGCTACTAATATAATGAAAATCGAAACACCGAAATGTTAGCGATTTCATTTTTCATGGAGGTCTTTATTTTATAATCAAAATCATTTGTATAATTGTTGATTTGACTCGGCGACTCCATTCCACTCGAATCTAATCTGTTCTCACTCCAATTTGACAACGTTAACGTAGAACCGCTGGTCAATAATAATCAGATACCTCAAATTCACCAAATGCCTGGAGTCTCTCCAAAATCTGCCCCATCGGAGCCGAGAAAACCTAAAACAAATCGGCTTATTAGAACTGGCACGAAGTGATTTCCAATCAACAGACGGTTCATGCACGTCGGTTTGGATTGAATCTAATTCGAGCAAAAAGAACAGAACCTCGGAGCCGCATTTCACCTTCTTTTCCATTACGCATACGCCAACCGTTATCTTTTTACCAACACCTCCCTCTTTCTCCCCCATCTCTCTCTACTTTCTCTCTATCCACCGATTCAGTATTCGTCTGTCTTTTCTCGCTACAACCGAGCCTTTAATCCTCACCTTCCACTGTTCAAACTCAACAAAACACAATAAAAACACTACGTACGTTTATTTAAAGAAACTAATAAAAAGCTCTCCGTGATATGCAACGGAACCTCGCGAAGCGCAACCGCAGATGCAAGAATCTCGGCAGAGAGGCGGAGACGGTAAAAGAGCTCGGAGCACCGGGGTTTGCGGAGGCGGTGTTTGGATTACTAGAAAGCGCGTCACGAGCAACAGCTACTCGCGGGAGAAAAAGCTGAGACCTGCAACTGCCAAGACGGAGAACATGTGAAGTGTGTTTCCATACATATACATATATATATATATATATAGATGTCGTGAAGAGGATGTGGACTGGAAATAAAGTTGAGATTCTTGAATATACGCTTGGGCGCTTAGAAAGAAAAAATTAAAAAAAAAAAAGAGAAAAAAAAAAAGGAGTGTCCGTTTGCGTTTGGGAAGGGAAAATGAACGAGTGGGGACGCCGAGGGCTACGAAGTTTCGGCTTCTCATCGCCAACTTGAGGCACCAAATTGCTAGTCGTCATTTGTCTTCAATTTTTAATGTAAAGTTTGCGGGATTGACTTCCACTTTTGGGACGACGGAAAGCGTCATACCTAATAGAATGTGTCACCAAAGGCAATGATGCAAGAAATCATGGTGTTCCGGATAATACTAATTTGAATATTAAAAGATAATCGTTGTAACATTTTTTAAAAATAAAAATTCTAAGAAAGGCTCCACGTTAGTGATGATGTCAGAATCCCATCATTAATTAAATTTATGAAATTCTAACGTGATTTTTATCACGAATCTTCATGAGTAATTTGGTAATTCTATAAAAAAAACAAATAATGTTAGAATTATTTCAAGACTTATTAGGGTATAACTTTAATACTTAAGCCTATAAATCACGACCATAAGAAAATTGAATGTAAAAGTTTTAAATTTCAAAAATCTTTACATTTGAGTACTTTTTTAATTTGATCTTTCTCTTATACTTTTTTAATTTGACATTTTCCTTATACTTTTTTAATTTTGTAAATAAATGTGACATGGTCAAGTAACTTTTCTCTCCTCTATCTATCAAGGTAAGTAATTGCTTTATTCTTCGACAAGATAAGAGATGGTAAGAATTATGAGTAGTTATTATAATTATTTTGAATCATGTTGAACGAATAAACAAATATCTATCTGCTTCACTAGCAATAAGAAGTATAATAATTGATCTCTAAAATGTTTAGAGAGTATAAATTAAAGTGTCTCTAATGCTAATATCAACTCTCTAGTGACATGCTTGATATAAGTCGTCAACAATCAATTTTTTCAAAAATATACTAATTTTACATGAAATTTTTCATTAGTAATATCATAAAATAAAAATATTATATAACTTATAGTAACAAAATGACATGAATGCATGAAGAAAAAAAAATAAACTATACAAATGTCACTTTCCTTCAACCAATCGCTTATGTTTCAACTTGGCATGTTCTTTTTGGAGTGAATTTGTAACATTACTATAGTAGTTGATCATGTTGGTAAGCATGCTACGTGGATGTTCACTAAACCAAATGGCCATTAGATTTCGTAATTCTTTTTATTTTGATCTTGAAACCCATTGGATGGTCTGCTCTAAAGGCATGACTTCTCTTTTTATTTTATTTTAAGTGGATATGACTGAATATTTAAAAACACATTTCTGCTACTAGATCTTAGTTCTTTCTCTCTCTCTCTCTTTTGTATTTCTTTAACTAACAACATCAAAACTTTACATTAAATCTTTGTCTCTTTGTTCATGTGATACTCAAAAAATACGTCTAATAATAAAATACTTCAAGTGTATGTTTATCTCAGTGAATGTAATGTGACAACAGAATGTATGAATAATAAATTTGATATGAGATGAAATGCATTAAAACTCAAATTTTTGTCTAAATTAAGTTACAAATTTATTATGTATACGAGGCTTAATAGTATAAAAAGATTATTGAATTTTAATTTGTAATCTAAATATCATTGAAATTTAATTTAATATACAATTCTATAACTACTATTAATTATAGTTAAAAGATATTAACAAAATATTGTCCTTTTTGTTTTTTAGTAAAAAATTTAGTGACTTTTTTTATACTTTTTATGTAAAATTTAGTAATTATTTATATTATTTAATTACTCACATTATTAATCACATCAATATCACCTTAGCGTTTTATAACAGTAATTGTAGGTAATTATAAAATTATATATTAAATTAAAATTTAAAATTTTTTATGTATCTTAGTATAAAATTTAATAATTATTTATATTATTTAAATTGTGTATGAGGTTACCATAACATGTATGATTGTGAAAGTTGATGAAAATCTAAAAGTGAAGGTGTATCGAACGATTTATGAGCCATCCACATGTGTTGGATTTTTTTTATATAATATTATTATTTTTTAAATTAAAACAATACCAAATTAAAAAAAGTTAAATAATATAATAATATTTGTCCAACTCTGTCACTAGTTAAGAGTCGTGATTACTTTAGATAAGTAGTATTATTATAAATCAAATTTGGGGATTTAATAGTATTAAATTCCAGTCAAAGTGGCTACGGTGGGTTGATGATGGTCAAGTCAAGCGACCTGCCTGCGTTAACATTTTCCGTTTTGCTAGTGGTTGCTTGAACACGCGGTTTGAATGAGTTCCGTCCTGGCTAGTTACTTCCTCAACGCTTCCGACGCCTTAGACTTTTTTCTTTTATTGTCGTGGGTCTGTTCCAATATGGAAGGCAAGCTCAGCTACGGCTATTGGCGAGCAGGTCGTTTTCGTGCCATCTTTCTCAACCGCTGGTTATCATTTCTGCCATCTGTCTTCGTTTTCGTTGTCCCAAGTGTTATTCAAATGAAATTCTAGAAATTAGTCAATAAAAACAGGGTATCTAACTAAAATAAATCAAATCTAATTGATATACAATAATAAAAAATTTTAAGGTCAAATAATAATACATGTTCGAATCGGGACTAATCATTTAAGGGAAATTCACAATAATTGTGCGAAATTTAGGGTATGAGGAAAATAAAATTAAAAAATAATTATTCATGTAACTTTCTCTTTTTTTATTTTTTTTATTAATACATTTAAATATGTTGGATAAATCTCCAAAATAATCTTTTGTGCTTATAAATAAAAAAATAATGTGTATAAACTATTTATAATTATAATAGCAAATAAGGTGGTAACTATCGTTTATTATTTATTAAGTGAACTTATATTGTTTAAATATCAATCACATTTTTTATAATAATATATTTTCTTATTTATTCATCAAATTATAAAAGACAATGATACGATCATATATATATATATACATATTATAAAAATTAGGTTTTCTACAAGAAGCCCAAATTTCAATATCATATTAGACGCAAAATTTAATTAGTCTAAGGATGTATTTGATAGGGATGAAAAATAAAGATAAAATTTATTTTTTATCTAAATTTCATCTAATAATTTTTTTTTATAGAATTCGAATTCTATCTTAATTCAAAAAGTGAATGTGGTGTTTTATTTGTATTTCAATTTTAAGTTTTGAATTCATTTTGTGTTTTGAATGTCTGTTTTGAGATTTTGAAAACGCGTCCTTTTTGTCATTCTGAAAAATTATTTCTTAAAACAGAAAATTAAAAAATGCGTTTGTTTTGAAATTTTGTAAAATGCTATTTTATGATATTTTATTTAAAAATTTTGATATAAAGTAAATTGTAAATATTTATTAATAAATTATAAATTTAAAAAAATGAAATAAAAAATCAAATTTAGTATTTATAGAATAAAGTAAAATGAAAAATTAGGAATCAGAATACATTTAGTATTAAAATAAAAAATTAATACAGAAAATGACAAAACACAAAAGATGATGAGCGAGAAGAAAGATGAAGATCGGTAAAGGGGAAGCCGCGATTTGAATAGCAACGATGGTTGGGGTTGTCAGTCGACAACGGTAGGCAGTGACTAGGGTTGTCAGGCGACGACGGTGGGTGGTGGCGGATGCGATGGTTGGTCTTTCGACAATTGAACAGATGAGAGCGATAATGTTAAATGCAATGCAAGTGAAGCGACAGTGGAGCGGTCAATGACTGCTCGCATGGGCGATAGTGAGTGCGGTCAACGACGGTGGTCGAGCTAGTAGTGGTAGATGCGGTTGACGACAGTGGCGGGTGGCTATGTCGTGTTTCCGTGTTTGCAAAATTTGGGTGTTTTGAAGAGAAAATATGAGAGAAACGAGAGATGCATGTCTGCAAGGATGTTTTGGGTGTTTGGGAAGAGGGAATGAGTATGTTTTTTGCATTTTGCATTTTACACCATGTTTTGATTGAAAATAGTCAAAAAGGTTTTTTGTCGTTTTCAATTTTTTTTATAATTTTTTTGTTTGAAAATATATTTTTAAAAATAATAAAAAGAACATATTTTGAGTGTTTTAAAAAATTAAAAACAAAAACAGTTCGAAAATAACAAAGAGAACATGCTCGAAGATTTTTCTTAAAACAATAAATTAGAATTCTTAGAACATGAGGTGAGAATTGAAATTTCATGAAATTTGAGTTCTGCCACACTTTTCACCTCCAATCAAACACACCGAGTGCAAATTTAATGGTCATAAATGTAATAACAGAATATAATGAGTCTAAGTGCAATAACCTAAAACTTTAGGGTAGAAATATCACTTGAAAAAGTTTCAAAAAATTGCTCCCAGGCTCAGCCCCTCTATTTCTTTTCGTCAACTTTGTTGCTGCCGACGAGTCTGTAACCGCTGCCTACCACCTTAGAAGTTGGTTGCTAGCCCCACGCTTCGTTGCTGGTTGGCATCTGCTGCTTTCACCATAGAAAAAGCTTGAAAACACTAGAAACGTCACTGTCGCAATGTCTTTTCTAGCAAACTAATTTGTTGGAATTGTTTTTCGGCCACCAAAAAATCTTAGTTAAGTTTTTAGTTTTAAATTTTAAATTTATTTTTAATTTTATATTTTGAACATGAACAGATTTATACATGAATTGCCTTGAGCCAAAACAGGGGCGGATCTACAATGAGCTGTCTTGGGTTGAAGTGAAGGACAGCCCACAATTAAAATTAAATTTTTATATTAAAAAATTATTTTTTAATATAAAAATTTAATTTTTTAAAGTAAAAAATAATTTTTAATAATAAATTAGTCCAAAAAAATTTACAACTCACCCAAAAATCTGTGATGTATGATTCTATATCTCAAAAAAAAAAAAAAAAAATTAGCCTCCCTCTACATAAATTTCTAGATCCGTCCCTAGTTTTGAGTGTTTATTTTGAAATTGATAAAAACACGTTCTTTTTATCTGTAACATTTTTTGTGTTTTGAAAATTTTAAATGTATTTGTGATGAAAATAGTTAAAATAATTTTTTTATTATTTTGAATTTTCTTTATAAATTTTTTTCTTTATTTTCAAAAATATATTTTTAAAAATATGAAAGTAAACATGTTTTTATTATTTTAAAAAATTAAAAAAGGTCTATTGCCCAAAAAAAAATACCCAATAGGGGTGAATTAGGTTTTTTAAATAAATTAATAATTTTAACTCTTTTGAAAACTCTTAAATTTGTGATATTAATATGTGATGATTATAGTAAAATTAAAAACAATAAAATCACACAACCACAAGGTACAAGAAAAATTTATAGAGGTTCGGTTTTAAATAGTCTAATCATCTCTCTCAAAACTTAACTTGAGGTTCCACTAGGGATAATCAACATTGTC
Organism: Diospyros kaki; assembly: GCA_036245055.1. Taxonomy (NCBI): domain Eukaryota; kingdom Viridiplantae; phylum Streptophyta; class Magnoliopsida; order Ericales; family Ebenaceae; genus Diospyros; species Diospyros kaki. The sequence goes on along the minus strand of BSEG01000004.1, from coordinate 1,527,263 downwards.
TTTTAATTGTAACTAGAACCAACACTAGTTTTTAATTGAAGGTAAAATCAACATACAATCCCTTGTCTAAGCAAGAACCATTAGCACACTACTAGCAAATATAATCCCCTCGCACAATAAGTGAGTAAAAATAACAAACTTACAACTAAAGATAATTACAAACAAGTCACAAATGGTTGAGAATTCCACCAGCCAGTACACTTTCAGTACTTTGAACCTTCTTACTCTTGTTTAAATGTTCTATAAAGTTTGTTTTACTTTGAGCTTCCATACTTACCCTATAAATATATATATATATATATATATTTCAAACACACTAGCCATTAAAGAAAAAGTTAATATGAAGTTTGAAATTTAAAAAATATTTAGGTGTTTTCAAACAATAAGAAAACATGTATTATCTTTAATTCAAAATAAATTTATTTTTTGCATGAGAAATCAAGATTTGAAAATTCAAATATAAGTTTTTAAGATATAAATGATTAAAATAAGAAAACATGTCTAAAAGTAATTATCATTTAATTGAAAATAAATTTACTTTTTGCACAAGTAAGAGAAAACATGTCTAAAAATAATTATCCTTTAATTAAAGATTTAAAAATTCAAATATAAGCTTTTGAGACATAAATAATTAAACAAGAAAGCATGTTTAAAAACAATTCTCCTTTAGTTCAAAATAAATTTATTTTTTGCATAAGAGAAAACATGTCTCAAAACAATTCTCATTTAATTCAAAATAAATTTACTCTTTATACCCACTTTTAATTCAAAATAAATTTACATTTTGCATTAATAAAAAATACATTTATATCATAAAAATATTTTTGTTATCATCAAAATCATATTTACTTACCACTAAACTTAACAGGGTCTAAAAATAATTGTGTCATCACTTTCCTTAAATCTAAAAACTAGATTTGTGCACCTATATGCTTATATATATTGGATTTTTTTTTTTTTATAGATTCTTGTCAATTTTTGTATACTTTATTTATTTTGTTGTTTCATTTGGACAAGAAAACTCTCGACTCTTAAAATTCACAGATAATTTTTTAATATTAGACAATAAATAATAATATACTATTTAGATAATGAGGCTCTTGAAATTTAGATAATTTTTTAATGTTAAGTAATAAATAGTGAGATGCCATTTAAATAAGAAGGTCCCAACTTCTCAAATATATGACTTACTTTTTAATATTAAACAATGAATATTAAAGTGTAAATTAATAACATAATAAAAAAAACATAGGAAGTGGCGTTATTTTAGGACAATTTCGTAAAAAAAGATTTTTTGGATGTCAAAAATTTTATCCAGAAAATCTGCATTGATACGGATGTTAAAGAAAAAAAATAAAATAAATTGATAATTTTTTAATTTGTAGAATTTGATTGTGGACTCTATATTTTTTGCTTATTCAACTTTTTCGTTTTTAGATCTTTTTCTCTTGTCTATATTGTAAATTAAAAAAAATTAATTTTTAAATTTAAATGTAAAAATTTAATTAATAATTTTACATATTAAAGAGTAAAAAAATATTTTTTAATATTTATTTATATTATTAAAAGGTCACCGGCTAAAATATTGTTAAAAGGGGCCAAACCAAAAGAAAATAAATTTGGATGATTCAACAATTGTATGGATGGTGATTTTGGAAGGATTAGAAGTCGCTTAGAAAAAAATTCATAATCGATCAAAGTCCTTCAACAATGATCAACAATGTTGGGCACAATGGCTTTTCATGGAGCTGGCTCATGTCCGTCGTACAACGCTGCAGGAACATGCGCCAACTCAAGGCAATCCACGCCGTCTTTGTCACCAATGGTCTCCACCAGAACAATTACGCCATCAGCAAGCTCCTTGCCTTTTGCGCCCTCTCTGAGGCCGGTGACCTCAATTATGCGTCTCTTCTCTTCACCCAAATCAGTACTCCTAATTTATTCATTTACAACACTCTCACCAGAGCCTATTCTAGCAGTTCTGAGCCCAAGCTGGGTATCCATTACTTCAACCTCATGTTAAAGAATAATGCTGTGTGTCCCGATTACCACACTTTTCCGTTTGTTCTCGTGGCATGCGCTAATGCCTCTTGTACGTTTTTGGGGAGGCAAATACATGATTGGGTCCTCAAGAATGGATTAGCTTCGTCGGATGGTCATATACAGACCGCGTTAATCCGATTGTATGCAAACTGTAAATTTTTGGGCGATGCCCGGAAGGTGTTTGATGAAATTGGGAGGCCAGATGTTGTTCAGTGTAATGTTCTCATGAATGCGTATCTTCAGTCTGGTTTTGCTCCGAAAGCATTGGGTGTTTTCCAGGATATGCTGGTGTCTGGAATTGAGCCAGATGAATATTGTGTAACTACTGGGCTTAAAGCTTGTGCTGATTTAGGAGCACTTGTTCAAGGGAAGTGGATGCATGAGTATGTTGAGAAGAGGAAAGACTTGATATCCGACGTGTTCGTAGGGACAGCCCTTGTTGTTATGTATGTGAAGTGCGGCTGCATTGACATGGCTATGGGCGTTTTTGAGGGGATGCCTAAAAGGAATGCGTTTTCATGGGCAGCAATGATTGGAGGCTTTGCAATTCACGGATGTGCAAGAAAAGCAGTCGATTACTTGGAGAGAATGCAGGTGGAGGATGGACTCAGGCCTGATGGAGTTGTCCTCCTTGTGGCTTTAACGGCTTGTGCCCATGCAGGTCTTCAGAAAGAGGGCCAATTTCTATTACATAACATGCAAGCTCAATATGGCATCGCACCTAAACACGAGCACTACAGTTGCATGGTGGACTTGCTATGCAGGGCAGGTCGGTTAGATGAAGCGCTTGAGCTTATAAGAAGGATGCCTATGAAGCCGCTTGCTCCTGTCTGGGGTGCCCTCTTGAGCGGTTGTCGAATCCATAACAATGTTACACTTGCAGAAGTTGCCGTGAAGGAGCTTTTACTGCTAGAAAATGGCGATAGCGAAGCAGATGGGGCTTATGTTCAGTTATCAAATCTGTATCTGGCTGCTGGGAAGTGTGAAGATGCCGTGAGGATACGGACGATGATTAGTGATAGAGGGCTTAAGAAGACACCCGGTTTCAGTGCAATAGAGGTGGATGGGAAGGTACAGGAGTTTCTCTCTGGAGATGTATCACAGCCGTCTACGCCTGAGATACATGCAATGCTAGAGTTGGTGTCTCTTTACATAATTCACCCAACATTACTGGAAAATGAAACGGCCACATCTGGGTTTGAAAGACAGCTAAAGTGAGAATTGACAGTTCATACATTCCGGTGTAAATAGTGTACATGCTGTAGCTGCAGCAGCTTGGAATTTTTGACTCTTTAAGCCTGGCAGTCAATCCTCGGAATGGAGAAAAAGAGGTAACGGAATTCTTTTTCTGAGTCCCTACTGCAATGCCCATTTCAGGAATTGCCTATTTCTGAGAGATTTAAGATTTCATTCACATATATATTGTCCTTTACATGCATCATTCTTAACATACTCACAACACAAAAACATTTCTAGATTCAATCCATTCCATACAAATTTAAAAGAAAATGAGTCGAAAACATTACTAGACTTCGATACACATTTTATTTTATATTATTTTTATTTTATGAGAAGTACACTAATCGATTTTTTTTTTTTTTTTTTAATTCTTTGCAGGATGAACGTCAAGAAAGCATCTTGAGTCTTGGCCTCCTAATTACAAATTAATTCCTTTTTAACTCCAAGATCATAATCCCAGCTTAACGCCGAAGGAAATACCGAACCCAACTGTCTATAACCGACAAAACCATTTCCATGATATCTGAATCTGTTTCTCTGTTCTTGCTATCGCATTCTTCTTCCTTCTCGCTCTTTTTTTCATTTCCTAGCTTTCTGTTCTTGTTCATCCAACTCAATTCAACTTCAATCTTGCGATGGGGCGTAACAGTCGAAACCTTGCTCGTCGCTCGAAAGAGTCGAAACCGTCGCAGACAGCAGATAGTGCTAATGTGGACGCTGGAACATCTCCGAATGTCAATCTCACTAAAGATCGCCGTCAAGAACAGAGCAAGAACGAAGAACCCGCCTCCTCCGTTTACCCTTTTATCAGACTCCAGTATGAGCGGGCTCTCGAGGCCGTCGGCCAGGGAAACCACGCCGAAGCTGTAAGGCTCATGGAAGATGCATGTCTTCGCCATGAAAACTTTGGCATTGCCTATCACGCTCAAAGTATTGTTCATTCTCAAGTAGCTTCTCTGATCGACAACGACAATACCACCAAGCAACGGCACCTGAAGAGGGCTCTGGAGTCGGCTCGACGGGCGGCTACTTTGTCGCCCAACTCGATTGAATTCGCTTCTTCTTACGCGATTCTACTTTATGATTTGTCGAGTGATGTTAAAGATTATGAATTGGTAGTGAGGGAGTGTGAACGGGCATTGTCAATTGATAACCCGGTCGACCCTGCCAAAGACAGTTTGCAAGAGGAGGAGCAATCAAACGTGTCCACTGCTGAAGTGCGAATTTCAATTGTGGGACAGGTATTGCAGACGCTTATTGGGAAATCTAGGTCTGCTTTGGCGGCGCAGAATCTTGGAGATGGCGAGGGTAATCTCAGAGGGACAATTGAGTCACTTAAGGAGCGGGAAAGGGAAATCTTGGATGAACTGGCTGAAGCGAGACATTCGGAGCAAATGTTAGATCCTGCGAATTTGGAAGGTGATGAAGAGGGGGTGTCTTGTGTGAATCCCCTGATCAATTCTGCGCATGATGCCCGAAAGAAACGTGCTACTGATGCTTTGCTGAGAAAGCTCGACATAACAGACAAGAAAGCTAACCAGGCTCTAGAGTATTGGAAGCCATTGAGTATTGAGGAAAAACGTGGACTGCTTGAACTCAGAATTAGTGATCTAAGGGAGCATTTTAGATCAATCAAGGGAAGTTCAGTGGCTAAGATTTTATCAGAAGCATTGAATTTTGCTTTGATGAACAAGAACTGGAAATTCTGGCTCTGTTGCCTTTGTACTGACAAGTTTATAAACTCAGAATTGCTTTTAGAGCATATTGAGGAAGATCACGAGATGAATATCCAATGGGAGTTTCAACTGGGTGTTGTACCTGAGGAAGTTGATGCTGCTTGGGCTTGCATGCTTGTTCATGGTACATGGAAGCCAGTCGATCCCTCAAGAGCCGTGAAAATGATTGAAGAACAGTCAAAATGCCAGTCGGCTAGTCTTCTTGGTATTAAGGAGTGGCCACTATCTGATGATATTGAGCGTGAAAAATTACTTGAAAGGATCTTTGGCTTGTTCCGAGTGCTCTTGACACACCGCTGTCTTTCTATGAGCCATCTCGACAATGTGAGACAGTATGCCATGAACCAGCTGCGGAATTTTGTTCCTGCACAGCAGCTTTGCGTTTATGGCCTGGACCAAACACCTTTCTGCATCTGTTTTCTAGGACTTTCCCAGTTAAAGAAGATCTTTAAGTTCTTGCTTCTTTTGTCTAACCATTGCCGCTTAAACATGTATTCTAATAAGGACACAGATGATAAATTTAATGATCAGAAGGTGCCTGAAATTTTGGAAAGGGTTGTTTTCAATAGTGACTCATCGTGTCTCCTTTTGGGTGAGAATCTACTGCTAGGTTTTCCCACACAAAAACATTCTTGTAATGCTGCTGCTGCAAGTGATTGTTGTTCTGGAGCCTGTACCATCAGTGACAAGGAAGCTAATATTCCTCCAAGTGATGAAGATTTCATACGTTGGCTGTATACTTGTAGTCCAATTGAAGATCAGTTAGCATCATGGATTCGTCAGCAAGATTCAGTGAAAACTGAAGGAATCAATATTTTTATTAAAATGGAGAAAGCATATAGTAAGATACAAGAAATGTGTGTAACAAAAGGTAAAGTTTTGAGCCATTTTGGAGGATTACAAGCAATTCAGGCCATCTGTATTAAAGAACTTGAGAAGAGGAAACAAGGTGTAGATTGTGTCCCTCAAAGTTATGCATCCCTGCTGAGAAGGCATCAAGAAGTACTTGTTGGAGCAGATAAAGATGCTATCACATGCAGCAGTAGAGTTGAGTTAGATGCTATATCAAGTATACTTGCAGAGACTGAATCTCAGAATGTTAATCAGCTGAAGTGGGAGGAAGGTTTGATTTGCATAAGTTCTTGGCCAAGTGAAGTGGAAAGTAGTGAACATCTAAATCAAGAAGATGCTTGCATTAGAATTGCTATTCAGAGGAAAATTGAGCAGCAGTTTATGCAGGTAGCTTCATTACTTCTGTGCACCTGCCCAGATGCCACTGAAGCCTAGGATTGTGATTCTAGAAAGAGTAGACTTTCCAGATGTTAATTTTATTATACCATATTTTATCAATGTTACACCATCAATCATATATCATTCACCGGTTTAGATGCATACAATTATCATATTTCAATGTTAATTTTATGGTTCTTTTCTCAGTATGCAACTAAAATTTTGACTTTCAACTATTTCTCCTAATTCTTTCCTTGTTCAAACTTGTTAATCTAGCATATAGCTCAAATATTGTCCCTGAAATATTACTTCTCTCTTAAAAGTCATGTGATCTTTCCTGGATTCATTATCTTCAGTACTGCAGCTCAGCAAATGTGATGCAGATATGGTGAGAATTGTTGGTGATATGCGTGGCACGTGGAATGAGTTTGATAACACATTTACTGTTGACTATCGAGCCATCATATTGCCCCTTCTCAAGTTATTTGTGCAGGTTTGTATTGTTTATGCTGCATATTTTACGGAGCTTGATCTAACTCCCTAGGGTTTAATAACTTCTAGTTTCTGCTTTACCAGAAACAATTGGATGCCTTGGTAGAGAAAATGCAAAGCAGAAGTCAGATGCAACAGGTCTATCTCTTTTAGCTGAGCTTGCACTAGATGACAAGGACGGTAACAGAGGTGGCAGTCATGTCAATCATCCTAGTAGAAAATCGAAGGCCAAGAAAAAGAATAAACCAAAAGTGAAGGGCTCAAAGGTTTTTAGTTTTTATTTTCTTACCATGCTTGTAGTCATCATATATGTTGTAAGTTTTATGTAAGGTAGTCTTGGCACTTTTTTCAGGTTACTGGTAGCAACGAGGTAAATGTGCTGCCAGAGAGAAGTGCAGAAGTGTAAGTTATAGTGTTACTCTCAGATACCACGTGCACTTTTTAAGTATTTTTGTTGATCTTATCCTTGCGCTTCTTTGCCTGTATTAAGTTTGATCTGAATGCTGAACTTTGTCTTCCTCCAGTCACTCCCCCATAGGCTTTGAGGGTGACCATCTGGATGATGAAATAAGCATGAAGGATTCAAAGCAACGGCAAGAGGAAGATATGCATGCAATTCAGCTTGAAGCTGAGGAAAGACAGCTCGAAGAGAAATTGGAGCATCTAAGGCAGATTGAGGCTCAAGCCAAGCAGAATCGACTAGTTAAGCAAAATAAGAAGTCCGGTGACTCCATGCCATTACAAGCAGAGAACCTTCCCTTAACAATAAGCCAAGGGGAGGAATCCTCTGGAGATCATAGGGTCTTATCAACTGATGTCAAGCTAAAAAATATTAGTGGATCAGAGATACTTGGGGCTGGATTAAAAAATGATGTTGGTGAATATAACTGCTTCCTGAACGTGGTTATACAGGTTGGTATTTCTTTTATATGCTTTGCTATGTTCCCATGATAAACTCTCATTCCTATTCCTTTTATCTGCAATATGAACTTTCTGCCAATTTACAGTCTTTGTGGAATTTAAGAAGGTTTAGAGACGAGTTTTTGAGTAGACCGACATCCACGCATGTGCATGTTGGAGATCCATGTGTTGTGTGCGCATTGCATGATACTTTCAATGCCATAAGTGCGGCATGTGAAAAAGTTGGAAGTGAGTCTGTTTCTCCCACCCGTTTGAGAATTGCTCTGAGCAATTTGCCTCATTATAGGTCTTTCTTCCAGGAAGTAAGTCATGTTGGTTTAATTTGTCTTAAAAGCAAACATGTTTCATGTGCAACATACCAATTTGTTTGCTGATTTCACAGGCAGAGATGCATGATGCTTCTGAAGTTTTGGGAGCAATTTTAAACTGTCTTCATCTGGCGTTTGCTTCTGGTTCTGTTATCTCTGATACTGAATTATCAGCAGGAACCAAATGCACGGGCACTTTTGATTGTGCTAGTGAAGCTTGTATAGCTCATAAAATTCTTGGAATGGACGTATTTGTGAAAATGAACTGTTACAAGTGTGGAACTGATTCCAGACAGTCGAAGTATACTTCTTTTTTCTACTACATAAATGCAAGTACACTCAGAGAAGTGAAGGCATGCTTTTCTCTTATTATTGTTTTAAGCAATTGCCATTTTTTCTTCTATAGATTAAGGTTGCCCAACAGATATTCCTATTATGATTATCTTTTCTGCTCACCCAGGCTGCTTATCCGGAAGACCCTTTTGATCTACATCTGAAGTTTGTTACAATGGATGTATTGACTTGTGAGGTAGGAGACTGTGGCGAAATTGGCTATCTCCAATACATTCTTTCAACTCCTCCACGCGTGTTTGTGACAGGTAACTGACGGTTATCCGGAAATACTTCCTTCTGTTAATTTTCCTGAATTTACTAGTTTCTAGTCCGGTCATTGCAGTTATTGGTTGGCAGAGTGCCAGTGAGAGTAAAAGGAATATATCTAGAACATTGAAAGCTCTGTCTACTGAGATAGATATAGGTGTCATCTTCAACGGAAATGATCGAGGGAATATTCATTCCCTTACATCAATGGTAAACTTACTTTTGCTTCTTTTCTCTTCCATTATTTTGTTTGATTTTCTTTGACAAAAAGATTTTTTTTTTTTTTCTCATGGTAAGTGAACACATTTTCCCAGATCTGTTGTTTGAGCACTAGATCTACTTTCAATTGAAGAAACTTCCATAAAGTTTTAATTTATTTCCGATCATTGTTGTTTTCCTATAGAAATTAGAAGAGGCAATCCCATGCATCTGATCTGGTGAAGTGTCTAAATAGATGCTGCATTTGCGTATACACAAAAATACATCTATCATTATCTTGCTCTTAATATATGATTAACCTGGGTCGCCTCATAGATTAATTTGGATTCTCAGGTTTGCTACCACCAAGAACATTATATCAGCGTGGCTTACAGCCGTGCCTCCGGAAAGTGGATCATGTACGATGACAGAACCGTGAAGGTACATTAGTTATGCCACAGATAACTCTCACATACTTCTACCAGTACACTCGGCTTTGTTTTAGTTTAATTGTATTTGAGATAATTAAACAGGGTGTTGGCTGTTGGGACGATGTTCTTTCCATGTGCAAAAGAGGGCGCTTCCAAGTTCAGGTTCTCTTTTTCGAAGCTGCAAACTAGTTTTATAGTAGCATCAGAATTCATAGCAAACTAGTGTATACGGAGTGATTTTTCCTTGTAGCATACACATACATTTGTACAGAGAACAGATTACAGATGTGTAGTAACAAGAAGTTTAATAGGAAAAGCATATTCCAATACAGTCGGAACAATTTGATAAATGAAGGCCTATCTTAATAATGACAGAAGAATCAACTCAAAAGAGGAAACTCCAAAAAGAGAAAAATTAATTGCCAAAGTAGAGATTGCTCACAAAAATTTACCAAATTCTGACAAAAGTACAGTATTGATTTCTTGGATGAGAACAATATACCATCCTTGCTTAGCTAGAGCAACTACCGTCCACAAAAACAGTTTTATTCTTTTCTCCTCGTATCGAGCGATTGAACACACTTTAATGGGGGTAGTTTCACTCGGCTTTGCATCTGCTGCTGGTGCAAGCAAGTTTTGGACCAAACGCACAGAACAAGCGAAGCGTGTAATGTACATAGTTGCTATTCACCCAAGCCATGGAGAGCTGGAGTCTCCGGTGCAAATTGTCTTGCCACTGGTAAAATATGAATAAACCTTCTTAATTAGCAAGGTGAGGAAAATGCATAACCAAATCAAGAATTGGATAAAATATAAGGCGAGGACAGGAGGACAAGTAACAGATGAACAAAAGGCAAGACCCGAACTGGGAAATTCATTAAGGATGATTGGGTGTACTGTAATAGATAAAGGAAGATTTGGTTCCTTAGCCATAAAAAAGATACCATCAAATCGAACATGTTTGGTTGTATATGAGCAAATAAGAATCTAAAAACATCACACTCTGAAAACAATGCGCTAACCACAACTTAATTATGTCCGAGAAGGAAATAAATTGATCAAGAAAACGAAAACAACAAACCTTTTGACGAAGCTGGAACCACAACAATATGCATGTCTGCATTGTTTGGTGGAAGATCTAGTCGAAGCGGATAGAGGTTTCCATTCAATGGATTGCGCGAACACACGATTACATCCTGCAGCCCCGTTTCCTCCTCCAACTTTTCAGTCAATTCCTCCAATCCATGCCCCTTAAAATTGAAAGAAGGCTCTGCCCTCACCTGCTCTATTTTCCCATCATCATCCGCCACTCCGTAGTATATAATCCGCCCTTCAGACGAATCATTTGGCTGCATTTGCACACATACATATATGTATTAAACTTTACCAATCACCAATCGCAAGAAATTTACGTATATGATTTAGTCGAACCTTAAATTTTGAGAGCCTGGAGGTCCTAAGATTGAAGGAAGCCGCCGAGTTAAGTTCTGAGTAGGGCGCAGAGTCGGGCCATCCTGGCGGCGGCGGCGGCGGCACGGCTTTAAAGGGAGGTGGCTCATCCCCCGGGAGAAGCTCGACAATATCGACTTGCCACAGAACCCAGCCGGTGTGGCGGTGAGGGATGTCGTGGGTGATCGAATTTCGCCAGGGCGGCAACCCGCCATTTGCGCGCAGGTAGTTGCCATAACGAGTCTTGAGCCGCACCTGATCGCCTTCTCGAACGGGCTCCCATTCGACCTTGGAATCCAGTTTTCTGGGCAGCGATTGGGTGACCTTCCGGCCGGTGACGCCGAGAAGGTACTGCTCGTCGGTGGCGGTGAGGTATTTGCCGTAACAGCTCTTCAATCGGATGACATTCGCGATGCCGTCGACGAACTCGACGGTCCACTTCGCCATCTTGACGGTGCCGCATCGATCTTGGTACACCGATTCTTGGTCGTCCTCCGCCAATAGGTACTTGTCGTGGTAGCTCCGAAGCCGGACGCTTTTGGCTCGCCGGAACAGTTCCATTCCGCTCTGAAAATTCAAGCAAGAGGATCACGAAATCAGATTGCGTTCGCCGGCGTCATGAGGAAATGCGAACCTCTCGATTTCGGATTAACAAATTAACTAAATGAGCGGCGTTGAGATTTGAGGTCGATTTGCAGTTGGGTTTTCGATTGGGATTCAAATCAAGCGGACGAGCGGAGGAGATGGCAAGTCCATCAATTACAGTCTTCGTGGAACCCAACGATATAGGCACTCGCCTTTGTCCGCTGATCAATCATAAAATTCATCAAAATTCCATTATAAGGTTTGGCGCTGCCGCTGCAGTTTTTAACTGCCGTTGGTTATGGCTCAAAAATTACCTCTTTTTAAACACCTAACTAAAATAATAATATTGGTATATATAGCTTTCCTTTTTAATTTTTATCCTTTTGGTGTATAACTTTCATAATTCATATGGCAACTATAACACATAAAATGGTATTTTAAGTTCATATTTTTTGTAATTATTATAATTGATTTTAATGAGTAATATACATAAATCTTGTTATTCTATATAAAAATTCTGCCCATGTAACATGATTAGCGTCACTTGTCAAAACACTTAAGAGTTTTAATTACATTTTAAAATATAAAAACTTAAACCTAACATAATTATGGTTTATTAATTGGGAGCAGAAGTACCTGTCTTCCAGAGGCATGGTTCAAAGACCTGCCCGCGACAATCACCGGCAATCCGGTGTCCGGAGAGCCTGCGAAATCATCCTCCACAGATGAACAAAAACTCGACGCAATTGATAAGTTTGATAATGAATCGGCCGAGTCGGACACTGAGATATCCAAAATATCCACTCCCCACAGAACCCACCCCTGGGTCGCAGTTCTATGAGGAATATCATGAGTTACTGAGTTTTTCCATGGCGGCGTGCCTCCATTGGCTCGCAGGAATTTTCCTTCGTGGCTCCGAAGCTTCACATGAAACCCTTCTCTTATAGGCTCCCATTCGACGGAAGCGTCCATCTTTCTTGTCGGAACAGTTTGGAGAACCTTCTTGCCCGTCATGCCGAGAAGGAACGGCTCGCTGGAGGCGGTGAGGTAGCCGCCGTGGCAGCTCTTTAGACGGATGACATGGTTCTTTCCTTCCACATAGTCCACCGTCCACCGCGCTCTGTGTGAGGAGCCGCGGCGGCTTTGCCGGACGGTTTCTTCATCTTCGTCGGCCACCAGGTACTTGCCCAGGTGGCTTTGCAGTCTAACAGATTTAGCTTTGTCGAAAAACTCCATTGCACTCTGCGATCGATGGAGAGAAAAAGTATCGGTTATAAAAAGTAATATTGTTAGAATATATTAAGCACACTTAATAATCCAATGATATATTAAGGATTTGGAAAACAATATGTTAATAGAAGCAATGGAATAGTATAGTTTTGTAATCTTAATTTATTTTGATGATTTTTCAATATATATTATAATTAGTGATACCCTATCCTTCTCTTTTGTGTGTGTACTACCAAGGAACATGACTATTTTTTAATATTTATTTATAAAAAATAAAGTAATTTCACAATTACAAAACTATTATACTATCACACAAATTTTATAGCATTTTTTTTATAAAATTTCAGCAAACATATTTTTATGATTAATATTTGTTCTCATTCAAACATAATAATAAATTTATTAACTACAAATGTTGTTGTCAAATCGTTTTAAGTCTATAAAAAAAGAGTAATAAGATGGTGTAAAGAAATCTCACGCAAATACTTTGATACTTAAATCAAATACTGAACACTTGAATGCTGTATTAAAATCAATATCATAATAGTATTTTTTTTTAAAATAAGAGAATATCTATTTATAAAAGAGCATGGAGTTTTCCTAAATCTTCTAGTATTAAGATTTTTTTAGATAATATTTATCTTAATATTATAAAATTCACTATGATTAGAATTCTTATAGATAACGTTTATCCTAATATTACAAAATTCACTAGACTTAGATGTAAAAATTATCTTATTTGCACTTTATTTGAGACCTCTCTATCAAAGGGATCCCAAAAAATTATTTTTAACTTTTAAAGTTTTTTGATTTTTTAATAGACTTTTACTTATGACACATTAATATTAATATTTATGAAAAGTAAGAAATCTAATAAAATGATTTACTATCACAAAATGTTTTTATTATATTATCATTTTATACAAATTTTATAAATGGGCAAGGCATCCCTTCCCCATTCCCATTTAACATCTCTTCAAAGTGTCCTTAGTCTCACCAGTTTAATTAAGCAATTATAATAACAAGCTTCTAGTTGAAGTGATTCTAACTAGTATTACTGTGTTAGTATAAAATAAAATAAAAATATAGTAATTGAACGTATGTACTGATATTAGATTGAGGGCCTGTGCAAGAAAGTAAATAGATTGAATTTGTCGTATATTTGATAAAAATTGCATTGGCTTCTAGCTGTAATGAGCAGACAATATCCACAAACCTGGCTTCCATATCCAGATAGATCAAATCCGTTGGAGACCATTGACAATGGGCTGCCATTGGAGCCCGAAAAATCATCTGTCGGCGAAGCAAGCCTCGAATTTCCCGGTCGCGATCGTCTAGCGGAGGTCGGCGATGAGCCAGCTCTGCTGTCTGCAGTAACTTCCGCCGGCAATGAAGAAAAGCTCGATGCCGGCGATACATCACCTGTACCGGGCAAGGACTCGTATTTCATTAGAGATATATCCACCACGTCCACTTCCCACAAAATCCAGTCCTGGGTTGTAGTTCTATGAGGAAGACCATGAGTCACAGAGTTTCTCCACGGTGGCGTGCCTCCATTAGCTCGCAAGAACCTACCAGATGCCTTGGCCCTCAGCTTCACAAAAGACCCTTGTTTTATAGGCTCCCAGTCGATGGAAGTGTCCATCTTGGTTTCTGGGATAGGCAGGACGACTTTTTTTTCCGGTCAAGCCGAGAAGAAAGGGTTCGTCGGAGGCTGTGAGGTATCGGCCACGGTAGCTCTTGAGCCGGACAACGTGGTTCTGCCCTTCCACGATCTCAACCGCCCATCGAGCTTTTCGGAATGACCCCTCTGATCGGCTTTGCCGGACAGTTTCTTCGCCTTCATTGGCCACCAGGTACTTGCCAAGGTGGCTTCGCAGTCGCAAGGCTCTCGCCTTATTGAAAAACTCCATGGCTAAACCGGCCGGCGCGTCTGCGATTGTTCCTTTTAAATGAATTAAATGAATTCTCACTTGGAGTCAATGAACTGGGTGGGTTGACATTGTGGTTAACGCAATTGAATATGATCAGCAAGAACAAGTTGAGAGAAGCAGGGATTGTTGACATTGTTGAAGTGATGAGAATATAAATTCGGTTGGCTACCAATTCAATTCAGCGGCTTCATTACTTGTTTCCCGTAGCAGAGGAAAAACATTAGTTCGGCAACTACCGCTTGAGTTGACGCCCATCGTAGGCAAGGCATGATGGGCAAAGGGCAGCTCAATCCTGTCGTATTCTGACTGAGCAGTGAGCTCTCTTTCTATTTTCCACTTAAAAAATGTGCAATTTGTGTTAGTCAAGCTGACACTTTTCTCGTCAATATTCCAATTATGCTAAAACACTATAAATTATTTTCAAAATATAAATATAAGAAAATGTTGGGTGTTGCTTGTCAATAAAATTAAAAATTTAAGATAAATTAAAGTACAATAAATAATTTATTATCAAATATAAAGTTTAAGACCTATTATTTATAAAAAAAATAAAAATTTAATATTTTTTGCTGTCAACTTGCTCCACCACACCCCCATCTATTTCTGGGATTTTGGATAGCTACAGAGAACTTCCTATATATTGTTATTAATTGCTGGTTAACATTATTTAGAATTATCATTTTCCTATACATTATTGGTAGCATGGAAAATATTCTCCTACATAATCATTGTAAAAGAGAAATAAAATAAATAACAGAGAATAAGGTGATAATATTGACGCCATCGCCTAGATGTAATTAATTATTATGATATATAAAAATATTTTAGAAGATGTACGTTTTCAAAACGTTTTTTGTATCAAAATATTGAAAAACACTAAAACAAGATTTCAAAAACATTTTGTAATATTAAGAAAATATCATAACTCATAATTCATGAATAATAAAATTTATATTTATATTTGTTTTAATGTATTATAAATTTAATATTTATTTTTAGATTGAATAACTATTTTTTATAATTTTATATATTAAAAATTATATTTACAAAAAACCCTCCATTTATTTTTTATTTACACATTTTTCTGTATTTTCGTTTTCTATTTTTAAAAAATATTGTTTCTTCATTTTAGTTTTGTATGGTATCTATTTCTTATTTTTATTTTCGTGCAATATATGTCATTAAGGTATACAAAGAAATCTTGTGGTGATAAATGGACAGTTGAATTTTTTTTAATTAGAGTTTAAATCTCTATAAAAATATATATTTTTTATATAAATTTGTTACTAAGCATAAGTTTTTCAAAGGTCAGAAACTAATTTTATTCCATGATCTTATATAAAATTCAGGATGGATTAATTTAATGGAAATTACGATAGAAATTAACGTAAGAAAATATTGAAATCAGGGTCATTCGAATCACATGCAGACGAACACCGAGAGGGACCAGGCTTAAGGTTCTAACGTAAATCTCCATTTGAATCATATACACAGTTGATTAATCTGCCCCATATATATCCCAACCTCAAATCACAAGTGCAAACCAAATCATAAATTAATGTAAAGATTCATTAATTCTTCACCCGCTTGAACTTGGGCTGCCTGAGAGTGGGCGGCGTCCTCTCCGCCCTAAACAACATATCATCATCTTCCGAAGCCGACGGGGTCCGGCAGCTGGGCGACGGAGTCGACGGAAGAGCCTCCACAATCTCGATGTCCCACAGAATCTTCTCTTGCCCCCCCATCCTGCGCGGCATGTCGTGAGTCACCGAGTTCCTCCACGGCGGAAGCCCACCGTTGGCTCGGAGGAAGTGGCCGTACGGCGTCCTGAACCTCGCCGAGAAGCCGTCTCTTATCGGCTCCCATTTGATGGAAGAATCCATCTTGGTCGGAACCGTTTGGAGCACCTTCCGGCCGGTCGCTCCCGGAAGAAATGGCGCGTTGGAGGCCGTTAGATACTTTCCATAACAACTTTTGAAGCACAAATAGTTCTCTCCATTAACAAACTCGACTGCCCAGATTGCATTCTTTGAAGAACCATTCCGGTCCTGGCAAACTGATTCCTTATCGTCTTCGGCCATCAGGTACTTGTCCCTGTGGCTCAGTTTAACCGTAATTGCTTTCTGGAAGAGTTCCATTCAACTCTTATCTCTGCAATTAATCTGCAGGATCAAATTAATTAACCCGTAAGAGAGGTTTGATTATTAATATCAAAAAACGAGAAGAAGAAGAAGAAGAAGAAGAAGAAGAAGAAGAATTCTCATAATTAAACTGATTGTTTTAAAATATAATTCATACGTACCTCAAAGAATCAAAAGCAATGAGCAATGCCAATGGAGAGGAAAAGATGGGAAGACAGAGGGCTTGAGGCAATCTGATGTGTGTGTTCTAATAAAGGGGAAAGCTGCACAAATAGTTGATGACATGCAAGGTTGACAGCTCCGATTGGTATCAGAGTTTCCCCTATGTATGCAAATTTAGGATTTACTAAATAACTAATGTTGATGGCTTCCACTGTAACAAGTGCCAATTTAGATATTAACTCTTTCACATGACCATAAAATACCAACTGTATTTACCTCAAATTAGAAACTTATTTGTGTGCTTCACAGTGATCTTAATTTCTAAATTTTTGGCTAGTATTTCATCTCGTCTAAAGGAGATACAACATGATCAAAGACTTAAAATTAATTTATATCATTGTTCTATTTAATAAGATCAAGCTAATGATCATCTTTATCTCAAATATATTTCCAGCATATTCAATTTTGCTGCATGACATGCTTGAATAAGCATTAGTGATCAAATGGTCAAGTCAAGATTAGTCACACCTTTTAGTATATTTTTTTTTTTATTTTAAAAATTTAAAAGTAAAAATAAAAAGATTTTCAAAATTTTAAAACCCACCTTATTAAGTCTTATTTTATAATAATTTGTCTTTGAAGCATGTTGACTATTAAAGTAATAGTCTATAATATATTTGTCTTATAGACAATTAATTTATAATGGTCACGAGTCTCTCCCATTTAACTAGACTATTAAGTGAAATGGGACAATTAAAATAACAATAAAAATATTGTTTGAACAATATTGTTGAGTGACATTTCATGTAACATTCAGTAGTGATGTGTTATACATTGATATGAAACACTAACACCTTGTGTGATACTCAATAGTGAAGTAAACGTTCACAAAATATATAACACATTATTGTTGAATACTGTAACAGTGTTCAAGCAGCATTTTTGGATTTACAAAGAGGCTAAATACCACTTGAATCCTATAACCTCAAGTTCGCAAGTTGATGGGTTCAACTTCCTTAAATGCTAGGCCACTAATATAGATAGCTATACTGTTTAATTTTGCTTAGCTCAATTTAATGCCAAGGCCATAACTATACTAATATTAATTAATAAGATTAAGCAGTTTACACTTATCCATGAGATTTTATGTATTGAACAAGCATATTAATATATACCAGAGACAGAGCATCCCTTTAGTAACATATGCTTATCCCAAAATCTGCAACACTCCTTGCCAGTTATAGATATCGTTGGCTCTGCAAACGTTCATGTTTATTTGTTTATTGCCGTTGTGAGCAGATCCTTGAGTGCTATCCATTAATACCCATTCTGAACAAATTATGCTAATCTCTTATCCCCATTAGGTGTTGAACAACAGATATATATAAAAGATTAACCATTTTAAGAATTAATAATTAAATTGGTTTTATTATACTCTCAAAAATTATTTTTTTTCATTTTACGAAAGGATAACAAGAGAACTATTAATCGCCAAGTCGAAAACCTTAACATAAAATGGCAGAAAATACTATGCCGGAGTCCCTACTCTCGTTTGAAAAGGTCAAAACCTCACCATGCTTCCAACACAAAGCAGCTGTGTTTGTTTCTATCTATCCGTTGAAAAGTCAATCGTATGTTTTCTTTGGATCAAATTAGAACCCGAACTACCGACTATACCCTTCCCAATTACCACCCAACACACGACGCGGCCAATTCCTATTGGCCACGGCTCGTCCTGAAGCAGTAAAAGATTCAAAGTACAAATTAAACAAACCCCCCACAGGATTCGGAATTCAAAATCCCAACTGCGTCAACAGATGCACACGGGCAGTGATCCTCGTACAGTTGTCACCTTTTCGAGGCTATAATATAATATAATATTCGCATTTTAATTAAGTTTGTATGTAATGCAATGTACAGTGAGCAGCACCACCTCCGACGCCTAGCATGACGGTGAAAGGTGGCACCAGCCAAGCTTGCGCTGCGTGCAAGTACCAGAGAAAAAAGTGCATCTCCGATTGTCCCTTGGCCCCATATTTCCCTGCCAACCAGGCCAAGACGTTCCAGAACGCGCATCGCCTCTTTGGCGTCCACAACATCATGCGCATACTCAACCTCATGACCTCTCAGGAACAGAAGGACAAGGCAATGGAATCCATCATTTTCGAGTCCGATATGCGCGAGAAGTACCCTGTCACCGGCTGCTGCGAGATAATCCAGTTTTACCATTTCCAGTATATGCAAGCCATCGAAGAGCTTCATTACGTTCACGCCCAACTTGCCATGTGGCGAGAAGAGACCCAGATGGTCGATCACAATTACTCTCCTTCTTCAGAGCTGCAGCTCGGCGTGGTGAATCCAGCGCACAACAATGCCTTGCTGATGCCGCAGCATCCGCAAATAGCCAATAATTCGATACCTCTCGAGGCCAATCACCAGTTCGTCAAGAACAGTTGTACAACTACTGGAGTTGAGAATAATAGCTTTTACGTTGAATCCGGTGAGGACGGGACAAAGCCATTGTGGATCCAACACCCGAATTTTAACGACAATGGTATCGGACCTATCGGTTCAGTCGCAACTCAGTCCCAGTTGGAAAGTTCGCAGACATTTCCCATCCAGCAAGAAACGGAAGTCGATTACGATGAGATTCTGTTCGATACGTTGGCGGATGATAGACAATCTTACATTGAATCGAAGGAAGCATGCGAGTCATCATGGTATGTGCAAGCCCATATTGCCACCTCTCTCTTAGTAGGGTTCATCATATATACGTAGAGAAGCCAATTTTGTTATCCAATGTATGTACGTAGCTAGCCAGCTAGAGTACTGATCAAATCCTATTTCCACATGCAGCTATGAATCGCCATGGAAGGATGCGGCCATGCATAGGACTGAGCTTGCGTCGAAGAATGAGCTCAAGAACGCCGCTGCATGTTTCAGCCTTACCAGTACTGCCAGATAAACAGCAATAGAGTTATGGTACCCCACCCCATGTATATACGTACCTTGCCAAATTTTGTTTTGTTTACTTCTTTTTCTCCCTTTTTTTTTTTTTCCCCATTTGTTTGCCTGTTCATGTTCCAAACGTTCTAACAATGTTATACTTTGGCTCCCGTCCTTGGTTTAATTATCAATAAGAGATCGATGTAATTATTTGTTCTGTTTCACAAGTCCTCCTACACATGAAATTTTACGTATTAGTTACAGATTCTTTCTATGAATTTATTGCTCTACGAATTAATTTGGCATGCACATACATGTGTTATAAGATACAAAATTAAAGCTTCTGATCTCGTTTATACGAGAGGCATTCTAAGCTGATTTATACAGGCTTTCATTTAGGCACTTTGTGTTTGTGCCAGCTTAGGGAAGATAATTACTCGTACTTTTGTACATCATTACAAAGCCAACCTATAGCTCCTATGGTTTAAAGATTCTTTAGGTCATCAAAGCAGTGCAGATTCACTTATATTTTTACTTCGACTCAAATTACAACTTACAAAGACGTTATCTACATCAACTTTTGAAGTACGTCCAAAGTAAATGATGTGCTTTTCTTAAATTATAAAGGCTAAGCCTTATTTACTTTTTTATAAACCTTATTTATTGTTAAGGAAATAGTTTTATAATTATGATTTTACTAGTGAACAATAATAGTACTTGAATTGTTTTACTAATATTTGGGAATTGCATCAATATTTTGATTGAATTGCTTTAACACAGTCTACAGACAAAAAGAATGGGTACTTCAGCAATTCGTATTTTTTGCTTAAGGTTGACCAAAAATTATTATCAAGTCGGTGATCATCAGGAGATTGAAAATTTAACAACTGCACCAGCAGTTGTTAAAAGTTTAATTATCAAGTTAGTCATCGGGAACGAACCCAGGTCTGTACCATGGCAGGATATATATATATATATATATATATATTCCACAAGTACGTTGGAATTAAACTTGCATGAGGAAAGAGGGCATAAGATGTATCTGGAAGAAGAAGATGAAGGGGCTCGCGTGGAAGACTCGAGCAAGGAAGGTAAGCACAATGAATCTGATCTGTTGAAAGAGGAAATCGAGATGGCTTTGGAGTTTCAATAAGATACATCGTGTTCTTCAAGCATCCAGATAGGATCAGATTTAATGTATTTGTATTTATTCCTCTGATAGGATTTTACTTAAAAAAAGGCCTGTAATCAATTGTTTTAGAAAAAACTCACCAAGAAATTAAGGAATATGGTGACTGGATTGAAGATCTTAGGTTATCTCCAACAGCATTGCTATCTCTGCATGTTAAGCCAAATGTAGCGAACCAACCCCAAATTGATGTCTCTGCACGTTAAGCCAAATATAGCGAGCCAACCCCAAATTGATGCCTCCAACGGACCTTGCCATTGCCAAAATCATTTCCCAAAAATCTGGCAAAACTCAAAAGCATAGGCAGATGTGACGATAGAAATCTGCAAGAGGATCCTCACCATCTCTTCCCCCACAATGGCCATCGATGAAGACAACATCGGCCAAAGAAAATAACGTACAGATGTAGCGACAGTAGAACTGAAGAAGACAAGTTGCAGGCACGATAAAAGACGAAATCGACCACCAAATCTAGTGATTACGGTGACGAGCAAAGGTTGTGGCGACGAGCAGAAACACCATCGACGACGATGATCATAACGATTGGTGGTGAACCTTTTGTTGCGACTTGTTCATCGTACATCCCATATTTGTTTAGAATTTTTTTTTGAATATTTTTATTTATTTGTGTGTTGAATGAGGGATTTTAATTATTGATTTGTGTATATACATTTATTGAATCTAACATAATCATATTTATTATTAAATTATAAAATAAATAATAAATTTTTATAATAGTGAAAATTAAAAAATAAAATAAAATAAATAGAATTAAACTTTATTAATAAGAAAATGAAATAAGGAATTAAATAGAAAAAAATAGAAAGTGTGGTTAGAGTACGCATAATTTTTGAAGTAAAATTAAAGTAAGGAATGAATTATATATAATAAAATAGAGAACAAAATAGGAAGTAGCCTTGGAGATAACCATAGAGGAGAAGAATATGGTGATAAGATTGCTCAAAATTGATTGCCCAGAAAAGTTTGTGAGGTTTACATTATAGGGAAGCAACAAAAGAAAGTCTTTTTCAAGCAGATGATCAAGAAAGGCATCTCATCACCTGGAGGTAGTGCACTCTGATGTTTTGTGAGCCCATTTAATCCCACTACAATTGGAGGTAACAAATACATTTTGCCTTTTACTAATGATTTTAGTGGCAAAACTTGGTTTTATCTATTGAATGAGAAAAGGGAAGTTCTTACAAAATTCATTGAGTTCAAGAACTTGGTAGATAAGCAAAGTGAGTGTCATTTGAAGTGCTTGAGGATTGATAATCGAGAGGAGTACAACTCACTAGAGTTTGAAGCATTTTGCAAACAAAATGGCATAATTCACAGTACACT
The DNA here is from genome assembly GCA_036245055.1 of Diospyros kaki. NCBI lineage: Eukaryota > Viridiplantae > Streptophyta > Magnoliopsida > Ericales > Ebenaceae > Diospyros > Diospyros kaki. Next base: position 1,505,085 of record BSEG01000004.1, on the reverse strand, counting down.
ATGCCCTATAACATCCCCCCCTCCAAAAAAAAAAAAAAGATAGAGACTTCGAAAGGAAAAATTGAACCATTATTAACATGGTAAAGTGCCTCCTAAAGGAGAGCAACATGCTATAGGAGTCTTAGGGTGAACCTGTCATGTGTGTAATACACCTGCGAAACAGATTTCCCATGAAGTAAAGTATTTAAAATAATCAAACAAAGTATTTAAAAATAAACAAAAAAAATCAAAGACATTTGCATCTAAAAGAAAAGAAGAGAAAATAATATATAGAGCGATATTAATCATCTAAGTTATAAAATGAAGTAAGGTATCCCTTATTGACTTTTAACCAATAGCAAGGAACTAACAGCCAACGCATCTACTTCACTCATGTCATAATATATAAGTTATTCTCAAATTTAAATTAAAATCAAACTCACATAAACCAATTAATTAATATAATTAATTCTAACAATTGCTAGTAATTTCCAAAATCAGATGACAGCTTTTAAATTTTTAATTGATTGATGATTCTATCAATTGCTCTTAATAAGTTCGATGGGTATGATTTTTTTCAGAGTTAATTACTAAAATAATATACTAAACTTTGGCCTATTTATTAATTTAACCCTACAATTTTTTTTAAAAAATATTAATTTTACATTTAATATTTTTATTTTATACAACACCATTAAAATAATTTACATAATTAATACTCTTTTGGTTTACTAATTATTAATTTTTTGGTTAAGTTAAAAAAATAGAGAGAAAAATCAATTATTAATACAAAAAAAAAGTATTAATCATGTAAATTTTAGTGGTTTTGTAGAACTGATAAGAAATTAAAAGTTCAAATGTAAAATGGATAAATTACAAAATTCGTTATATAATTGAAATAATACTATACTGGTCAAAATTTGTATTTTTTTGATAATTATCTATTTTTTCTTAATATTTTTTTTCCAATTTAAATAATAATGTATTGAGCAAGAACTGTTATTCTGACCATATTATATATATATATTTACTTTTCAATGCTTTTTTTTTTTATTTTAAAAATTTGTATTTGAATAAGGTTTATAACATATATAGCAACAGAAATATTAACAGGATTTGAAAATCGTAAAGCTTAACATAGAGGAAAATGGCAGAAGCTACTATCCCGTAGTCCCTACGCTCCTCTGAAAAAGTCAAAACCTCACCATACTTACTCCCAACACAAAACAGTTGTGTTATTTCTATCCTTTGAAAAGTCAACAGTATACTTTCTTTAGATCAAATTAAAAAACTGAACTACCGACTATACCCTTCGCAATTGCCCCCCAACACACGACGCGGCCAATCCCCATTGGCCAGCTCTCCTCTGACTGAAGCAGTAAAAGATTCAAAAGTACAAATTAAACAAACCCCTACGGACTCGGAATTCAAAATCCCAACGACGTCACGGATGCACACGTGCACCGATCCTCGTACAGGTGTCGCCTTTTCCAAGCTATGATATAATATAATATTCGCATTTTACTTACGTTTGTATGCAATGCAATGCAATGTACGGTGAGCATCACCACCTCCGGCGGCTAAGATGACGGTGAAAGGTGGCACAAGCCAAGCTTGCGCTGCGTGCAAGTACCAGAGAAGAAAGTGCATCTCCAATTGTCCCTTGGCCCCATATTTCCCTGCCAACCAGACCAAGATGTTCCAGAACGCTCATCGCCTCTTTGGCGTCCACAACATCATGCGCATACTCAACCTCATGACCACTCAAGAACAGAAGGACGAGGCCATGAAATCCATCATTTTTGAGTCCGATATGCGCGAGATGTTCCCTGTCACAGGCTGCTTGGGGATCATCAAGTCTTACCATTTCCAGTATATGCAAGCCATCGAAGAGCTTCATTACGTTCACGCCCAACTTGCCATGTGGCGAGAAGAGACCCAGATGGTCGATCACAATTACTCCCCTTCCTCAGAGTTGCAGCTTGGGGTGACGAATCCAGCGCGCAACAATGCCTTACTGGCGCCGCAGCATCCGCAAATATTAGCCAATAATTCGATACCTCTCGAGGCCAATCACCAGTTCGTCATGAACAGCAGTACAATTACTAGAGTTGATAATTATAGCTTTTGCGTTGAATCCAGCGAGGACGTGACCAAACCGTTGTGGATTCAACACCTGAATTTTAACAACATTAATGGCATCGAATCAGTCGCCATTCAGTCCCAGTTGGAAAATTCGCAGACGTTTCCCATCCAGCAAGAAACGGAAGTCGATTACGACGAGATTCCATTTGATACGATGGCGGATGATAGACAATCTTACATTGAATCGAAGGAAGCATGCGAGTCATCATGGTACGTGCAAGCCCATATTGTTTTCACCTCTCTCTTAGTTGGGTTCATCATATCCTTCGTAGCCAAATTGTGTCATCCAATGTATGTACGTACGTACTTAGCTAGCTAGCTAGACTACTCAAATCTTATTTTCACATGCAGCTGTGAATCGCCATGGAAGGATGCGGCCACGCATGCGACAGAGCTTGTATCGAAGAATGAACTCAAGAACGCCGCTGCATGTTTCAGCCTTACCAGTGCCAAATAAAACAGCAAGAGAGTTATGGTAACCCACCCCATGTATATACGTACCATGCCAAATTTTGTTTTCTTTTTTTTTCCCCTCCTATTCTTTCATTTGTTTGCTTCCTCATGTTCCAGACGTTCGAACAATATTATTCTTTGGCTCCCATCCTCTAGTCCAATTATCAAAGGGATCGATGTAATTATTTGTTCTGCTAGCTTCAGAAGTCCTCTTACAAATTATACTTTAATAACTTACTAGTTACAGATTCTTTGTATGAACTTATTATTGCTTTACAAATTAATTTGGCATACACACATGTATCACACATATATATATATATATATATCAAATCAAGCAACCGATCTCATTTGTAAGGTGGACATTCTAAGCAGATTGATTTATACAGGCTTTCATTTACCCACTTTGTGCCAGCTTAGGGAAAGATAGAAAGAGAATGTAAATTACAATAATTCATATTTGTGGTCAAGTTTGAGAGCAAAAAGCCTAATCAAGCTCAGTCCACAAGAGCACAAAAAAGGTCTGCTGCACCAGCCGGGAATCGAACCCGGGTCTGTACCGTGGCAGGGTACTATTCTACCACTAGACCACTGGTGCTGTTGTTGCCTTTGGACCAATTTATATGTTTTTGATTCTTATACGGGGATTTAACTATAATCTATGTACAGCGGTGTGTCATTGAGTTCCAATCTATTGATGAGTTGTACGGGAGTACATCTTCATTCTGTATATGCGACTTCCATGCTCGTGCATACAATTCCATCGTCTTCGTTGTCTTCAATCGGAGTTGGGACTTACAGCAACGCGCTGCCGTCACAAAGAAATGGTAGTCGAGGAAGAGGCGGCTATTTTATTGTTTTCGCAGCCTCACCTTCTTCAACCAAAGATGTGTGGAGAAGAAGAAGCACCTTCCGTGAAACGACGCAGCTTCATCGCCGAAGAGAGCAAGTAGCGTACTTAGACCACAGCGTCGACATGGACGAGCTCCTGTTGTCAATCGGCCAGACTACGAACGAGCAAGAACTGTACGCTCTGATGTCGCCGTACAAAGGTCGGCAACTTTCCATTCGGTTCATGGTGACCCTTCTCTCTCGCGAATCGGACTGGCAACGATCGCTTGCTCTGCTCGATTGGATCAATGAGGTGGCTTTGTATACGCCGTCTGTGTTCGCTTACAATGTCGTTATACGTAACGTGCTCCGGGCGAAGCAATGGCAGACTGCACACGGCCTGTTCGAGGAAATGCGGCAACGAGCGCTTTCGGCGGATAGGTACACTTATTCGACTCTTATAACGCATTTTGGTAAAGCGGGTATGTTTGACGATGCCTTATCGTGGCTTCAGAAAATGGAGCAAGACCGTGTGACTGGCGATCTCGTTTTGTATAGCAATCTGATCGAGTTGTCTCGTAAACTAGGTGATTACTCCAAGGCGATATCGATATTTTCGAGGTTGAAGCGGTCTGGCATTTTGCCTGACCTGGTTGCTTACAATTCAATGATTAATGTGTTCGGGAAGGCTAAGCTTTTCCAGGAAGCACGTTTGCTTCTTCAGGAAATGAGATCAGTGGGCGTTGTTCCTGACACTGTGAGCTATTCAACGCTTCTGAGCATGTATGTTGAGAACCAAAAGTTTGTTGAGGCATTGTCTGTGTTCTCGGAGATGAAGGCAGCTAAGTGCCTGCTTGATCTTACTACGTGCAACATTATGATTGATGTGTATGGGCAGCTTGATATGGCCAAGGAAGCTGACAGGCTTTTCTGGAGCTTGAGGAAGATGGGAATTGAACCAAATGTTGTTAGCTACAATACGGTTTTGCATGTGTACGGTGAGGCTGAGCTCTTCGGGGAAGCCATACATCTGTTTAGGTTGATGCAGAGGAAAGACATTGAGCAAAATGTCGTTACTTATAACACCATGATTAAGATTTATGGGAAATCTCTTGAGCATGAAAAGGCGAATAATCTTATTCAGGAGATGCAGAGCAGAGGGATTGAACCCAATGCCATTACATACTCAACCATAATATCTATATGGGGTAAGACAAGGAAATTGGATCGAGCAGCCATACTGTTTCAGAAGCTTAGGACTTCTGGGATTGAGATTGATCAGGTCCTTTATCAGACTATGATTGTGGCTTATGAGAGGGCAGGCTTGGTTGCACACGCTAAGCGCCTGTTCCACGAGCTTAAGCGCCCAGATAGCATGCCCAGGGAGACAGCTATAACAATTCTTGCTGGAGCTGGGCGTATAGAAGAGGCTACATGGGTATTTAGACAGGCTTTTGATGCCGGGGAAGTTAAGGACATATCCGTATTCGGCTGTATGATAGACCTTTACTCAAGAAATAGAAAGCACACGAATGTCATCGAGGTTTTTGACAAGATGAGAGGGGCAGGCTATTTTCCTGATTCCAACACTATTGCTCTTGTCCTGAATGCTTATGGGAAGTTGCGGGAATTTGAGAAGGCGGATGCTGTCTATAGCGAGATGCAGGAAGAGGGTTGTGTTTTCCCAGATGAAGTTCACTTCCAGATGCTGAGTCTCTACGGCGCAAGGGGGGCCTTTGACATGGTGGACTCCTTGTTTGAAAAGCTCAACTCTGAACCTAATGTGAACAAGAAAGAGCTGCATCTTGTTGTTGCAAGCATTTATGAAAGAGCCAACAGACTCAATGATGCATCTCGAATAATCAATCAGATGGGTGATTTTGGTGCTTTGGTTTCATGATTGTATTAGGAAGTCTAAATCTTATGAAAGGATGGCGGGAGGAACTCTCAACTGCTGTAAATTTCAATTCTCTTCAGGCTGATATCTCTGCAGATACTGTATTTAGTGATGCTTTTACACACTGTTCATTGTCAGCTCCGATTGCTTAGATTAATGTTGTTTTCCCCTTATGTACAACTAGGGGTGAGCACAATTTCAGTGAAACCAAAATAATCGAACCGAACCAAACTGAAAAGTTTGGTTGGTTCTGTTTAATTATTTTTTTGCAAAATTTTGGTTTGGTTAAATTGTTCGGAAAGCTCGGTTTTCAATATTTGGTTCAATTTTTTGCTTGAAATAATCGAAATAATTGGAACCAAACCGAACTTTCAAAAACGACACAGTTTTGGGTTTACAATAAAAGTAAATGAAAATATGCCCAACCCCAAGTGACAAACAGAGACTCAGAGTCAGATGAGAGAAGACTCGATTAAAGGGCGGAAGGATCGATTCAATCCTTCCGTTCGCTCCGCCCTCTCCTTTCCATCGTCTTTGACGCTTTGGCACGGCGGCACGATCGCCCCTTCGATGCCGACATTGACGCCGCAACACCCGATGCAGAGACTCACTCACCTAGGAACTAGAAAGCTGGACTGAGATGGAAGCGAGACTCCGAGAGAAACCAAGACCAATAGAGAGAGACCCTTCTCCGTCACCAATGGTGTCGCCTCCACCTTCGATGCCTTTCTCTTTGTCGTCAGCAGTTGGTTGCCCCCCATCTTTTCTTTCGCCGATCGTCGTCCCCTTCGTCAAACCTAGACTGACACCTTTCCCTTCGCCGATCGTTGTCCCTTTCATCTCCTTGTTTCTTCATTTCCTTATGCTTGGATGATCGACCCATACCAACGATGATCGGTCATCAAACAGAGGTTAGTATTAACGTTAGGTTAGGGTTTTAATTTTTTAATTTTTTTGACTTTCAATGAGGTTAGTTTCTTGATATTTCTTCATTTGCATTATAGGTTTTTTGTTTGTATTTCCTTCTTTTGCACAAATTGATTTGTATTCTCTCAATCTCTAAATGATTTTGTATTTTTTTGTATCAATGGATGCTATTCTATACTAATTTTGCACAAATTGATTTGACTTTTAGTGAGGTTTGTATTTCATTTTTTCAAATCGGTTTGTTTCTATTTCGGTTAGTTCGGTTTCGATTAGTTAAAATTAATCGGTCGATTAGGTTAAGTTATTACATGTGATTCAGTTCGATTCGGTTATAACCGATTGCACACCCCTACGTTCAACTTATTTTAGACATGTAAATTTTAACTTATTTTACCCTAATCCTTAAATTTAAATTTATTTACGAGCATAATACTTCAGAGTATTTTTTAAGATCTATGACATTAATTATTACAATATTTGGTTCTCAAATTACGTTACAAGACAGCAAGGTGTGTTGGGCAATGATGGGTGAATAAATCTTGTATAATAAACAATCTATAATGTTAATGTACCAAAAATAAGAAAACAGTCTATAATGTTCATATCAAGCAAGCAAACAACCACCGTGGGCAAAAAAGTTACTAATTTCATCAACATTAATGAAAGAAGCAGTCCTCCTCTAGTTGTAGTTACAAAAGAATACATCATCGTGACTTAGATAATTTCCCCCCCCCCCCCAAAAAAAAAGTAATTATTTTTTTAGATTTTTGAACACCGATGTATAATTCTTTTAATATTAAAAAAATGATAAAATCCAAACTCTGTTCATCTGAACTTTCTTCGTCCATCCCACAAGCTCCTTGCAGAAACATTAATTAATAAAATTAGAAGAAATCCATATACAGAATTAGAATATGAAATGAAGAGATTGAAGAGGTATTACTTGCATCTGAGAAACGCCCGTCATTCGGTGGAACGCAAATGGATATTCCGGCTAGCCATTGCCTCCATCCTCTCTCTTTCCCTTCTATTCCTCTCAACCCTAACCCCGCCGGAACGGACCACTCTCCTCCCGCTCTACCGCTCCGCCTCCCTCTTCGTCGAGTCGAAGCTCCGCCCGATTCCCGCACCCTCCCTCCCTCCTCTGCCGCCGCGCTTCGCCTACCTCATCTCCGGCTCTGTCGGCGACGCCAACATGCTCAAGCGAACCCTCCTGGCCCTCTACCACCCCAACAACCGCTACGTCGTCCACCTCGATGCTGCGTCGTTGCCGCAGGAACGCCTCGATCTGGAGAACTTCGTCAATAACCACTCTACATTTGCGAAATTCAGCAATGTGGCGGTGATAACGAAGGCGAATCTGGTGACGTACCGGGGCCCCACGATGGTGGCGAATACGCTGCACGCCGCCGCGATCTTGTTGAAGGAAGGTGGGGATTGGGACTGGTTTATCAACCTTAGTGCGTCGGACTATCCGCTTGTTACTCAAGATGGTGAGTCCGTCTTCCATTTTTTCAGAAACTTAGGTCTCTTTATAATTGTTATCCTGTCTGAGTAATTGGTTAAGGGGTTTTGATTGATTAGATCTGCTTCAGACTTTCTGGAATCTGCCACGCGACCTTAATTTCATTGATCATACAAGTGATATTGGTTGGAAAGTGTACGTAAATTTTCTATTTGATTTACTTTCTTCTTTTCCTAATTCTAGTGGGCAGACTTTATGGTTGAATTTGTACCTGGAAATGTGTAGGTCTCAGCGGGCAAAACCAGTGATCATTGATCCTGGGTTGTATATGTCCAAGAAAGGTGATGTTTTCTGGATTACACAGCGAAGAAGTGTGCCAACAGCCTTCAAGCTATTTACAGGTTCAATGTACCATCTTTTATCATTTCATTATTGATTTGAGCTTCTAATCTTTGCTCTTGATTGTGTCTGGTAGTATTTGCTTTCTCTATTAAGTTTTGTAGTATTTTGTCACTTATGATGAATCTGTCATACGATTCTGCTTTTCTATTTATTTTAATTTTCCTTTCTCCTCCATGTATCATAAAATCCTTTGGTGGCATCTGTTCGGTGTAACTGGAAAACTAGTTGAATAATTATTATGTTGTGCTTTATCTAGTTTTTTATAATGTATTTTCTCAATAAACTTGTGGTTCTTTTTTATCATGAATTAAAAGCTATTGGATATGGTATCACAACTCTTAGAAATAATGTCTTGTTCTTCATTTGTTGAACCTGTTTGTGACTGAGAACACTTTCTTAATGGAGCTCGAAATATACTTTGCGTCGTACTTCTTGCTTGAACGCAGATGAGCACGAACTTCTGAAGTTATATCCATATCGCTGTTCCATTTCTTGCGTTGTGGTTACAGTGATATGTGTCTTGTCTTTTAGGTGTTAATTACTGAAATGGGCACATTTGATGGAATGGTGGGGCAACAGTTTTAGGCAGTCATGGACTTGCTTGAAAGAAGAAGTTTAATATTTACTTCTTGGTTAGATGCCAATAAATGGCTTCATCTTATATCTTTTGCAGTAGGAATCTCAGTTCTTGCGCAAAGAGTGGTTATAATGAATTGTTGAGGGGCCAATAACAAGCTTTAATACCTCAATGCATGCCCTTCGAGGCTGGTGAGACCATGAGTAATGGACTGGAGTGTCATGATCTCTATGCTATGATACGTTAATATCTAATTTTATTTAGAATATCCTATCATTAAGGTTATAGAACCCTTCACTAACAAATGTATTGATGGTTTGAGGCATCCACAACTACGATAGATGGACCAGTACTTTGCTGGAATCAAGACAAAAGGCAGAAGCTACTCAAATCCCAGATTTATAATATTTCCTGTACACCTGAGTAACAGCTGTTGAATTCCATGAGTTTTTAATTTCTAAACCAGCCATAACAAATGGCAAACAAAAACTAAGGGCATGTTTGATTTTGCTTCCAGTTTTAATGTGTTTGGCTTCATTTGTTTTTGTTTTCTCTTCAAAAATAGAAATTAAACTTTGTGTTTGACTCTGTTGTCCTTATCCTTTTGCTGTCTACATGAATAACCATTTCAAGTTCTCCAGGGAGAGAACAAACAACTTAACCATTTGTGCCACTGATCTCTTTTGTGGCATTTTTTTCGTGAGGTGTTAATAAATTTGTCTGAAAGATACAACAAAATGGAACAAGAATACACAAAATTCACTACCGGGGTGATTTGCTGTCAAAATCAATATTGGAGTTGATTCTTTAGGAAAAGAGAGTGTGCGTGTGCGTGTGTATATGTCTTCAATGGCATATAGTCTTAAACATTGGAAGATATTGGCTATTTTAAGAATAGGCTACTGAAACCACACGTCTCCCCTTTATTTTATAGGTTCTGCTTGGATGGCTCTTTCTCGGCCTTTTATTGACTTTTGCATTTGGGGTTGGGACAACTTACCTCGAAGGGTTCTCATGTACTATACAAATTTTCTCTCCTCCCCTGAAGGTTATTTCCACACTGTCATCTGTAATGCTCCAGATTTCCGCAATACCATTGTGAATAGTGATCTGCATTTCATATCGTGGGACAATCCTCCCAAGCAGCACCCACACTACCTCACGCTCGATGACATGTCAATGATGGTCAGCAGTAATGCCCCATTTGCTAGGAAGTTCCACCGGGACGATCCAGTGCTTGACAAGATTGATTCCGAACTCTTATTTCGCGGTCAAGACATGGCAGTTCCTGGTGGCTGGTGTGTTGGAAGCACGGAAAATGGGAAAGATCCATGCTCTGTTGTGGGAAATACCACGGTCCTCCATCCCACTGCTGGTGCAAAAAGGCTGGAAAATCTGATCAAGTCCCTGTTATCAAGTAACAGTTTCCGACCAAGGCAGTGCAGGTAGGTGGAGTTTTCACTTCAGGAAGGCTCTTCTGATGCCAATAGATTGGAAAGAGGGAAGAAGGAAGATGGCACCACAAAAAGTATGTTCCGAACTTGTGCCGATAGTAAAAATAGGACAGTGCCAGGAGCATATATGCGATCACTTGTGGGCTCGAGGCACTGAAGTAACTTGGTGGGTAGAAATCAACTTGAGAACTGACTACTAAGGCAATATTTTGATGTAATAACACCTGTATAGCTGATATTTACATGCCCTCGTCCTTTTCTGTCCATTCGCCGGATCTTGGCATTCCCTTGGAGGAGCTGGTGAAGGAGTCACGGAACTTGCTCGAGAAAGGATGAAAAATGTTTGTTAGGAAGGAGACACTGCCATGAAACTGAGCTGACTTTTTGATAGTTATGTTGGTGTAACATAGACCGACTCACACGAAAGGAAGGAAATGTTAAAGAGAGGAATTCATAATTGGTCTATTTCAAATGTATAAAATCGTTTTTGTACCTTTTATAAAAAAAAAATATTTTTGATTATTTAAACAAACTAATTATACCTTAAAGTCACTTTTATGCAAGATACTAAAAATACTCTTAATGAGATTTTAAAATAGGAAGCTCACATTGTCCTTAGCCTCATTTTACCAAAATATCCTTATCACTTTCAAATAACCTTTCTTCTCTCTCCTCTCCTAACATTCACATTACTCTCTCTCTCCATTATTAAACTATCTAAACTTAGTCATTCTTCATACATTCAATCTTTTTGCTTATTGGGTCATTCAATCTTTTTCATCAATCGCAGCGACCTCACTAAAGTTTCATTCAACAAGTTTATTTTTCTCTAACAAACAATTTCACTCAATCTCAAGATATTAATTTGATTTGTTTTATTTTTTAAAATAATTTTTGTATTCACATTGCTTATTAAGGCAGTGTAGAATGATTGTGGTTGTAAGCAGAACATATTTTGATAGATATCATTCCAAATCTATACAAATTTGGGTAAAAAAAAAAATTTTGAAATTGCACATCGTTGTCGAGTTTTGTGGCCCACAAAGCCTGATCGAGTTTTGTTCCCTATTAGGCCCGATCGGGCTTTGTTGCCCACAAAGTCCACCATCGGGTTTTGTGGCTCACAATGCTCGAAAATAATTTTTTTTCTTAATTTTTTCTTCAAATTAGTGTGTTCTATTAACACTAAATTGATGTATTTTTATGTTTATTGAATTAATTGAATGTATATATCACAACAAACATAATTATTTTTCACTATGTGTGAGGATGTCTATCCACTATCAACACAACCAATACATGATTAATTGTTCTAGCTAATGTTAGACAAAACAAAGATAATGCCATGATAATAGACTTACTCAAAAATAAAAGTATAATTTTTTAACAATAATTTATTTCTTGAGACTACTATTGGGCAACTTGAAAAAATTCTATTGCAAAAAAAAAAAAAAAATCGAGCTTTGTGGCCTACAAAATCTGCCATCGGGCTTTGTTGCCCACAAAGCCCGAAAATATTTTTTTTTTATTTTTCTTTCAAATTAGTGTGTTCTATTTACACTAAAATGATATCTTTTTACGTTTATTGGGTTAATTGAATGTATAGATCACAACAAACATTATTATCTTTCACTTTGTATGAAGATGTCCATTCACTATCAACACAACCAATATATGATTAATTGTTCTAGTTAATATTGGACAAAATAAAGATAATGCTATGATAATAAACTTACTTAAGAATAAAAGTGTAATTTCTTATAATAATTTATTTTTGAGACTAATAGTGAGCAACTTGAAAAAATGTCATTGCAAAAAAAAATAAAAACAAAAATAAAAATAAAAATCGAGCTTTGTTGCCCACAAGGCCCGATCGGGCTTTGTGGCCCACAAAGTCCGCCATCGGGCTTCACAATGCCTAGAAATGATTTTTTTTATTTTTCTTAATTTTTCCTTTAAATTAGTGTGTTCCATTAGCACTAAAATGATATCCTTTTACGTTTATTGGGTTAATTGAATATATATATCACAACAAACATCATTATCTTTCACTTTGTGTGAGAATGTCCATCCACCATCAACACAACTAATACATGATTAATTATTCTAGCTAATATTTGACAAAACAAAGATATACTATGATAATAAATTTACTCAAGAATAAAAATGTAATTTCTCAATAATAATTTATTTTTTGAGACTAATAGTGAGCAACTTGAAAAAATTTCATAACAAAAAAAAAAAAAATGGCGGACTTTGTGGCCCACAAAGTCTGCCATCAGGCTTTGTGCCCCACAAAGCCTGAAAATGAATTGTTTTTAATTTTTTTTATTTTTTTTTCAAATTAGTTTGTTCCATTAACACTAAAATAATATATTTGTACGTTTATTAGGTTAATTGAATGTATATATCACAACAAACATCATTATCTTTTATTTTGTGTGAGGATGTTTGTCCACTATCAACACAACTATTACATAGTTAATTGTTCTAATTAATATTGGATAAAACAAAGATAACGCTATGATAATAAACTTACTTAAGAATAAAAGTATAATTTATTAACAATAATTTATTTTTTGAGACTACTAGCTAGTAAGTAACTTGAAAAAATTTCATTGTAAAAAATAAACAAATAAAATCGGACTTTGTAGCCCACAAAGTCTGCCATCAGGCTTTGTGCCCTATAAGGTCCGAAAATGAATTTTTTTAATTTTTTTTGATTTTTCCTTCAAATTAGTCAATTAGCACTAAAATAATGTTTTTTTACGTTTATTGGGTTAATTGAATATATATATCACAACAAACATTATTATTTTTCACTTTGTGTGAAGATGTCTATATACCATCAACACAACCAATATAATGTCAATTGTTCTAGCTAATATTGGACAAAACAAAAATAATGTTACGATAATAAATTTACTCAAGAATAAAAGTGTAATTTATTAACAATAATTTATTTTCTGAGACTATTAGTGGGCAACTTGAAAAAATCCCATTGAAAAAAAAAAAAAATCAAACTTTATGGCCCACAAAACCCGACCATCGGGCTTTGTGGCCCACAAAGTTCGCCATCGGGCTTTGTGGCCCACAAAGCCTGAAAATAATTTTTTTTAATTTTTCTTGATTTTTTTTTTCGAATTAGTATGTTTCATTAGAACTAGAACTTAAAAAAATAATAATTATTAAAAAAATATTATTTAATAGGAAATTAATTTTTTTAGGAGTAACCAAACGTGGGCTAGAGACTCAACCAGTTATTAAATTATTAAAAAAATAACTATTATTAAAAATAATAATAATTATTAGAAAACAATAATAATTTAATAGTGAAAAATTTATTGTTATAATTATGATTTCGTAATTATTATTACAATTGAAAAATAAAATAATAATCATTGAATAACAATTTTTCAATTATTTATTTAATAATACATATATATTTAAAATTTTCAATTATTATTATTTATTTAATTTTATTTATATGTAATAATACATATATATTTAATAATAAAAAATGGGTGAAGGACCCACCGTGGGTTCAAGACCCATCCGGTTATTAATTTATTAAAAAATAAGAATTAATATTGAGAAATAATAATAATGCTTTAATAGTTAAAAATTTATTATTATACTTATGAGGGTTTTTTCTGGTTTACCTGAGAGGTTAAATAAAAATTTAACTCTTTTATTTATTTTGTATTGAAGATAGTTTAGTAATTTAATGTCTTCATTTTTATTTTTAATTTTTAATTAAAGCAGGGTGTTGAAAAGTCAAAGAACAATGGTTAAAACACTCTTCACTTGATTATGATGTCATCTGTTCACATCAATGGATGGTTGGTTTGCCAAAATGACTGATTTATCACAACAATAAACAATTAGATTCAATAAAGAGGAGGATGGGATAATGATATTTTGGCCAAGTGGGCGCAATCTCCTGTGGTTGGGAACAGACAGTAACCGTACGCCCCTTTCACTGTTTCTTGGACCCCGACTGGCTGGCTGGCTTGCTTCTTTCACCGTAACATGTGCACGTCATCTTTTGCTGCGGAAACCATAAAGGATTACGTTCATATAAATCTTTAGGTCTAATCAAAGACGACTTTTGCTGGAAACATAAGAAATAATATTTTACATCCAAATGTAAAATTAATATTTATATGTATTTTAGAGCAAACTACGTACGCGCGTGTGTATATATATATCCACATAATTAAAATGGTGTATTTTTTTCCTTCAACAGCAATTTAAGGCTCATTTTAAAGAATAAATAACAATTAAGTAGCAAGAAGCAAACAAGAAGAACAAATTACAATTATAGAAATATCAGGACACTCTTCAATCTTCAGAGAGACAGAGAGAGAGAGGGGCGGGGGGGTGTCTTTCGTCACATATGAAGATGAAGGGCATGCAGCTAATTAAAGAAGTTGAAGTGGTCTCCCGTCACAAGAGAGATGGCGCTTGCTGCACCTTACACCGCCGCAGCCAGCGGACGGCAAGCGCCATGCGCCATCTCTCCTGCGACGATAGGCCCCCAACTCCTATATATATATATATAAATTCTCAGTGATGCTGGCCATCTCCAGTCTCCGTGGCTTTCATGCCAATCTTCATGCACCCTAGCTACTATGTCTCTCTCTCTCTCTCTCTCTCTCTCTATGCATATATATATATATTCTCATCACTTTTTCTTGCTCTCCAAATAGTAACTAGTTCTAAAAAGAAAATAGGTTGTGAAAACAAACAAGAAGCTGAGAGAGCTTTAGCCGCAGGAGGATGGCGCTTTGACGCCCACTTACAATGGCTGCCACCGCCAGGTAGCGCCATCTCTCCTGCGACTAGAGACCTCTAACTTCTTCTTCTTTCCGTGCCTCCTCATGGCTCACCTCCGATGAGTTTATATATATAGACGTGGTGATGAGGCAGTAAATTCATGCACATTTCTTCTAATTTGACGGTGAGTGTGAAAATATTTACGGTCTTAATTGGAATCTTCATCCACGTGTTCAACGAAAGCAACTTGAGACTGTGAATTCCACAAACGTTAGATTTTTTGCGGGCCAACAGGCCGAGTAGTTGGTGGTGCAAGTATAAGAGACATGATTGGTCTAGGCAGTCTAGCTAGTTCTGTGCATATTTGAACGGTCTTCGTCAAGATATAATAAACATGGAAAACCACAGCCGCAATACCAACAGTTCATGACTCCATTTCTAGGAGATCATTTATATAAAAAAAAAAATCAAAACAAATATAATATATATATGGAGTCATTATTAACTTTTGAAGAGTTTACTAGGACATATATATATATATATATTGTTAGGTCGAGGGCCACCTTAAACAATTAAAATCTCACAAATAGAGTCTCAAATACACAAAATATATAAATGATAGAAAAATACTTGCATGTAAATAGAAATAGTAATAAGAATACAAGAATGAACACAAAATAATTTATCGTGGTTCACTAATTAATGAAGGCTACATCTACATTGAGATCCAGTAAAAAGAGTTCATTACACTATCGAAAAAAAGATTACAGTCTTAATATACATATTTCACTTATTCACTCACTATATAAAATAAAGGTCTTTAATAAAAAATGCCCCATAATCATATGAATATAGATTAGAGGCAAAACTCTAGAGAGAAAATAAACTATACAGAGAAATATCGTAAAAATGAGGAGAATAAAGAAATCTTGAATAAAATAACTAATCGGAGGTTGTGTTGCACGGATCTCGAAGTGATAGATGATATAAATAAGCAAAGATAGTGAGGATTTGATCTGAAAAAAGGAGAATCGACGATCAAAAGAGCAGCAGACTAAACTATAAGTGAAACGTGCCAGTTGAAGAAATGGCAGAAGAGGTTGCTGTTTTGGCCCTCCAACTCATCGGTCCAAAATGCGATTGTTTTAGGTTGCTAATAGGCAGTTGTCAAAAGGTTTTTCGTCCCTCTTCAATCTTTAAAACGGCATCGTGTGAAGTTTCAGTGAATTTCCACACACACACACACACATATATATATATATATATAGTTAATAATTTCGAGATGAACCATCGAAGTCGGATTGTGTTTCGGTGCTAAAGCTAAAATCAAATTCCGAGGGGCAGCAGGTATTAAGGTTTTGATCCGTCACATGTACGGCAGAGATCAAGAAAACTAGGAAATAGACTTCGCCCGCCGGCTGGTTTAATTCTCCGCTGCACATTAACATTAGGTCTGGCCCAGGTCATTATTTTAACATAAAATGACTGACTGATTTAGAAAATGAGACGATGAGGAAACTTACTAATTGATTAGGGAACTGTCCGATCGCTTTAATATAATATAATATATAAATATAAAACACAGTTAGTCAGGGAGTGGGTCGGTCGGGCTCCCATTGCAGAGGGAGCTGAATTATGATCTTAAAATCCACTTGTTCTAAGGGTATAATGGTGACTTGATGGTTTCTTGCTTGATTTTTTCAAAGGCTAAGAGGGACTATTCCTTTTCTCCAAAGTAGAATTAGATTAATATTAAGGGCATCTTAGCTGGGCACTTAATCATGCTCGTCAGTCCTGTTCAGCATATAGCCGTAATAGGCTTGGCTGGACTCTGACATTTTCAAGCAATCAGTTAAATGCAAATAGAATTGTGAAGCAGCGTCATCTTCTATTCTAGGCAAATAGAATCGTGTCAAACTATTTCATTCATCCCAGTTGGTCTGTTGAACCTGTTTGCTTGGTCACAAGACAAACAACTACACAGTACCAAAGAAAAAAATAATAAATCAAAAGAACAGAAAAGTAAACACTCAACTCAATCACATAGAAACAACAACACACGCGTATTCGGACTCGTAAATAGGTCCGAGTAGAAGTGTTCAACCTCTATTCAATCTATTAAATCAAAGAACAAGGGATTTACATATAACTGATTATAGAAAATACACTAAAGAAAAATTATAAAAATTTATAGTAATAATTAAATTAGAGTACATGCTTAATAGTCAGAGCGATGTCACTCTCAACAATCATTTGAATCTCTTCCATAGAGCTCAAAACAGAATTAAAAAACAACGATATAAGATTTAGAGTTTTTGAATATCTCTAAAATTTCTTCTCAACGAAAGAGGTGAAAATCAAATTGTCCCTTACCCTTCTTGTTTGCTTTATATACGGGAAGGCTATACGACAAAATAGATCAACGGACACAAATAAAAGAGAATGCCCAATCTGATTCTACACGTGTTAGTCATCAAGTTAATGATAAAAAAAAAATAAAGCAAAAATATATATAAAGATACTTTAATAAATCAACTAATTCAATCACAATATAACATGGTCGGTCAAAATGACTACCATGATGTGACCATGGGTCTTGGTCTTTTTTTGGTCTCCGTTCACAGTCGATCGTTCAACCAACCAGCGATGCCATGCCATCTCTTTCCCTGGTTTTTTCTTTGGGTCTTGTCTCTTGGGGGTCGGGGATATTGATGTTTCCAGGAAAGCCCATGGGCAGGTTCTTCTATCGGCATTTGTTTAAGGCCCGTTTGGCTTGCTGCCGTTTTTATATTTTAAAAAGCATAAAAGGTAATATTTCGTGAATAATTTACATTTTTTAAAAATGAATGGATTTTTTGTAAAACAAATGGGTGCTTTTATATTTGAAAGAGTAAATTCCTTTTGCTGAGGTTGAGGCGTCCGACTTAGGTTAAGTTTGATGAGATGGAACACAGGATAAAAAAATAAGAATGGAATTTCGATTAAAAACTATTTAATTATTTCATACCAAACACAGCCACCGAACGAAATAGTCATTCCCATTCAATTCTATTCAATTCTCATTCCTTTTTTACTTTTTATTTAAATTCATTTAATTAATCGAACATAACTTCAGTCTATAAAGAGTGTAGACACCAAAGTGTTGGCAAAGATATGGTGGCCCTTTAGTTTTAGTGGATAGATGGGAAGCAAAAATCTTTCGCTACTTAAGGCGTCAATATTTTGTATTACACAAATTAAGGTTGGTTTAAGAATATTTATAGCCTTAAGCAACAGTCAGTTTGGTCACCCTTTAATAATATAAATAAATATTAAATTTATTTAATTTTTATTTTACTTACTTTTTCAAATATAAAATTAAAAATTAAATTTTTGTATTCAAATTTAGAAAGTAAATTTTTTTCAATTGACAATATAGATAAGAGAAAAATATTTGAAAACGTAAGAGTTAAATAAGTAAAAAATGTGGAGAGTCTACTGTCAAGTCTTGCAAATTAAAACGTTACTGATTTACTTTTTTTTATTTCTTTAATGCCCAGATCAATGAGGATTTTTCAGATGAAATTTTGGTCATCCAAATAATCATTTTATCAAATTATTCTCCTAAAATAACGTCACTTGTTGCATTTTTTTCCCATTACATTACTGATTTATATTTTACTATTTATTATCTAACATTGAAAAATGATTCGTAGACTTGAGAAATTGGATAGTCCCCTCATCTAAATGGCATTTTATTATTCACTACTTAACATTAAAAAATAATCCATGAACTTAGAGAATGGGGCTTCCTCGTCTAAATAAAATAACAAAATAAATAGATTACAAATTCAAATAAAAATCAACATAAAATATAATTAATTTTTATATCAAAAAATAATAAAAAATATATTTTTTAATTAATAAGTATTGTATGGCCTCCTAATTTAGGGCCTATGCCTTTAGACGGGGTTAATGCAAATAATGTGATGTACAATATGGATAATGTACAACACATAAGGTATAAATATAAAAAAAATTGTATAGTAATTATATAATAAGATTTTCTCATATATGTATATATATATATAAAAAAAATAAAATACGATGATGTGTGTTATCTAAATTGCATGGAAATAAAAAAAATAGATATAATATGAAACGAAAATAAGGAAACGATATTTTTTAAAAAAGTAAAAAATAAAAATATAGGGAAATATATAAATAAAAAAAATTTAGCGGCATTTTTGTAAATATACTTTTTAATATAGAAAATTATAAAAAATAGTTATTTAATTAAAAATAAATATAAATTTCGTAATGCATTTAAACAAACATAAATACAAGTTCTATTATCCATGAATTATGAATTACTAATTAAAAATAAACAATAAATTTTAAAAAAAAATTCCATCCCTAACCTTTTCATGCACAATTACATTTATGATATTTTTTTAATATTATAAAATGGTCTTAAAATATTTTCAAAATTATATAAACGATCTAGAAATATTTTTTTGATGTTACCTAATTTTGATAAAAGAAACATTTCAAAAAGACTAAAATGACATTGTCAAAACGTTTATGTGCATCATAATGTGTTGTGGATAAGCTCATAACGTCGCAGAATCCTTTTGAAAACATTTGGGAGGTCACTTGCCAGACAATTCATTAATGAATGAAAGGAACAACCCTAGTTTCCAATTCTTTTTGTTATTTTTCAAATTCGTGCACCTTTAATGTAGACGACGGCACACTTTGGGTTTATTGGAAACATGTTGTGAAAAAATATACACTTCATCAACTGACTCAAGTATTCAGGAAAATGAAAAAAAGCAATAGTTTATAACTGATATATTTTTATTAATGTAACACAAAATGTAATATATTAATATACAACAACAATGTTCTCTTCTTTTCTATAAAATCTTAATATCACGCTATTTGTTGTGAAATAGAGAAAAAAGAGAAGAGATAAATATAATCATACCTCAAAAAATATATATCATTAAGAACCAAAACCCTATATTTATAGATAAAAATTAGGGCTTCAGAGATATAATATTTATTCACCAATAATTAATAACTTATAATACTCCCTCTTAAATAACTATTCTATACAACAATTGCATTATTAAAAACATTGTTTAGGAAAACCTCAAAGGAAAAAAACTACCAAACTAAAAAAAAGAGTATAGATAAATTATAAAATAACTTGGAGGTTAATGTGCTACCTTATTAAAACTTTGCTAAGAAAACCCAGTGGAACAAAACCTGAGTGAAGGAAAAAGAGCATAGCTACTCCCCTTGATGTTGATCACTGAAGATCTTTGAGTTGACACATTCTAATCCCATGTACCAATTTCTTGAATGTAGATGATAAATCAACCACATTGTCACTTGAGTGAATCTGTTAAACATCGATGTCGCTATTCTTTTGAAACTTGTGTGTATAGAAGAACTTTAGAGAGATGTGTTTTGTCATGTTCCCTTTGATATAACCTCATTTGAGCTATGCAATACAAGCTTCCTTATTTTCATACAACATTGTAAGGTTGTTTTTCATTGAAGTTAATCTGCAAGACACTTGGATATGATGGGTTATGTTCCTCAACTATACACATTCTCGACTTGCTTCATGGATTGTAATAATTTTAGAATAATTCGAAAATGTTGTTGTTAAGGTTTGTTTCACAAATCTACAAGATATGGTTGTTCCTCTACGCACAAACACATATCCTGTTTGTGATTTAGCTTTATATGGATCAGAAAGATAACCTACATCTGCATATTCCACTAAAGAAGATCTATTTTTTTCTAAATAAAATAATCTCATATCATTGGCACCTTTCAAATATTGAAGAATGCGCTTAACACCATTCCAATGTCCTTTAGTGGGTGTAGAGCTATGTCTTGCAAAGATATTTACAGAAAAAACTATGTTTGTTCAAGTGCAATTTGCTAGATAAGTCAAAATTTCAATTGCACTAAGATATGATACTTCAGGACCAATAAGATCTTCCACATCTTCAAATGGGCGAAATGGATCTTTTTTCACATCGATCGATCGAACGACCATAGGTGATGCCAATGAATGTGCTTTATCCATATAAAAGTGTTTTAAAACTTTTTCTGTATATGAAAATTGATGAATAAATAATCCTTTAGGAAAATGTTCAATTTGCAAACCAAGAAAGAATTTAGTTTTCCCCAAATCTTTCATCTCAAATTCATTTTTCAAATAATCTGCAGTTTTGTTGAACTCTTCAGGAGTTCAAATTAGATTTAAATCATCAACATAAACTGCTACAATTGTAAATCCAATATTTATTTTCCTTATGAAAACACAAGGGTAGGCATTGTCATTTTTATAGCCTTCTTTCAACAGATATTCATTAAGGCAATTATACGACATAGGTCCGAATTGTTTCAACCCGTGTAGTGACATTTTCAATTTAATTGAAAACATATTCTTGGAATATGTATAATTTGCTTCTGGTATTTTAAATCCTTCTAGGATTTTCATATATATGTCACTATCAAGTAAATCATATAGATAAGTAGTTACTACATCCATAAGGTATATGTCGAGCCTTTGTGACATAACTAAACATATTAAAAATTTAAGTGTAATAGTGTCTATTACAGGAGAATATGTTTCCTCATAATCTATCCCATGTCTTTGTGAGAAGCCTTAGGTTACAAGTCGTGTTTTGTATTTTGTAATTTCATTGTTTTTTTCTTTTCTAAAAAAGACCCACTTGTATCCTACAAGGATAACATTTTCAAGTGTTTGAACTATAGGGCCAAACACTTTACGTTTTTCTAAGGAAACCAATTCTGTCTGTATGGCTTTTTTCTCTATTTTGGTTAATCATTCTATTTTGACATTCAATTCAGGATCCTCATTTTGCATGACATCAAGAGCCACATTAAAGGCGAAAATATTGTCTATGACAATATTGTTTCATCCCATAATTTGTGAGATAACAAATAATTTATTGAAATTTCATTATTTTCGAACAATTATAGTTTTTCAAGAACTATAATATTTTCATTTAATTGATCAATATTTTCTATCATTTCTTCTGACATTTTTAATTGATATTTCTCCTTTACCTTTCTATTTCGAGGTACAAAGTCTTTTATACCAAATGGTCGACCACGTTTCTGGCCTACTTTAGATTCATTTGCTGAAGCTGATTATTCTACAAGAATATCAATTTTTGGTGGAATATTTTATGATAGTATGTATGACTTTGTCACTTTCTTGGTATCAACAAATACATTAGAGACCTAATTTGCAACTCTTGGGAGGTGAATAATTTTTTCAACCCTTGCTCACATTGATTGTTGCGGGAATCAAAGTGAGATATTGTAATGCCCCAAAATTCTATAAATAAAAGTGTTTGGTTCTTTGAAATTCTCGGGCCAAAAATTCGAATCCTGGTCAAAAGTGGTCAATTAGTATTTTTTTGGAAATAGGAATTTAAGAGTATAATTTTACTTCATGGCGGTAATTTGCTATATATATATATTAATATACAATAAGATATAATATTTTTTTCAATATATATATATATTACATATGTAAAAAAAAAAAAAAAAATTGGCCGGTGGGGCACGATAGTGGTCAGTAGCCTTTGTGGCCGTTGACCAGAACCATAATTGGCCATGTGAAGGCCTATTCATAGGGCTTCAGATCCTAAAGAAGTAGGTTGGCATGAAGCACGGTTGGAATGGCCAAGAAATCGGCCAGAGATGGCATGTCCCCTAGTTGACTCTTTGCCAGAAAAACCAGGGGTGTCGTGGCTAGTTTTGAGATTTTTCAAGGGGTTTTTGCGTTTTCTAGTGGCCGAGGAAGAGCTTGGGGGCCAAGGATCCTCCATTAATTAGCCAAAGAAGCAGTGGAATTCCTCTATAAATAGGCAATTTTTGGCCGAAGGTTGAGGCATTCGAATGTCAAGGTTGTTAGATATAATCCCTTAAGACCAGTTCTAATGACACAATAGGGTTTGATCTTATAATTCTTTAAACTCTATTTAATGGCAAGATTTTAAGTTTAATTTAAATTGCAATACGGTTTGAATTGAACATATAAATATCTTTTAATTAATATAATAAAGTGTGGATACCATTCTTAAATGTTAAGAATAATCGAGACAGATAATTCACAGCACATTATACTATAATTATGTTCCTGGTCATGGAGTTCTTAACCTGGATAATTAGCAAGTCGCAAAGGTCAGCACATCGTCTTTCACTTTGTTTGGTATGAGATATTGAAAGATAAAATTGGTGGGTCTTATACCACTCTATATGAGATATAAAAGAAAGACGAGTGGGTGCTCGTTACAGGAACGAGTTCATTGAACTCGTTCCATGTGAATTCTTTAGAGAATGTCCATGTGAATTCATAATTATTCGACGCATCATTATTACTTTTGGATGTCTAAGTCGATCATGCCAAAAGCATAAAGTTTTTTGAGTCAATGAACTTCGAGTTCGTGACATTATTTGACTCAATTATTTTTATGAATGTGTAATACATTCCAAATGGAAGTGTTGAGAGTTTTTCTTGTATCAACTTTTGGCCAGATATAAAGGAATTAATGAAAAGATATTCAATATTATTTTCTTGTATCGTCTCAATGTGGTATCCATTGCAGCTAATATCTTTAAAACTAAGAAATTTTTTTTGAATTTTCTAAAGTAAAGTGCATCATTTATATGTAATTTTGTATTATTTGGTAAAATAATACAAACTCTTCTGGAGCCTTCAATAATGTTTGATATACTTGATATTATATTAATATTATTTTCTACTAATGTTAATTCAAAAAAATATTTTTTGTTACAAAGAATGATATGTGTAGTTGCACTATCAGCTAGATAGATATCATGACAATTCATCATAAATCTCAACATCAAGAGTCCATGACAAGTAGTTCTTGTCAGATATGTCAAGTGCAATAAACTCAAGTTTGGTGATATTTGCCATTTGTATAACTCTACAATGAACAAATAAGATCCAATTAATATTCGGAGAACGTAATTAAATATTGTATAATCATATCAATTAAAGAAAATAATTAATGTCAATGAAACATAAGTTATATGCTTCTCATTAGGGATAAACATTATATCATACATTACATATAGAGAACAAATATACTTTGAGATATATGCTACTTCAAGAATATAATATAATTTAGAAATAATGACATATTTTAAACTATTACTACTTCAGGAGCATTAGTTTAATATTTTTTAGGAATAATGAAATTGTAATGTCATATAATATTAGATCTGATAAAAATTTAATTTTAAGGAGCATGTAATATTCTCCTAGAATATTACAATAAGTTGTGTTACTTCAAGAGCAATAATATATTCAATTTAATAAATTATGTTTTTCAGAAACAAGCAATATATTAAAAATGTAAAAAAAAAACTATCATTTCAGGAGCAACACCAAGATATTCTTCTAAAATATTTGAAATAAATTGAAATTATAATTTTTTAGGAATCACAATGGTATAATAATCATTTGGATTATTAATAACATCGTGAAATTGTGTTTCTTCAGGAAACACAATTAAAGATAGATGGCTAATTAATTACTCAATAATAATGTCATCTCAAGTATATCACACATATTAACATCATAAATTAAACAATACTTATAAATTGTGTTCATAAAAAAAATGTTCAAAAGACGAGAAGAAAATAATATACATACGAAAGACGAGCATATACACATGTCAAACTTAAATAATTTGAACTAATCAATTTTTGGATTTGAAACATCCCATCAGTGCACTATTACACTCAATTTCACGTTTTTTGATATACATAAAGGATGGTGTCTTTGGTGTTTGTTGTTTATTTGTTAAAAAGATAGTGTTGGCTATTATATGCATAAATTGTAAATATCACAAAAATAAAACACCTGATTAATAGAAAAAAAAATAGATCTCCAAAATTTGTCGTGCCAAGAGCTTTCTTGAACTTTTAGGTTAGGTGCACACTCATAGTACAAAAAGTGCACTCTATTTATAGATGAAAAAATCTTATCCGATAAAGTTTAGAAGATGGAGATCAACCAGAATTCAAATTCAAAAATTATCTCACTTAGAGATATTATTTTAAAATGAAAACTTATCTCATCTAATTAGATTAACTATCTTGATCGCGATTAAATATTAATTGGCAATTATTAATTATCTATAGAAACATTAGGTGCAAAAAAAGAAAGAATCTTTGTTGTCATAAAGAAGAAATCCAATTGTTGCATTTCGCCGTACACAATTATGAAACAGTTGAGAATAAAATCCATGATAGGAGAAAGAGATCAGTAGATGGACAAAGTTGAAGAAAAGAAATTTGAGATTGTGGTTTAAAAAATTTGAGATCGTGCTGATAACGTGTTGTGAAATAGAGAGAAAAGAGAAGAGATAAATATAATCATATTTCAAAATGTGTATATCATTAAGAACCAAAGTCCTATATTTTTAAGTAAAAATTAGGCTTGCAGGCGTACAATAGTTATTCACTAATAATTAATAATTTAAGACACTATTGTTATTATTTGATTTCTATTAATAAGTGTCCTACATACAATTATTTAGGCATATAAACTTAGCATTTATTCATTTAATGGGCATGATTACTATCTAATTTGGTTTAATATTTGATTATATAAGTGCAAATCTCATGTTAAATGAACTTAGAGCAGAAATGATGATTTTAGTGCATGATTGGAGTTGAACCAAGCGTTGAAAGCAGGGGTGGATACCTTTGGGGGTTAATGTTGGTGATTTCATAACGTGTCGAGAGCAAAATGTAAAAGTTGAACAATTGGGAGTCGAGCGAAAATGGCTCGCGGCCTACCATAGCATGTATACCGCGATAGGACCACTATGGGAGAAGGTTACTGGAACTCATGGTCTTATTGAGGTATGCATTCAGTGGTAGGGCCACAACTGAAATTCTTCATTGAAGCTCACAGTCTTGATGCGGTATGCATATTGCGGTTGAAAATATTTGCTAGAGCTCACGGTCCTGTTGCAGGAATGTATTCCGTGATAGGACTACGATAAGGCACATAGCTTTGTTTGAAAGTGAGTTTTAGGCTTGTTTTCTTCCAAATTGATTGGTGATGGACATCTTTCTGGTGCATGATTGTGTTCCGCGGTAGGGCATGGAGCTTTGTCTGAAAGTGAGTTTCGGGCCTATTTTCTTCCAAATTGATCGATGATGGACATCTTTCTAGGCACTATTTTGAAACCCTAAAAAACACTATATAAAGACTCATTCTTCACAACTTAAAGGAGAACGAAGGGAATGAGACAGAATCAAGCTGAAAAAAGAATGAGACGTTTTTGAAGAAAACTCAAGAGCTATGTTGTATTTCTTTGTTCTTTCTCATATCTCAAATCACGATTTCCATATTTTTTATTCTTTTATCTGTTGAAATCATGTCTGCCTAAGTGTTTTGCAGGTGAATGATGAAATTTCGTTTTGTATTGGTTTAGTTTAACGTTGTTCGTTTTTGTTGTATTCTTGTTTTTCAAGTTGATTTTTTATTATATTTAATTCTGTTTTGATATTTGATTATCGTTAAAATGTGTTTGTGATTTATATTTCTTTCGAGAGATTCAATATGAATTTAGCACATGGTAATAAACAACATAAGCTCCTATAATAGATAGAGATACTATTATGTATTGTGAAATTATATTAGGATGATCATTGAGAGTGTATGCATGTATATATTTGTACCTTGATTAGAGATAATTAATTTTACATATATGCATAGAATCGGATGACCATTGAGAGAGGTTTTCGATTGACACAAGATAATTGATTTTCAAATCAGGACAAGAAATAGCAAATTCGAGTAATGAAGAATTAAGTCATATTAAGAATAATGGTAGATTCATGAACTCTAGTGTCGTAGATTATTGAGTTTAAAATCTGAAAAATTGTTTCTCCGTGTCTATAGTTCGTTAATCAATTCTAGTTAGTATAGAACCAACTATTAATTATGTGACACCCGTAACTTACTTACATACTTAATGATAATAATATTCATATAAAAATATTCGGAGCTTAAAACCAAAATCATACTTCCTTACAAATTTTATAAAATTCTAAAACATGTTTTATGGCATACATATAGGAAAAGATCAGAGTTCAACCCTAAAAACATTGTTTTCAAAAGGAAACTAAACTTAAATTCTTGAAAATCCTTTTTAAACAAGCCACCACGCTCCACGTCCATGTCCCGATCTCCTCATTCATGCTCACCTGGGGGGGAGAAACATAAAGGGGATGAGATTCTTGCGAGTCTCAGTAAGTACAAGAGAACCATTATATGTATTTAAACAAGTCATGACATAACATAACATAACATATGGAGACACGAGAGGTTCCACCAACTTGCAGGGGTAAGAACCCTCGCGCGTAGCGCTACCGAGCTCCGGTCCCGAAACTTGCGTGAACATAACATAACATGAGGGACCACATAACATAGTTCATAGTCATGCTTAAACATCATAAATAGTTCATAATGTACTTACCTTAACTTGGTTTGATGAGATTTGAACGATGAAGGCTTCACCTTTACAAAAGCTTGAAGCACTCCCGTCTAGCACGAATTTATCCCAACTTAGAATGAGGAAACCCTTGGCTATGAGCCCTATTTATAGGCTTGGAAACTTGGCCACCAAGTAAGTCACAATCATTTCAAATGTTTTCTACATCTTTTAAGATATTTCAATCATTTCAAATCTTCTAAAATATTCTCTAATCATTCCAAATCTTCTAAGATATTTTCTAATCATTCCAAATCTTTTTAGATTTTCTGCAATCATTCTTATCTGAATCAAATCTTATCCAAACAAGATCTTATCAAATCTTATCCAAATCAAATCAAATCTTATCCTTAAAGTCATCATGAGGCTTAATCTTTATCTTTAAAGTCATCATGAACATTTATCTTATCTCTAAAGTCATCATGAGGCTTCATCATTATCTCTAAAATCATTTATGAGGCTTTTCTTGAATCTCCCAAATGCCCTTAGTAAAAAAGTTTCAAGAATTACACTTTGGCCCAAACTTTTCAAGTAATTGCACTTAGACCCTTTCCAACTTAGTCCCTAGGCCAATTTTTAATTGCATTTTAGTCCCCGAAGAAATGACTAATTACGCTAATACCCCTGGATTTTAGGTAAATTACACTTTTACCCGAACTTCAATATTTACGATTTTGTCACTGGCTCAAAAATTGAACATTTGTCTCAAGGCTTCTATAATCTCTTGAAATGACATATTTCCTCAAGTATTAGAAGCTAAAAATCCCAAATATTACATTATATTTCAGTTTAAAAATCTTGGGCGTTACAATCTACCCTCCTAAAGAATTTTCGTCCTCGAAAATTTACCTTACTTCTCATCATCAAACAGCTGGGGATATTTGGATCGCATCTCGTCCTCGCGCTCCCAAGTTGCTTCTTCAACTGAATGATGTTGCCATAACACCTTGACCAATGGTATATCTTTATTACGAAGCCTTCGTACCTCCCAAGAAACAATGCTTATTGGTTCCTTCTTATACTTTAAGTTTTGCTGGATCTCTAATGGTTGATGCTTTATTACATGGGTTGGGTCAAGGACATACTTTCTGAGCATTGATATGTGGAAAACATCATGTACTACTGAGAGATTTGGTGGTAAAGCTAGCTGGTAAGCCACATTCCCAACCCGTTTTAGGATCTCAAATGGGCTTATAAACCGAGGTCTAAGCTTTCCTTTCTTCCCAAACCGTAAAACTCCTTTTATGGGTGTAACTTTTAAGAATACCTTATCACCGATGGCGAACTCCAGATCCCTTCTTCTTTTATCCACATAGTTTTTCTGTCTATCCTGAGCCTTCTTTATGCTATCCTTAATCTTTTCAATGGCTTGTACAGTTTGTTCCACAATCTCTGGACCCAAAATCTTCCGCTCGCCAACTTCATTCCAATGAACAGGTGATCTGCATTTCCTTCCATATAACGCCTCATAAGGTGCCATGCCAATAGATGCATGGTGACTGTTGTTGTATGCGAATTCAATTAATGGTAGGTGTCTTTCCCAATGTCCGCCAAATTCTAGGTTACAAATACGAAGCATATCCTCTAAAGTTTGTATTGTCCTTTCAGATTGTCCATCTGTCTGAGGATGAAAAGTTGTACTAAAACTCAATTTGGTTCCCATGACTCTGTGTAAGCTCATCCAAAAGTTGGATGTAAACCATAGGTCCCTATCTGATACAATGGAAACTGGAACACCATGTAGTCTTACTATTTCCTTAACATACAGTCGTGCAAGCTGATCCATTGTAAACGTCATCCGAACAGGTAAGAAGTGAGCTGATTTGGTAAGTCGATCCACGATCACCCAAATAGCCTCATGTCCTGCTATTGATTTTGGAAATCCTACAACAAAGTCCATCGTCACATGTTCCCATTTCCACTCTGGAACCTCCAATGGTTCCAGTAGCCCTGTTGGTTGTTGGTGCTCAGCTTTCACCTGTTGACATATCAAACACTTCTCGACAAATTTAGCTATATCTTTTTTCATATTCCTCCACCAAAACACTACATTTAGGTCACGATACATCTTTGTACTTCCAGGATGTACTGAGTAGGGAGTGGAGTGGGCTTCTTCTAGAATTTCTTACTTTAGTTCCTCAAAATTTGGCATACAAGGTGCCCTTGGTAATAAAGTGTGTTGTCATCAGCTACTATGAAATCCTTTCGCTTCGCCATGTCAATTTCAGCTTTGACATACTCAAAATATTGATCTCCCTTCTGGTGGCTCTTAATTCGGTCACGGAGGGTCGGATGGACGAATAGAGCTACCATTTGAGCACTAGAACTAGACGGTGTAGCAACTATCTCGAGGTTTAACTACTTAAATTCTTTCCACAAAGGTTTTAAGGCTGCTAATTGGCCCATTTTCTTTCGACCCAAAGCATTAGCTACCATATTTACCTTACCTGAGTGGTAATGAATTTCGCCGTCATAATTCTTTACCAATTCCATTGAAACACAATCCTTTATGAAAGTATAAGCATGGGAAACACTACGCCATCCATGCAGAGTGTACACCAGATCATTCCCTGTGATGGCTAATACCTGAGAACTCACGAGGTATACACCAGATCATTCTCCAAAGTCTCAAAGAATACTAGGTCGGATGAATCCTTTCCTTAATAACTCTTCTAATTGAGTTTTCAACTCTTGTAACTCATTTGGTGCCATCTTATAAGGAGCTTTAGAAATTGGTGCCTTAGAACTCCAGCTGAGACCTTTATGATCATCCCATGGTCCAAGACAATCATCAAGCTAGTTTATTTCCATTACGTGGTTTATAAAAGACTTGCCAACCATACAGGCCTTTGTGTGCATAACTTTGACCTAGCTGCAACACACCTTGTTAACTTTTTCTCTTATGAGTTCAAACATTCCTTTTTCGTAAGGATCCATTGCTATGTTCCAATGTCTTATCCTTTTTATTGGGTATTGACCCCTATTTGATTATTTTGCCCACCTAAGTCGTCTCATCATTTCTCAATTCAAAATCTCTAAGTTAGTTGGCTGAGATGTCAAGTAGCTAGCTTGGATCATTATCCTCAATTGGACAATTCTTAGTCTTCCGATCTTCTTAACCTTTATCCTAAGTTTACTTACATCTTTTCGTTGTGGTCCTCATCCATCACAGTTGTGGGTGCCTTGTGTTCTTGTCATTGCCACCATTGGTACTTCAACCGAATTCCTTGTATCCACCAAAGTTATTCTCAGACACCAAATGTCTGATCATTTTGGTACTAGGGTGACCATCATATCACCTTACACCTTTGGTCTCCTCATTATGTGACATCATTATTCAACAAAAATCCTATGACCTTGGACATCCTGCTCAACCTTAAGTTTCAGGATAAGGGTTTGATCTATCCATTACTCCATGAATGGTAGCTTAGCCTATAGTCCTTTTACTTATATCCTTAACCCATTCATTCGAAATTAGGGCTCCTCTAGATTCCAACTCATCTGGCTAGGGATTTTTTTCCACTTCATACTCATGCTTGTGCACTAGACCTTGTTTTTATTCTTAAACCCACTAAGGTCACTTCAAGTCTTAGATATAATCATCTCCTCAAGTTAAGAGCTAATTTCACCTTTAGGTCTCTATCTTACTTAGCTAATCTCCTGACATAGGGATGCTCTACTAATCCCTCCTTAGCTGTGTATTAGGCTTATCACGACTTATGTTATAGCTCCCTTAAGTCTTAAGGAATCCTTGTCTTTGAAACGCTTCTTATCCTTAATTCCAATATCAGATGCCCATACCTGCTTCCCTAGTTCTTCTTAGCCTCTACCCACATCTTCATAAGTACTTCCAAATTGATTTTGTTCTAATAAGCCCTTCTTAAACAAAACATTTCTGCTATAATCACGAACTCTTGGGTTGAAGCAATATCACTAGCGAAAAAATGCATACTAACTAATGGTAAACAGGAATCATATCTCTCACATGCTTATTCTAACATAAGCATCATTCATGTGCATACATATAACAACATATGCTCATAAATATCTTGAGAGAATAACTGCATAAGTTGATTATCGAGACCATTGCTTTCATTAGCCGTGGGTTGTGACTGTCTCCCCTATTGCTTCTACCCTAAGCTGCCATATCCTATATAAAATACTAACTCAGTGTCTAATTGTAAGGTCCCTAATGAAGAGCACTTACTTAATGGTTATGAATTGCCATTGCACTAATTTCATCACGTACATGCCAAATATTTATCAATAAAGCTTCCAAACATAGAGGGGACGACATAGTCTAACCATAATCTCTATTTGGAACATCCTATTTAACTAAAACACATTTATCATTTGATCATCACCAAAAATCATATATTCCTCATATTGGTCCTAACATAATATCAACATGGTCATACTTGTGCATACGTATACAAATATCATCATGTTCACATGGTCAATCATGTGCTTACATACATCAACATATGCTCATAGTCATAGCTTGAGAGAATAGCAACGTAATCATAAGGAATGAGGCTTTCATGAGAATAATCTAAGGGGTATAAACATGGTATTCATAAGCGTAGCAATTCTTATAACATACCTAGAGATCAGAAGCTTGAACGGGACGTGATAGATTTTCATGTTTTCTTAAAAGCATTTCCTTAAAAATTTTACTAAAAGCACAAAAAATTTCTTTAAAAACAATTTGAGCCTACAGGAAAGTAAACTTTGCTCTGAAACCACTATGTGACACCCGTAACTTACTTACATACTTAATGATAATAATATTCATATAAAAATATTCGGAGCTTAAAACCAAAACCATACTTCCTTACAAATTTTATAAAATTCCAAAACATGTTTTATGGCATACATATAGGAAAAGATCAGAGTTCAACCCTAAAAACATTGTTTTCAAAAGGAAACTAAACTTAAATTCTTGAAAATCCTTTTTAAACAAGCCACCACGCTCCACGTCCATGTCCCGATCTCCTCATTCATGCTCACTTTGGGGGGGAAACATAAAAGGGATGAGATTCTTGCGAGTCTCAGTAAGTACAAGAGAACCATCATATGTATTTAAACAAGTCATGACATAACAAAACATAACATATGGAGACACGAGAGATTCCACCAACTTGCAGGGGTAAGAACCCTCGCGCGTAGCGCTACCGAGCTTCGGTCCCGAAACTTGCGTGAACATAACATAACATGAGGGACCACATAACATAGTTCATAGTCATGCTTAAACATCATAAATAGTTCATAATGTACTTACCTTAACTTGGTTTGATGAGATTTGAACGATGAAGGCTTCACCTTTACAAAAGCTCGAAGCACTCCCGTCTAACACGAATTTATCCCAACTTAGAATGAGGAAACCCTTGGCTATGAGCCCTATTTATAGGCTTGGAAACTTGGCCACCAAGTAAGTCACAATCATTTCAAATCTTCTAAAATATTCTCTAATCATTCCAAATCTTCTAAGAAATTCTCTAATCATTCCAAATCTTTTTAGATTTTCTGCAATCATTCTTATTTGAATCAAATCTTATCCAAACAAGATCTTATCAAATCTTATCCAAATCAAATCAAATCTTATCCTTAAAGTCATCATGAGGCTTAATCTTTATCTCTAAAGTCATCATGAACCTTTATCTTATCTCTAAAGTCATCATGAGGCTTCATCATTATCTCTAAAATAATTTATGAGGCTTTTCTTGAATCTCCAAATGCCCTTAGTAAAAAGGTTTCGAGAATTACACTTTGGCCCAAACTTTTCAAGTAATTGCACTTAGTCCCTTTCCAACTTAGTCCCTAGGCCAATTTTTAATTACATTTTAGTCCCCGAAGAAAGGACTAATTACGCTAATACCCCTGGATTTTAGGTAAATTACACTTTTACCCGAACTTCAATATTTACGATTTTGCCACTGGCTCAAAAATTGAACCTTTGTCTCAAGGCTTCTATAATCCCTTGAAATGACATATTTCCTCAAGTATTAGAAGCTAAAAATCTCAAATATTACATTATATTTCAGTTTAAAAATCTTGGGCGTTACAAATTATCCTATAATTGTGTATTTTGTTGAAGTTAAGTGTGGTTAAAGTAAAAATCAATAAGTAGTTCTTATGGGTGTCACATTCTACTCATTATTATATCACTTGTTATTATATTGCTTGTTCTTATGGATAGATTTGGCGGACAATTTCAATTGTCCTTTTCTTTACATAAACGTGTGTATTTAGATGTACATTGGAAAACATTAATTTTGGGCTTAACTTAGGAAATTCTAAATAAACAAGTTTAGGATATATTATACTCAAGCTCGGCTTTCTTTGGACCGCTAGTTTTTAATTTCTCCCATTTTTCATTTCTGAACAGGCCTAGCGCCCGGCCTGCCAGGACTTGGCCCGCTAAGGCCCATCCAACCTCATTCTATGTTTCAGGCTGAAAGTGTATATAATATATCCTACTCCTACCCAATGGAATTTGAATCTGGCCCGTAACTTTGGACCAGAATTTAAGAGTTGGGCTTGGGCCTCGGTAGCCCGATTGACAATGGTTGTCACCTGGAAGCCAACTTGTCAATTTATCCCAAACATTCTCATCTACCAAACAGACTAATCAAATACATACTGCATTCTCATCTACCAAACAGACTATCAAGCACTGGCTTGAATCCCCTGTCGTCCCCATCTCCATGAATTTACTTTCCGGGAAAGTAGAGCGGCTAGGGAAAATTTATTCAACGTACAAGTAACACGAAGCACGAAGCACTAGGACAAACTGATTAAACTGAAAATTACAACTAAATACGCAAAGACCAAGACGCTGCCGACTCAGAGTCAGTGTAGATATCCGTTCTCTCGCACCGACTTTATTATTTGGGGCGGGTCATTGTCCTCCTTGTCTTCTTTCTCTTCAGCCGCCTCCGCCTGCTGTTTCGTCTCTAAAACTTTGATCAAGCTATTTAAGCATGAATCGCCGGAGTCCACGTCAACGGCACTCTTTCTGATCAAATTCTCCGCCACATCCGCCGGAGTAATGTTGACTTTTTCCAGGAGTCCTCCAATTCTGTGGAACAGATCATGGTTTTCCATTTCCAAATAGTTCTTCGCGAAAACCTTGAAAGCTTCGAAGCTGCAGAACGACATCTCGATATGCTTATCCATTCGGCCCCGACGAATAAGGGCGCTATCGAGATTCTCGATGTGGTTCGTCGTGAACACCATCAACCGGCCACCCTCGTTCGCCGAGAAGAGCCCGTCGAGGCAATTCAAGAGTCCAGAGAGCGTCACTCTCTCTATTACCTTTTCCTTTTCGTCGCCTTCCCGCTTCTTGATCTCCCTCTGAACTGTAATTTTGCTCGAGCAATCTACGTCTTCGATCACGAGGATAGAATTGCCGGGCATTCTGTTCAGCAGCCTCTTTAAATCGGCATTGCTCGAAATTGCCGTTAATTCGAGATCATACACATCGTAATTCAATAAATTCGCCATGGCTGCGATCATAGTGGATTTTCCTGTTCCGGGAGGGCCGTACAGGAGATAGCCCCTCTTCCATGGCTTTCCAATCCTCCGATAGTACTCTCTTGAATTCAAAAAAGTGATCAGGTCGTCTTTGATGTCTTGCTTCTTGTCCATTCCCATCGCAATCGTGTCGAACGTGGCTTGGTGTTCGAAATCCATTATGTAGTTCCAGTAAGCTCCAAGGTCGCTCGAACTATTCGAGTAGAGTTTCAGCTGCCGGCTTTTGGCCACAGCCGCCTCTCCCTCATCCATCACGTGCTTCAAGTACTCTTCGACCACCGTTTTCCTGTGCTTTTTGCGAAAAGTAAGAACGAAGTACCTCTTAACGGAGTTTCCGTAGCGATCGTAGACTTTCTCTTCCTCTTTACTGAGATGCCACGAAACTTTGATCCCGTTGAACTCGTCGGAGACCACGCCGTCGTCGACGCAGAGGACCGGAGTTCGAATGTCTTTGACGGCGTTGGCCTTGAGGCGCGAGGCTTGGAGGGAGCATTTAACGCTGAGGTAGGTCTCGATGGCGGAGTAAGCGTCGTAGTTTTTGGGGCCTCCTTCGGTGGAATCGTCGGGGAACTTGATTTGGACGTAAGGGTCCATGGAACTAATCAGCTTGCGCATCAATCGTTGAAGGTAGCCGCCGAAGTGGTGGGTGAGATATTGTTGGAACATGGTCATAATCACCATGGAGGCGCCGATGGCCATGGCAAAGGCCATCTGGTTCGTTTCCCCTTGAGCCCATTGCGGTCCAATGAATGCCATGGCGTTCACCATTTTCGATCGAATGTCTAACTTTAAAGGGCGCAGACAGTAGAGCTTGTCAGCTTGATTTCTTTGTACTAATATATATGCTCAGCGGGAGCCGCGGAGCCTCTCTCTCTCTCTCTCTCTTTAATGAATGAAAGATGAGTGATACTTCAACTGCTCCAATCTAATCGTCTCTCCTCTTGCATTCTGTCTCTCTTATTCATATATTATTATATATACCGCTTTAGTGACATCTCCTGCATGTCAACATTAACATGGGACGCAAGAGGAAAGGACGACACTTAAAGTTGCATTATATATGTGTGTGTGTGTGTACTGAATCAGTTTGCGTGACAAAAGGATATACCTTCAGAGAATAAATATCACAAAGGCCTCCGTGTTGAGTTCTTTTTCCCCGCTTGGCTTTGGCCTTTGAAGATAAAAATAAAATGGCTTTTTTCATAGGCTTTTATATATATATATATATCTATGCATCTAAAAATGTTAAAAATTAATTTGTAAAATTTATAAGGAATCCAATCCTTATTTGATTTTTTTTATTTCTCCTCTAGCTATAATAATAATTTAATCCCTGACCATTCTTATGCAGTATTTGATATTCATACTTTAAATTATGTGAAAAAAAATAAATTACAGAATAAATTTCTACGCTTATATAAGATGAAATTTGAACTCATAATTCATTAAATTAATAACATATTACTCAACCCTACTTTGGAGGCAATAATAACTTTAGCTCTTGTATTATGTTATGATTGAATTGTACAATGGTGGGCCAATAGCCCAAAGTCGGTGAGGAAAGGTAAAGCAATAAATAGTAATGGGCTATCATCAGTGCTCCACCTCTACCAGTCAGTCTTTTCAAGAAGTTCTTTCTTCCAATGTGTTCTGTAACATAAAATTAGAAGACAAAATAATATGGGCCACCACCGGGTACTAGGGAATCCAAGCAGACAGACATCTTGTCCCATCACTAATCACACGTCGCCTTCTCCTTCACGTGGCTAAGCGTTCTGTTCACTCCCAATTACTGCTGCTCGGGAAAGCAATTGCATCTTATATGCTGCCCTCAATTCCCATTTCATTTCCCACCCAGCACCCTAAAATCGAATCCAAACTTGCCAAATGCGTCAAATTTTAGTTGATTTATTGAATATTAACTACTAAACCCTTAAATATAATAAAATTGTAGCGGTAGTGATCTAATTTCACCCGTCATCTTTTTGGAAAGTTTTTAAAATAGTATAACTTTAATGCAAATAACGATTTCTCAACAATTTAAAATATATTATTTATATTTAAATATACAAAATGATAAGATTTAATATTTAATTATTAAAAATTATTATTTTAATTATTTAACTTGACAAAATGTTAGTACTTGAATAAATGTGTCCATTTTTACGTATGAGCGTCATGTCAGTGCGACATATCTAATTAGATTTAATATAAAAATATAATATTTAATTTTAAAAAAAAATTACTTAAATTTTATAAAAAAATTTAAAAATATTAAAAAAATTAAATTTTATTAAAAAACCTAAAAATAATAAAATACCTAAATTTCACCAAAAAGAATTAAAAATATTTTTAAAAAATTTAAAATTTTCATAAAAGGACCTTAAAATATTAAAAAATATCTGAATTTCATAAAAATACCTAAAAATTTCAACTAGGTTAGAAGTCAATCTAAAAAGCCTTGAAGGAATAAGCTACAAACTATGCATTGTTTATTAATAGCTGATAACAGTGCTATGATTTGGAAAGTAAGCGAGGATTACCTATATGTTTGCCTATTTAACTAACTTTTCTTTTAACTAGCCTAGACAGCATGCATCTGTGGGAGCATCACCAGCGGCATCAACCAGTGCTACACCACGCACTACTCCAACAGGTCCATCAGGCTGTGCTCTACCTCCACCAATCTCTACAAGAAGTTCTTCTCAGAGTATTTATTCAGATTATTGTCTTTGTATTATCTTTTATTATTTATATTTTTAATTTTAGTTAAAAAAATAAATTACATACTGAGATTTTATTTTATTATATAAAATAATGAGTTAAATATATGACTTACTGATATAAATCTCAACTTATCATAACCTAACTAATTAAAATATTTTTTTGAAAGTTATTATCAAAATATTCGAAAGTTATTATCAAAATATTCTTCAAAAAAAAGTAAAATCTCCCATTTTAACAGTCATCTATATAGAATTGAGTGGGTGGCTTTGAGTCCCTTTCCGTCGACTACATATGACAGTGATCTATATAGAATTGAGTGGGTGGCTTTTGGGCAGTGGAGATCATGTTCCTGTGTTGGACCTACCCGGTTTCGTTTTTCCACGCAGGAAAGACACATTGATTTCGCACCAATGGAATGTTGGCAAAGAGCTAATAATCTTTGCCCCACGCATAGATCAACTTTTAAAAGAATAATTATTGGAATGTTATTTTTTAAACTTTCAAATTTTGTTTTTAAGTCTTAATTAAAGGAGAAAGTTTGGCACTTAAAAATTATTTTAAAAATTAAAAAAAAAATATTAGATTACTCTCATATCAGTGAAGATAGATTAAAAATAAAAATCAGTTGCTGAGTTTCTTAATTTATATCTTTTATGAAATCATGAGATCAATTAGTAAATACGCTCGTGATAATATATTAATATAAAAATTTAATAATTATTTTAAGATTAATATATAAATAATTGAAAGGTTAAATTTAGTGGCTGAATTTATTGATCTTGCTATCGTACTTAGGATTTGGGAAAATAATAATAAAATACTAACTTATACTACTAATTCTCACGCTCTATTTCTTCTTCAAAGCCACGCTCTATTTGCATTAATTGGATTGGAACCCCCATCCCAAAGAAAGTGGTTGGAATATTTTGAGGAAGCAGGGAATCCAAGCAGAGATCTTGTCCCGTGACTACTCAGACGCCACCGTCACGTGCCTATGCGTCCTTTTCACTCCCAATTACTGTTTGGGATAAGCACGACACGACACTTGTATTGCTCTCCGACAACGATCTACTTTCATTTGATATTTTGGCTTAAATTCTTTTGCATTTTCTATGCTGGCCTCAATTCCCACTTCATTTCACTTGAAAATTGAATCCAAACTTACCAAATGTATCAAATTTTAATTCATCTATTGAATATTAACTATTAAATAAAATATGGCGTTTATTTTTAAATATAAGCTTATGCATACAATGGCCTCTCAACAATTTAAAAATATATCATTTATTCTTAAATATGCATAACGTTAAGATTTAATTAATCAATTATTAATAATTGTTATTTTAAACTCTTGTCATGATATAACGTTAGCATGTGTATGAACATGTTTATTTTTACGAGTAAATAACACGTCAACAAAATCATATCAAATTAAATTTAATATAAAAATATGACATTTGATCTCTCAACAGTTAAAAATTTGATATTTGATATAAAAAAATATCAAATTTGAATAAAAAAAACATAAATTTCATACCAAAGACTTAAAATATTCAAAAAAAAATCCTAAAATTTCACAAAAAACATAAAAATATTCCACAAAAAATCTAAATTTCATAAAAATACCTAAAATTTTCAATAAGGTTAGAAGTCAATATAAAAGGCATTGAAGGAATAAACTACAAATTATGCCTAGTTTATTAGTAGCTGACAGTGGTACTATGATTTAAAATATAAGCTTTCTTTGAACACTGTAAACTTAGTTTGCGGTGGATTATCTACATGTTTACCTATTTAATTAACTTTTCTCTTAACCACCGTGTGTAACACCCGAGAACAATTTGAGGATAAAATGATATTTGGTAAAGGGTAAAATTAGAAATTTGAGGAAAATAAGACTTTAGGGCACACTAACACAGTTTTAGACGACCGAATTAGTCAATGGGAGAACCTCGGACCCTAGATACCCCAAGAAAATGGTATAATGTCGACGAGCAATAAAAATTATGATTTTTTGTGATAAAAGAAATAAGATCGGGAACAATTTTCGGTACAGTAAAAATACAGCTGCCAATTAGGTCATATTGCCGAATTGCTGTAAACGACGTCCAAAAAGGCGACGGAGAGTGTCAAGGAATATTATTCGATGTGTAGAACAATTCTTAAGTGGTTTCAGATTGAATTGAGTGAATTTAAGGTCAAATAAATCAGTAAGGCCTAAGTGTAATTTTTTAAAATTGCCCAAATGAGGTCTAAACGGTAATTTTTCAAAATTTCAAGGTTGAAATGAGAAGTAATAATCTTGAGGGTCTTGGTGATAGTGTTAGAAAGATCAGGGGCTTGAGAAAAAGGGCCAAAATACAAAAGAAAAATTTCAGGGGGCTAAAGTGTAATTTTCAGAAAATTGCACAGAGATGGCAGATCTGGCCGCGATTGTGGCCGTAAAATTCGGCCATTTGGACGGCCTAGGGTCATCAGGGAGTGGCCTAGGGTGTCCTAGGAGGTGTGGGGAAGAAGGCTTGGCCGGAGATCGGCCACGTAGGGGTCGATTTTGGCTATAAATAGCCAAGGGTTTCGGCCGATTTTAGAAGCACAAATCGAGCTCTTTTTTGAATGATTTTTGGAGCTTTGATAGAGGGCTTTTGGTCTCTTGGAGTCAAGGATCATTTTGGGATCGATTTGAGGCGTTTTGGAGTAAGTTTGATGGTGTTTCGAAGGAGGCCGGATATGCCCTAGGCGGACCGAAACCGAGACTTGCAACTCGATTTTTAATCGACTTTCCGGCTTCCTTTCGGCCTGAAACCGATGGGGACGTGATCGATTCTTCAAGGGCTTTCGAACGGCACCCGATTTGCCGCCATCGGAGCACCTGGCGACGGCGGCTAGAGGTTGAAGACGACTGGCGCGTGACTGCCACGCGCCAGTTCAAGCCAGGCCATCCACGCGCCGCGCGTGAAGGTGCGTGAGACGTCAGGTATTTCTAAATTTTTTTTTTATTTTGTTAAGAAAATTAAATTATGAATTATGATGCAATAAAATTTGGAAAAATGTTGGATAAAATAGTCATTTTGTAATTTTTAAAATGAATCAGGCTTATAAAAAATAGGAAAAGGAATTAGAAAATCCTTAGAAAATTTTGGGATATAGAAATTAATTATTTATGAATTATTATGAAGAGAAATCAAGGAAAACTCTTGAGTAGGTATTTATTAGAATTTTTGAGGAAGAAATATAAAGAAAATAGGAAGAAATTATGAAAAATTGGAAAAATAGAAATTGATATGATTTTGAACAAATGTGATGACTAGGGTATTGTTGAGGCTCGAGGTTGAAGTACAAGAGCATCAGGCACGCAAATCGAGGTCAGGCACGCAGATCGAGGCTGTAGCAGCCCACTTTCTCAGGGCGTGTTATGCCTTAGAAAATTTGGTCTATTTTTTTTTTTTAAACTACGATGCATCCGAAATTTTCTAAGGCCTATCTAGTGTTTAATTTACACACCAGAGATAAATACAACTTACAAAACGGAAGCTGAATCGAACCTGCTCATGGCAATATATACATGAATAACTGAACAAGTATTTATTATAAACGTTGTTACATAACCTTTGAAAAGTAAAACAAATGTACATAATCCTTAACTATTCATATCACAACATAACATGGCACATTTCCTCGTTTCTTGACGTCTCGCGTCACTATACATCTTCAATCTCGGTATCATCGCTGTAAGGCCCGACTGGAACGTTGAATGTTTCAAGGGCGAACCCAAGTTAGATGATGAACCATCTAAGTAAGGTTACGTAATGCTATGTCATGAGTGTATGCAATGTCTTTCCTCGTAGGTGTCAACTGCACCCCTCATGCTACCTACCATTTTAGCGGTCACCTCTTTCGAAGCTGGGGTGTATGGGTGCACCCTTGGTAAGGCAACGGTGCCAGTTCGTACTCCCTACGGCCTCATATGCGTGTAATTAATGATATCAACGTGTAATCATGCATTTCATAATCATGTATGCATTCTACGTGATAGATTCATATCAAGGCATGTAAATATGATGAAACATTTTCGAGGAAATACTACTTACCTTTTAGAGCTTATCGGGCTACCTCAAAATTCGTGTCTTGCCTCGATTTGCGTACCAACCTCAAAATTCGCACCAGACATCTCAACTTTGACCTCAAAACATCCTAATCACCATAAGTATTTGAATAAATATTAAATCCTATTTTTCCATAATTTCTGACATTTTCTTTAATTTTCTCTCTATTTCTTCCCATTTTTCCTCAATAATTCCAAATTAAATATTTCTAGAAATATTTTCTCAAATATTTCACTACGAAAATTCATAAAATAATATTTTAGAATTTCTAAAATTTTCTAGAGAATTTTACTCACCTTGACTTAGCATCTATGATTTCCTCGATTTGCGTGCAATATTCTCAAAAGGCGTACCCAAGCTGTTTTCTCACCAAAATCTCTGGGATATTATCGAAACATAATTTCCTATTTTTCAGGATTTTTCTAAATTTTTTCCCATCATTTTTTTTCTGTTTTCTTTTCTTTCTTTTCTTTTCTTTTCTTTTTTTCTTTCTCTTCTTCCTCCCTTCTCCTTCTTCCCTCGCGCCTGCAACTCCCCTGCCTCCTCCTTCCCGCGGCCATCGCCGCTTCCAGCGCCTACGCGCGCCTCTGCCGCCGGCTGCCCTGGCCTCCCGGACCCCGACACCACCCACCG
Source organism: Diospyros kaki (assembly GCA_036245055.1). Classification (NCBI taxonomy): domain Eukaryota; kingdom Viridiplantae; phylum Streptophyta; class Magnoliopsida; order Ericales; family Ebenaceae; genus Diospyros; species Diospyros kaki. Next base: position 1,462,599 of record BSEG01000004.1, on the reverse strand, counting down.
CCGCGAGCTCGCGACCATGGGCGTCGCTGCGAGCTCGCAGCTCCTCCGATCACCGGCCTTGCCGCTGTTTTCCCGCGCCACCACGTGCCTCCCCTTGTATCGGACCTCCGCTGCTGCCATCAAGCCTCGCCGCCCTCCGTCGCAGCTGTTGCCGCCCTCACTGCTACTTGTTGCGCGTCGGCCATGGCTGCCATGGCCGACTGAACCAGCTGCTGCTCTCCGACCAGCCCCTCTCCCTCTCACGATCTCTCTCTTTCGGGCTCTCTCTCTCTCTCTCTCTCGATCTCCCTTGCTTGATGCTTCTTAATTGGCCAAACTTCTTTGCCAATTTATAGGCAGTCAGGGACGATCGTGTATATATATATATATATATGCAAATTTTATATCACACACAGACTTAATCTTATCATAATCTTACTGCCATTTTCCTCAAATCTTGCTGATATTTTCTACAATCTCACGCAATCTCGGATGCTAAATCTTGCAGGAAACCCGTGGCCATTACTCCAGCAATTAATTCAACCTGCAGCATAATGAAGCTTCACAGAACTCTCATTCACGCATACATACGCACGGACGAGTAAATGTATCTATCATATTTAATTGCTAAATCTCTCGAATCTTCAATGTTGCCACAATCTCCCTATTTTGCGGCCAAAATCTCGACCATTTAAAGCTTCACAAAAGCTAATCGTTGGCCATTCTCACGCCCAGAGCCATTTATCCTTGTATATACTATACTATATATTACATTTAATATATAAAAATTAAGTTTTAATCCTAACTTTTATCTTGAATTTAGTAGAATAATTATTTAATTACAATAATATCCTCAAACACTGAATTTAATTGACACTATGATATCGAAAACACAAAATTAATAACTTGAAGCCTAGTTAAAAAAGACTATTTCGCTCCAGAGCCTTACCAAGCTGTCGTTTCATCCTGAAACCACTGAAGGGTTATTCGTTACGCAAAACCAGAGCCCCCCTAGGGTTCCGTTGATTTTTCAGGAGTCTCCTACAACGATTTGGTTTTACAGTCTAATTAGCAGCTGTATTTTAGCCGTACTGAAAACGATTCCCGATTCAATTTCTTTTGATACCATAAATCCCAACTCGATACGCTCGTCGAGACTATATAATTTTCCTTAGACAATTTCACTCCGAGACCATCCCTGCAGTTGATTCGGTACCTAAAATTACTATAAAATCAATTTTTCGGTATTCTAAACTCATCGAAATTACGTAGCAATGTTATACGAACATGGGGTATTATAGAGGCAGGCGCGCAAATCGAGGCTAACCGCGCTTGTCAATTGGAAATTCGTCTAAAAGTGAATGTTCGCCCCCAAACCTTGTTTGTCTTTGGATTCTTGTGATGAATTGACCAAATGAGTGTTTACACGTGCAATAAACATTGATTTTAAGTATTGATTTTAAGTGACGCATATTATGATTTTAAGTGATGCATGTTATGATTTTCGACCATTGGCTTGTTTTGTGTCATTTATGTGATGTGTGGGTTGTTGACCTGTGACGAAGCCCGGAGTAGCAGCACTCGGGATGCGTACCTAGGATTAATGCTTGGTGACCCACTTGGGACGGGGCTGAGACCGGACTTCACCCTACGAGACCCAAGTGGCGGGGCTGAGAGTGGACACCATCCCGGTTGTTGGCTCAAGTGGCGGGGCTGCGAGTGGACACCACCCCAGGATCCTTTGAGCAGTAACATTAATGCCGAGGTGACGTTGATTCCGAGGATAATGCTGATGTGACACTCTTGGGGCTAGGGTTGTGTTTTGGAATGCTTTTGAGTGGGAGCGTAAAGCCTGACGATGACAGTGGGGTGATTCCTGGGTTCATGTGTTAAGGTTGTCCCTCTTAAGCAGGATCGGTTGGCCAATGGGTCGATGTGGTCGTGTCGCCTTTAGAGAGATTGCATTTTCCCCGATTAGGGCTAAATGCTGTGTGGGATTCTCTTTGGCTGATGCATGTTGGGTTTTATTGATTTTGGAACATGACTTTGCATCCAATCATGAAAATGTTTTTGAACTCTCACTTAGATGATTCAACATTTAATTTGGACTATGTCCCTAGAATATTCAAACGTTCTAGGTAAAAGCAGTGGCGTCAAGGGAAAGAATGTCATCAGGATGTAACAGTTACATTTGGTTTTCGTAGGTTTTGACTATGAGTACAACGTTCAGAGATTATGTAATATATTTTCATGTGAAACATCGATTCAGTTATTGTAAAGAAATTGTCAGTCATATGTATATATATTTGAGGTTTCGATCTTGCTTCCGCCGATGTGATTGATGACACCTGCTTAGTCTATTTACTAAATGTTGTTACACTAAGAAGGTACGATCGGGATTGTTGGGAAACAATTTTGAAAAAAGTATGGCTATCTTGAGATTTATGTGGTGTTTGATTTAAATTTTCTCGAAATCTTGAATTAACGCACGCTTGGGAAAAGTGGGGCATTACACCCTGCACAATATATATATACTAGACGATTTGTGAGAGCACCACTAGGGACATCAGTAGTGCCCCACCTCTATCGGTCCATTCAAGAAGTTCTTCCCGGGTAAATTACACTAAAGGTCACAAAACTTTGGCCTCTTTTTCAATTTGATCACTAAACTTCAATTCCTTGCAAAGTGATCACAAAACTTTAAAATATTTTACAATATGATCACTAAAATTATTTTTGAACAATTTTTGGTCAAAATTGCTGACGTGACAATGGCCACATCATCGCCACGTCAGTGCCACATCATTGCCACATCAGCAATTTTGACAAAAAAATGTTCAAAAATAATTTTAGTGATCATATTGCAAAATATTTTAAAGTTTTGTGATCACTTTGCAAGGAATTGAAGTTTAGTGATCAAATTGAAAAAGACACCAAAGTTTTGTGACCTTTGGTATGATTTACCTAGTTCTTCCTAAAGTGTTACACAACATGCAATTAGAGAGCAAAGTAATAGGGGCTATCAGTTATTAGGTTTACAATGGTGTGGCAAACCAAGTACCATAACCAACTCCAGAAAAAAGCTAATTTAAGGTATCAAAAGATGAGAGTCATGACTACCAACAGTGGAAATCATCTTCACTCAGGAGTTTGAGCGACTTTCGACGACAAATGTCTGAGATGCGAGTTTTGGTTGAACGACTTAGTACATTTACGCGTGATATATTTCCTTCTTCTTTTTTTCATCCATAGTCAACTCACTAGCCTGACTCGCCTAATACTGGTGATGATTCAGACGATTATGTTTCGTAATTATTTTAATATATATGTCAGTATGATATTAATATTATGTTCTTTGAACGGTTATGCTTTGTAGTTCTTTTGATGTAACAGTCATGATGATATTTTAATTTTTATAAATATTTTATTTGGCTTTTAATTTTATAATTTCTATAATAATTTTTGTTTTAATTTATATTAGAATTAAAATTATATTAGATTATTTAGATTAATTTAATAATTAATTAAAAAATAATAATTTATTTATTTTTTAGTGACAAATTGTTTTTGTAGCTAAAAAATAAAAAAATTGAAATTAAAAATTAATTTTAATTCTATCGCTATTTTCTGTCTCTATTTTTAGTGACACAAAATTTTGTCGCTAATATTAATTTTTAATTTCGATTTTTTTATTTTTTAACAACAAAAAAAAAAAATTTCATCTCTAAAATTAAATTTATTTTTTTATTTTTATATATTTTATTTTTTTAACAACAAATTTTTTTTGTCGCTATTTTTAGCAACGAATATTTTTCATTTTTTGGTCACTAATCCGTTGCTATTAATTTTGATCACTGTAGAAGATGATTGAATTAGAGACTGAATGGCGACGAAAATTTTCGTCGCTAAATTTGAAAAAAAATTAATTTTAGCGACTGATCCGTCACTGCTAACATTTAGCGATGAGCACTTCAGCGACAGATATTATGGTCGCTAACTTAATTTAGCAACAAATTTTTAGGCTTTAGCGATGGAAATGTTCCATTGCTAAAACCTGAAATTCTTGTAGTGCTTCTGGCTGGAAATTAGAAGACATAGAAATTTTGTTATTTTGTCATTTGTCTAAATTAGGAAATATTTTTATGAATGGTTTAAGACTTTAGTAGTGTTTCCAATTACATAGGGTGTGTTATTGATGGTTGGATGAGTACTTTGATGAAATTGTTTTTATCACCTTTTGTTTAAGATCTTATTTGACAGTTTGTGAACATAATTTATGGATTCAATTAACTTTTTGTTGTTTTTCATTTGAATTCTTGGTACCACAGTTTTCAATTAAGTTTTTTTTTTTATGAAATTTGGTCTTTTTTGAGTATTTTTAAGTTTTTTATAAAAACTTTTAGGTCTTTTTATGAAATTTAGATTTTTTGAATATTTATAAGTCTTTGCATGAAACGCAGGTCTTTTTTAAAAATATTTTTAAATCTTGTTTATGAAATTTTTTGGATCTTTTTATTATTTTTAAGTTTTTTTATGAATTTTTTAGATTTTTTTTATGAAATTTAAGTTTTTTTTAAATATTTTTAAGTCTTTTAATGAAATTTGTAGGTCTATTTAAAAAATTTAGGTCTTTTGTTAATCAAATTTTGATTTTCTTTTCATAACAGACATCAAATATCAAATTTTTTAATTATTAATGGATTAAATATTATATTTATATATTAAATTAAATTTAATATATTTTACTAACGTGATTTTTTTTTTTTGTGACGTGGTATCATGTGTGATGTAAATAACGATTCCGTCGACTCTCAGTCATAGTAAAAACTTAAAATAATAATTTTTAATAATTAAAATACTAGATCTTGACATTTTATATATCATATATTAAAAGTTATAGTTTTTAATTATTAAGAAATCATGTTTAAAATGATTATATTACTAATATAAAGTAACATATAATTATTAATTAATAGTAACAAATTCTATGTTCAAAGTTTTAGTTAAAAAGGGGAAAATTCGGCACAAAAATTTGAAAATAGACAAATAAACAAAATCAAACAGGCCTGCCTTCTCTCTATTCATATACTCTCCCCACTTACTGATCCAAAAGGCAAGGTTTAGAAGAAAACGAGTACCCAAAGTATTTCCATTTCATCCATTTCCTCTGCCAAATTGTTGGTATTTGGATCGGGTCGGGCGCCCGTGACAGTTGACCAAGTCCAGATCCATTTTATGTAAAATAAAGTATATTATATAACGTATTCAACAAAATGCAACTGTTGAAAACGGTCACATCACTTTAGTTGTAAGGTGCAACTGGTGAGCAACTCTCAAATGAAATGAATAAAGAAAAAAGAATTTTACATCCCTCAATTAAATTTGAAACAAGGACCAATAAAGAAACTCATCATCCCTCAATTAATCCACATTTAAAAACGTTCCTAGCATGCCAAGCAAAGCAAAAATAGTAAAAGAGGATGCAAATATAAAGAACTAACGCAAGATATGAGTGTGTGTGTGTGTGTGTGTAAAGCGATTTCATCATCATAGAGTTACGTACATTGAATCAAGGAATTTATTCGTAATTTTGTTGCAGTTTCTCTCGTCATTTGATCTCAATCCAAAAAGGAAAAGAATTCAATTCTAGGCCTAAACGAGAGAGAGAGAGAGAGAGAGAGTGAAGAGATTCGGGGAAGAAAATGGAGGAGGCTTACGTATCTACCCCACATTTAGCTCCATTAAAATGGAACAGACTCCACTATATTTATACAGAGCCAGAAAGCGAAACCCTGAAACCTCTTCCGCGCCAAGAGAAAGGAACTCTAAATTCACATTCATTGAACCGCCCATTGTACAGAATTGCAGGCCGAAAGTTGAAAGAACTCGGCCCAAACATGAATAACCAAACAGTATTTGAAAGCGGCCCAAAACTTTGGACCAGAAAACCCAGAGGGCCAGTTGGATTGGGCCTCAACAGCCCAATATACGACTGGAAGCCGCTCTCTATTCATCACATCAGCGTTGGGTTTATTATTTTTATAGGTTAGCCACATATTTTCTATTTGATTTACTTTTTTCTTTTCCCAGTTCGAGTGGGCAGAATTTATGGTTGATTTTGTACCTGGAAATGTGTAGGTCTCAAGCGAGCAAAACCAGCGATCATTGATCCCGGGTTGTACGTGTCCAAGAAAGGTGGTGTTTTCTGGATTACACAGCGAAGAAGTGTGCCAACAGCCTTCAAGCTCTTTACAGGTGCAATTTACCATCTTTTATAACTTCATAAACTTGTGGTTCTTTTTTTATTATGAATTAAAAGCTATTGGATATGGTATCACAACGCTTAGAAAAAATGTCTTGTTCTATATTTTTTGAAGCTGTTTGTGACTGAGAACACTTTCTTAATGGAGCTCGAAATATACTTTGCGTCGGACTTCTTGCTTGAACGCAGATGATCACGAACTTCTGAAGTTATTTATGTCCATATCACTGTTCCATTTCTTGCGCTGCGGTTACAGTGATATATGTCTTGTCTTTTAGGTGTTAAATCACCGAAATGGGCATGTTTGATGGAATGGTGGGGCAACAGTTTTAGGCAGTCATGGACTTGCTTGAAAGAAGAAGTTTAATATTTACTTCTTGGTTAGATGCCAATAAATGGCTTCATCTTATATCTTTTGCAGCAGGAATCTCAGTTCTTGCGCAAAGAGTGGTTATAATGAATTGTTGAGGGGCCAATAACAAGCTTTAATACCTCAGTGCATGCCCTTCGAGGCTGGTGAGACCATGAGTAATGGACTGGAGTGTCATGATCTCTATGCTATGATACGTTAATATCGAATTTTATTTAGAATATCCTATCATTAAGGTTATAGAACCCTTCACTAACAAATGTATTGATGGTTTGAGGCATCCACAACTATGATAGATGGACCAGTACTTTGCTGGAATCATGACAAAAGGCAGAAGCTACTCAAATCCCAGATTTATAATATTTCCTGTACACCTGAGTAACAGCTGTTGAATTCCATGAGTTTTTAATTTCTAAACCAGCCATAACAAATGGAAAACAAAAACTAAGGGCATGTTTGATTTTGCTTCCAGTTTTAATGTGTTTGGCTTCATTTGTTTTTGTTTTCTCTTAAAAAATAGAAATTAAACTTTGTGTTTGACTCTGTTGTCCTTATCCTTTTGCTGTCTACATGAATAAGCATTTCAAGTTCTCCAGGGAGAGAACAAACAACTTAACCATTTGTGCCACTGATCTCTTTTGTGGCATTTTTTTCGTGAGGTGTTAATAAATTTGTCTGAAAGATACAACAAAATGGAACAAGAATACACAAAATTCACTACCGGGGTGATTTGCTGTCAAAATCAATATTGGAGTTGATTCTTTAGGAAAAGAGAGTGTGCGTGTGCGTGTGTATATGTCTTCAATGGCATATAGTCTTAAACATTGGAAGATATTGGCTATTTTAAGAATAGGCTACTGAAACCACACGTCTCCCCTTTATTTTATAGGTTCTGCTTGGATGGCTCTTTCTCGGCCTTTTATTGACTTTTGCATTTGGGGTTGGGACAACTTACCTCGAAGGGTTCTCATGTACTATACAAATTTTCTCTCCTCCCCTGAAGGTTATTTCCACACTGTCATCTGTAATGCTCCAGATTTCCGCAATACCATTGTGAATAGTGATCTGCATTTCATATCGTGGGACAATCCTCCCAAGCAGCACCCACACTACCTCACGCTCGATGACATGTCAATGATGGTCAGCAGTAATGCCCCATTTGCTAGGAAGTTCCACCGGGACGATCCAGTGCTTGACAAGATTGATTCCGAACTCTTATTTCGCGGTCAAGACATGGCAGTTCCTGGTGGCTGGTGTGTTGGAAGCACGGAAAATGGGAAAGATCCATGCGCTGTTGTGGGAAATACCACGGTCCTCCATCCCACTGCTGGTGCAAAAAGGCTGGAAAATCTGATCAAGTCCCTGTTATCAAGTAACAGTTTCCGACCAAGGCAGTGCAGGTAGGTGGAGTTTTCACTTCAGGAAGGCTCTTCTGATGCCAATAGATTGGAAAGAGGGAAGAAGGAAGATGGCACCACAAAAAGTATGTTCCGAACTTGTGCCGATAGTAAAAATAGGATAGTGACAGGAGCATATATGCGATCACTTGTGGGCTCGAGGCACTGAAGTAACTTGGTGGGTAGAAATCAACTTGAGAACTGACTACTCAGGCAATATTTTGATGTAATAACACCTGTATAGCTGATATTTACATGCCCTCGTCCTTTTCTGTCCATTCGCCGGATCTTGGCATTCCCTTGGAGGAGCTGGTGAAGGAGTCACGGAACTTGCTCGAGAAAGGATGAAAAATGTTTGTTAGGAAGGAGACACTGCCATGAAACTGAGCTGACTTTTTGATAGTTATGTTGGTGTAACATAGACCGACTCACACGAAAGGAAGGAAATGTTAAATAGAGGAATTCATAATTGGTCTATTTCAAATGTATAAAATCGTTTTTGTAGTTTTTATAGGAAAAATATGTTTTTGACTATTTAAACAAACTAATTATACCCTAAAATTACTTTTATGCAAGATAGTAGAAATACTCTTAATGAGATTTTAAAATAGAAAGTTCACATTGTCCTTAGTCTCATTTTATCAAAATATCCTTATCATTTTCAAATAACCCTTCTTCTCTCTCCTCTCCCAACTAGAGGTGTCAAAAGGACCGGGCGGCCCGCGGGCGGCCTGGCCCAGCCCAGGACGGGTCGGGCTTTGGCTCGGTCCGTTATTGTTCAAACGGGCCGGGTCGAGCCCGGCTCCCATTGGGGGGCCGGGCTGGGCCAAAGAAATTAGGCCCAAGGCCCGGCCCGTGGCCCTTATGGGCCGGGCCCATGAGGCCCTTATGGGCTAGTAAGGCCCTTACTCATTTTTTTTTAATTTTGTTATTCTTTAGTAATTATTGACATTGGATATTAAAAAATTTAATTTTGTAATATATATAAATAATAACCATCAATTTATTTAAAATTTTTAAGTTAAATTTTTTATATATTTAAATTATAAATAAACATTCTTCTTTTTATTTGTATATTATTTTTCATATTAATTCACAAGAAAATTTATAAGGTATATAGAATTTTGAAATATAAAATGCTGAAATAATATTTAAGAATTAAGATAGAAAATATTTTAAAAAGAAAAAAACTAATTTTTATGTATGTATTATTTTGATATTTATATATGTATATATTATATGTATTATTTTTAAAAAATTATTTTAAAAAAAAGGAAAAAAAAAGGCCAGGCCCATCGGGCCCGGCCCGCTAGGCCCTATGGGCTAAGGGCCCGACCCGGCCCTCCAGCCCACGGGCTGGCCTGGCTCGGCCCTGCCCAGCCTGGCCCCTTTGTAGGGGTGCCGTGGGTCGGGCCGGGCCCTATCCATGGCAAAAGGGCCCGGGCACAGCTCGGCCCTTTTAGTAAAAGGGCCGGGCCGGCCTGTTTAAAAAGCCCGTGGGCCGACTCGGGCCAGACCGAGCCGGGCCGGGCCGACCCTTTTGACATCTCTACTCCCAACGTTCACATTACTCTCTCTCTCCATTATTAAACTGTCCAAACTTAGTCATTTTTCATACATTCAATCTTTTTGCTTATTGGGTCATTGAATCTTTTTCATCAATCGCAGCAACCTCACTAAAGTTTCATTCAACAAGTTTATTTCTCTCTAACAAACAATTTCACTCAATCTCAAGATATCAATTTGATTTGTTTTATTTTTTAAAATAATTTTTGTGTTCACATTGCTTATTAAGACAATGTAGAATGATTGTGGTTGTGAGCAGAACATATTTTGATAGATATCATTCCAAATCTATACAAATTTGGGTAAAAAAAAATATTTTGAAATTGCACATCGTTGTCGGGTTTTGTGGCCCACAAAGCCCGATCAGGTTTTGTTCCCCATTAGGCCCGATTGGGCTTTGTTGCCCACAAAGTTCGCCATCGGGCTTTGTGGCTCACAATGCTTGAAAATAAGTTTTTTTTTTTCTTAATTTTTCCTTCAAATTAGTGTGTTCTATTAACACTAAAATGATGTCTTTTTACGTTTATTGAATTAATTAAATGTATATATCACAACAAACATAATTATTTTTCACTTTGTGTAAGAATGTCTATCCACTATCAACACAACCAATACATGATTAATTGTTCTACCTAATGTTAGACAAAACAAAGATAATGCTATGATAATAGACTTACTCAAAAATAAAAGTGTAATTTTTTAACAATAATTTATTTCTTGAGATTACTATTGGACAACTTGAAAAAATTCTATTGCAAAAAATAAATAAATAAAAAATAAAAAATCAAGCTTTGTGGCCTACAAAATCAGCCATCGGGCTTTGTTGCCCACAAAGCTCGAAAATGATTTTTTTTTTTATTTTTCTTTCAAATTAGTGTGTTTCATTTACACTAAAATGATGTCTTTTTACGTTTATTGGGTTAATTGAATGTATGTATCACAACAAACATTATTATCTTTCACTTTGTGTGAAGATGTCCATCAACTATCAACCTAACCAATACATGATTAATTGTTCTAGTTAATATTGGATAAAACAAAGATAATGCTATGATAATAAACTTACTCAAGAATAAAAATGTAAGGGTGTGTTCTCTTTACTTTTCAATTTTTAATTTTGAATTTTGAATTTATTTTTAATTTTCTGTTTTGATAGTCTATTTTTAGAAAATTGAAAACACGTTCTCTTTGTCATCTTGAAAAATTATTTTTCAAAACAGAAAATTAGAAAATGCGTTCTCTTTAAAATTTTGAAAATAACTTTTTAATAATATTTTATAAAAAAATTGATTATTTAGTAAACTAGAAATATTTAATGTTAATATATTATTAAATAAATATATACATTTTAAAATTAATGAATTTTATAATATTTTTTTCCATTACAATAGTAAAATATGAATAAATACATAAATGAATGTGTTTTAAATGAAAACACTCAAAAACAACTTTTTGTTGTTTTGAGTTTTCTTTATAAATTTTTTTTTTATTTTCAAAAATGTATTTTTAAAAACAGCAAAAAGAACGCATTTTCATTATTTTGAAAAATTGAAAACTAAAAATGACTTAAACAAGAAAGAGAACGCAACCTAATTTTTTAACAAAAATTTATTTTTTTTAGACTACTAATGGGCAACTTAAAAAATTTCCATTGCAAAAACAAGAAAAAAATCGGCCTTTATGGCCCACCATGCCCATAAATGATTTTTTTTTAATTTTTCTTGATTTTTCTTTCAAATCAGTGTGTTCCATTAGTACTAAAATGGTATCTTTTTACATTTATTGGGTTAATTGAATATATATATATGTATATATCACAACAAACATCATTATCTTTCACTTTGTATGAGGATGACCATCCACTATCAACACAATCAATACATGATTAATTGTTCTAGCTAATATTGAACAAAACAAAGATAATGTTATGATAATAAACTTACTCAAGAACAAAAGTGTAATTTCATATAATAATTTATTTTTGAGACTAATAGTGAGCAACTTGAAAAAATGTCATTGCAAAAAAAATAAAAATAAAAATCGAGCTTTGTTGCCCACGAGGCCCCGATTGGGCTTTGTGGCCCACAAAGTCTGCCATCGGGTTTCACAATGCCCGAAAATGATTTTTTTTATATTTCTTAATTTTTTCTTTAAATTAGTGCGTTCCATTAGCACTAAAATGATGTCCTTTTACGTTTATTAGGTTAATTGAATATATATATCACAACAAACATCATTATCTTTCAATTTGTGCGAGAATGTCCATCTACCATCAACACAACTAATACATGATTAATTATTCTAGCTAATATTAGACAAAACAAAGATATGTTATGATAATAAATCTACTCAAGAATAAAAATGTAATTTCTCAACAATAATTTATTTTTTGAGACTAATAGTGAGCAACTTGAAAAAATTTCATTACAAAAAAAAAATGGCGCACTTTGTGACCCACAAAGTCTGCCATCAGGCTTTGTGCCCCACAAAGCCCGAAAATGAATTGTTTTTATTTTTTTTTATTTTCCTTCAGATTAGTTTATTCTATTAGCACTAAAATGATATCTTTTTACGTTTATTAGGTTAATTGAATGTATATATCATAACAAACATCATTATCTTTCACTTTGTGTGAGGATGTCTGTCCACTATCAACACAACTAATACATAGTTAATTGTTTTAACTAATATTGGACAAAACAAAGATAACGCTATGATAATAAACTTACTTAAAAATAAAAGTATAATTTATTAACAATAATTTATTTTTTGAGACTACTAGCTAGTGAGTAACTTAAAAAAATTTCATTGTAAAAAATAAATAAATAAATAAAATCAGACTTTGTAGCCCACAAAGTTTGCCATTAGGCTTTGTTACCTACAAGGCCCGAAAATGAATTGTTTTAATTCTTCTTGATTTTTTCTTCAAATTAGTCTATTAGCACTAAAATAATGTTTTTTTACGTTTATTAGGTTAATTGAATGTATATATCATAACAAATATCATTATTTTTCACTTTGTATGAGGATGTCTATATACTATCAACACAACCAATACAATGTCAATTATTCTAGTTAATATTGGACAAAACAAAAATAATGTTACGATAATAAACTTACTCAAGAATAAAAGTATAGTTTATTAACAATAATTTATTTTTGGAGACTATTAGTGGGCAACTTGAAAAAATCCCATTGAAAAAAAAAAAATCGAACTTTATGGCCCACAAAACCTGGCCATCGGGCTTTGTGGCCCACAAAGTCTGAAAATGAAATTTTTTAATTTTTTTTTTTCGAATTAGTATGTTTCATTAGAACTAAAACTTAAAAAAATAATAATTATTAAAAAATATTATTTAGTAGTAAATTAATTTTTTAGGAGTAACCAAACGTGGGCTAGAGACCCTATTAAATTATTAAAAAAATTATTATTAAAAATAATAGTAATTATTAGAAAATAATAATAATTTAATAGTTAAAAATTTATTATTATAATTATGATTTCGTAATTATTATTACAATTGAAAAATAAAATAATAATCATCGAATAACAATTTTTCAATTATTTATTTAATAATACATATATATTTAAAATTTTCAATTATTATTATTTATTTCATTTTATTTATATGTAATAATACATATATATTTAATAATAAAAAATGGGTGAGGGACCCACTGTGGGTTCAAGACCCACCCAGTTATTAATTTATTAAAAAAATAAGATTTAATATTGAGAAATAATAATAATGCTTTAATAGTTAAAAATTTAGTATTATGCTTATGAGGGTTTTTTCTGGTTTGTCTGAGAGATTAAATAGAAATTTAACTCTTTTATTTGTTTTGTATTGAGGATAGTTTAGTAATTTAATGTTTTTATTTTTATTCTTAATTTTTAATTAAAACACGGTGTTGAAAAGTCAAAGAACAATGGTTAAAACACTCTTCACTTGATTATGATGTCATGTGTTCACATCAATGGATGGTTGGTTTGCCAACATGACTGATTTAACACAACAATAAACAATTAGATTCCATAAGGAGGAGGATGGGATAATGATTTTGGCCAAGTGGGCGCAATCTCCTGTGGTTGGGAACAGCACAGTAACCGTACACCCCTTTCTTTGTTTCTTGTAGGAGTGTTCAAAAAATTCGCTGGACCGCGATTTTTGGCCGAACCAAATCGAACCGGCTGGTTTTTTGAATGTGTGTTTCGGTTCGGTTTGAAAATCTGCCAAACCGCGCGGTTTGCAGTTTGGCAGACCGGTGGTTCGATTTTAAACCTAACCGCCCAAAATTATATAAAATATAATTAAAAAAAATAAATATATATATATATATAAATTGCTAAGGCCGCCTCCTTCCTTCCTCTCATCTTTCTCTCCCCATTTCCCCCAAACCCTAACCCGAGCCCGCCGCACTGCCGCAGTCTCTCTCCCCTTGGACCTTCGGATCGCCGGCGATTGGCGCCAACCTACCAGCGAGTGGCGACCCCCATCGTTTCCAATAGCCTCGCAACAGTTCGTGTTTTCCATCAACACTTGTTTTCTTGCTGATTCTTTGGTCTTTGTTTTGGCTTATGTTAATGTTCTTGCTTTATTTGTTGGATGTCACTTGGCTAGTTTCGGTTAAGATTTCAGAAACTTATTCTTAAGGTTTTGTGTTGGGATGTCTCTTTTAAGTGAATCTTTAGTTGCTGGGGAGTTGCAAATCAGAGAGTAGGTTGTTGTTTTCATGTATCGATGCCCTTGATAGATGAAAAGGTTGAATCTATGGTATCCGGTGGTATGGTTTTTTCTCATTTTAGGTACTATCGTGTGTTCAGATGTCTAATATTCTTTTACTTCTTCTTCTTCTTCTTCTTTTTTTTTTTTTTTTTTGTGTGTGTGTGTGGGGGGGGGGGGGAAGGATCTGCTGTTGATTGTTAAACCGTATTCTTGAATTTAATTTGATTGTGAACTTGTGACAATGTTGCTATCAGTTGATCTATGAAGCTGTTATGCACTTAGTTTTACATTTTCTTCTTAAGAAGGCATCTGTCACCAATTTTTTCCTTTATCTATATTTTTTTTTTTGCCCCGCCCGGGGTGGGGGGGATCGGTGGTGGGGGAGTGCAGGAAGGGCAGAGGAAGCCTGATTCCTTTTATTTTCTTTCAACATACAGCTTATGATTTTTGAGGATTTGGAGGTTCCTACACATAAGACCAAGAATATTGTGAACTATGTGAAGCAGTGGGAAAATGCAAAGAAATTCCTACTGGTAAATGGTGGTCCAATAGATGAAAAGCTAAAGCTAGCTACACAAAATCTTTACTACGTTAATATATTGCCTTCAATTGTAAGTGAAAATTATTTCTTTCTAGCTTATTGATTTATTTTAGTTACAATTGGAAACTCCCAATTACAGGTGTCGCTTAAGATTTTGTATCCTTACCCCTACTTGCTGCCTGCAATATTGGAAGAACGATATTGTTATACGAAATCTGATAACAGGAAAACTAATCAAGAATTTTGCATCTCTTCCTTTGCCCTATAGCCTGGTATGAATATTGAATAGTGGTGTTTGTAAATTAGGAATTTGTTGCTGGTAAACAGGGATTAAATTAGCTGTTAAATTCTATTTTTAACTGCATTATAAGGTACTTATGTTGACCATATGGATTAAATTAAGTTAGATCAGTGTAAACAGGGAATGCAGCAAAAATAGGGAAATTATTACTGGTTCGGTTCGAATCGAACCGAACCGAACCGGCTCGAACCGGACCAAACCGACCCGGATCGGGCCAAATGGATAAATCTGAACAGCGAAAACCGAATCGAATCGAACCGCAAACTGCGGTTCGGTTTGATTCGGTTTTCCGCACCAAATCAAACCGATCGATTTGATTTGGTGCAAAACCGACTTCACGATTTGGTGTTTTAAATCGATTTAAAATCGGTCAAACCGAATCATGAACACCCCTAGTTTCTTGAACCCCGACTGGCTGGCTGGCTGGCCTGCTTCTTTATGATTTTGGCCAAGTGGGCGCAATCTCCTGTGGTTGGGAACAGGACAGTAACCGTACGCCCCTTTCTCTGTTTCTTGGACCCCGACTGGCTGGCTGGCCTGCTTCTTTCACCGTAACATATGTGCACGTCATCTTTTGCTGCGGAAACCAGAAAGTATTACGTTCATAAATCTTTAGGTCTAATCAAAGACGACTTTTGCTGGAAACATAAGAAACAATATTTTACATACAAATGTAAAATTAATATTTATATCTATTTTAAAGCAAACTACGTGTGTGTGTATATATATCCACATAATTAAAATGGTGTATTTTTTTCCTTCAACAGCAATTTAAGGCTCATTTTAAAGAATAAATAACAATGAAGTAGCAAGAAGCAAACAAGAAGAACAAATTACAATTATAGAAATATCATGACACTCTTCAATCCTCACACAAAGAGAGAAAGAGAGAGCGAGAGAGAAAGGATTCTCGTCACATATGAAGATGAAGGGCATGCAGCTAATTAAAGAAGTTGAAGGGGTCTCCCGTCACAAGAGAGATGGCGCTTGTTGCACCTTACACCGCCGCAGCCAGCGGATGGCAGGCGCCATGCGCCATCTCTCCTGCGACGATAGGCCCCCAACTCAATGATGCCGGCCCTCTCCAGTCTCCGTGGCTTTCATGCCAATCTTCATGCACCCTAGCTACTAGGTCTCTCTCTCTCTGTCTCCCCCTCTCTTTTTCTCTCTCTCTCTCTCTCTCTCTATGTATATATATATATATATATTCTCATCACTTTTTCTTGCTCTCCAAATAGTAACTAGTTCTAAAAAGAAAATAGGTTGTGAAAACAAATAAGAAGCTGAGAGAGCTTTAGCCGCAGGAGGATGGCGCTTTGACGCCCACTTACAATGGCTGCCACCGCCAGGTAGCGCCATCTCTCCTGCGACTAGAGACCTCTAACTTCTTCTTCTTTCCGTGCCTCCTCATGGCTCACCTCCGATGAGTTTATATATATAGACGTGGTGATGAGGCAGTAAATTCATGCACATTTCTTCTAATTTGACGGTGAGTGTGAAAATATTTACGGTCTTAATTGGAATCTTCATCCACGTGTTCAACGAAAGCAACTTGAGACTGTGAATTCCACAAACGTTAGATTTTTTGCGGGCCAACAGGCCGAGTAGTTGGTGGTGCAAGTATAAGAGACATGATTGGTCTAGGCAGTCTAGCTAGTTCTGTGCATATTTGAACGGTCTTCGTCAAGATATAATAAACATGGAAAAACACAGCCACAATACCAACAGTTCATGACTCCATTTCTAGGAGATCATTTATAAAAAAAAAAAATCAAAACAAATATAATATATATATATATATATATATGGAGTCATTATTAACTTTTGAAGAGTTTACTAGGACATATATATATATATATATATATTGTTAGGCCGACGGCCACCTCAAACAATTAAAATCTCAAAAATAGAGTCTCAAATACACAAAATATATAAATGATAGAAAAATACTTGCATGTAAATAGAAATAGTAATAAGAATATAAGAATGAACACAAAATAATTTATCGTGGTTCACTCGTTAATGAAGACTACATCTACATTGAGATCCAATAAAAAGAGTTCATTGCACTATCGAAAAAAGATTACAGTCTTAATATACATAATTCACTTATTCACTCACTATACAAACTAAAGCTCTTTAATAAAAAATGCCCCATAATTATACGAATATAGATTAGAGGTAAAACCCTAGAAAGAAAATAGAGAGAAAATAAACTGTACAGAGAAATATCGTAAAAATGAGGAGAATGAAGAAATCTTAAATGGAATAACCAATCAGAGGTTGTGTTGCACTGATCTCGAGGTGATGGATGATATAAATAAGCAAAGACAGTGATGATTTGATCTGAAAAAGGGAAAATTGACGATCAAAAGAGCAACAGGCTAAACTATAAGTGAAACGTGCCAGTTGAAGAAATGGCAGGAGAGGTTGCCATTTTGGCCCTCCAACTTATCGGTCCAAAATGCAATCATTTTGGGTTGCTAATGGGCAGTTGTCAAAAGATTTTTCGTCCCTCTTCAATCTTTAAAACGGCATCGCGTGAAGTTTCACTGAATTTCAACACACACACACACATATATATATATATATATATAGTTAATAATTTCGAGGTGGACCATCGAAGTCGGATTGTGTTTCGGTGCTAAAGCTAAAATCAAATTCCGAGGGGCAGCAGCTATTAAGGTTTTGATCCGTCACATGTACGGCAGAGATCAAGAAAACTAGGAAATAGACTTCGCCCGCCGGCTGGTTTAATTCTCCGCTGCACATTAACATTAGGTCTGGCCCAGGTCATTCTTGTAACATAAAATGACTGACTGATTTAGAAAATGAGACGATGAGGAACCTTACTAATTGATTAGGGAACTGTCCGATCGCTTTAATATAATATAATATATAAATAATATAAAACACAGTTAGTCAGGGAGTGGGTCGGTCGGGCTCCCATTGCAGAGGGAGCTGAATTATGATCTTAAAATCCACTTGTTCTAAGGGTATAATGGTGACTTGATGGTTTCTTGCTTGATTTTTTCAAAGGCTAAGAGGGACTATTCCTTTTCTCCAAAGTAGAATTAGATTAATATTAAGGGCATCTTAGCTGGGCACTTAATCATCTTCATCAGTCCTGTTCAGCATGTAGCCGTAATAGGCTTGGCTGGACTCAAGCAATCAGTTTAATGCAAATAGAATTGTGAAGCAGCGTCATCTTCTATTCTAGGCAAATAGAATCGTGGCATACTATTTCATTCATCCCAGTTGGTCTGTTGAACCTGTTTGCTTGGTCACAAGACAAACAACTACACAATATCAAAGAAAAAAATAATAAATCAAAAGAACAAAAAAGTAAACACTCAACTCAAGCACACATAAAAACAACAAGACACGCGTATTCGACCTCGTAAATAGGTCCTATTCATAGTAGAAGTGTTCAACCCCTATTCAATCCATTAAATCAAAGAACAAGGGATTTACGTATAACTAATTATAGAAAATATACTAAAGAAAAATTATAAAAACTTATAGTGATAATTAAATTAGAGTACATGCTTAATAGTTAGAGCGATGTCACTCTCAACAATCATTTGAATCTCTTTCATAGAGCTCAAAACAGAATTAAAAAACAAGGATATAAAATTTAGAGTTTTTGAATATCTCTAAAATTTCCTCTCAACGAAAGAGGTGAAAATTAAATTGTCCCCTACCCTTCTTGTTTGCTTTATACAGGGGAAGGCTATACAACAAAATAGATCAACGGACACAAATAAAAGAGAATGCCCAATCTGATTCTACACGTGTTAGTCATCAAGTTAATGATAACAAAAAATAAAGCAAAAATATATATAAAGATACTTTAATAAATCAACTAATTCAATCACAATGTAACATGGTCGGTCAAAATGACTACCATGATGTGACCATGGGGTCTTGGTCTTCTTTTGGTCTCCGTTCACAGTCGATCGTTCAACCAACCAGCGATGCCATGCCATCTCTTTCCCTGGTTTTTTCTTTGGGTCTTGTCTCTTGGGGGTCGGGGATATTGATGTTTCCAGGAAAGCCCATGGGCAGCTTCTTCTATCGGCATTTGTTTAAGGCCCGTTTGGCTTGCTGCCGTTTTTATATTTTAAAAAGCATAAAAGGTAATATTTCGTGAAAAATTTACATTTTTTAAAAATGAATGGATTTTTTGTAAAACAAATGGGTGCTTTTATATTTGAAAGAGTAAATTCCTTTTGCTGAGGTTGAGGCGTCCGACTTAGGTTAAGTTTGATGAGATGGAACAAAGGATAAAAAAATAAGAATGGAATTTTGATTAAAAACTATTTAATTATTTCATACCAAACATCTATGTTGCAAGGAAATGAAAATAGGAAACATTTTCGATAGAGAGTGGAAACATGAAAATGGACATTTTTTTAAAAAAATAGATATAAATAGGGTCCGAAATATAAATAAGAAACATTTCAAAAACAGAAAAACGACTCCTATAAAGTATTTTCGTGTAACATAGCCAAATATAGCCACCAAACGAAATACTCATTCCCATTCAATTCTCATTCTTTTTTAAATTTTTATTTAAATTCATTTAATCAATCAAACATAAATTTAGTCTATAAAGAGTGTAGACACAAAAGTGTTGGCAAAGATATGGTGGCTCTTTATTTTTAGTGGATAGATGGGAAGCAAAAATCTTTCGGTACTTAAGGCGTCAATATTTTGTATTACACAAATTAAGGTTGGTTCAAGAATATTTATAGCCTTAAGCAACAGTCAGTTTGGTGACCCTTTACTAATATAAATAAATATTCAGGCTTATAGTAAATGAGCCAATAACAAGCTTTAATACCTCAATGCATACCCTTCGAGGCAGGTGAGACCATGAGTAATGAACTGTAGTGTCATGATCTCTATGCTATGATATGTTAATATCTAATTTTATTTAGAATATCCTATCATTAAGGTTATAGAACCCTTCACTAACAAATGTATTGATGGTTTGAGGCATCCACAACTACCATAGATGGACCAGTATTTTGCTGGGATCAAGGCAAAAGGCAGAAGCTACTCAAAACCAAGATTTATAATATTTCCTATACACACCTGACTAACAGCTGTTGAATTCCATGAGTTTTTAATTTCTAAACCAGCCATAACAAATGGCAAACAAAAAACTAAGGGCATGTTTGATTTTGCTTCCAGTTTTCTTGTGTTTGGCTTCAATTGTTTTGTGTTTGTTTTTGTTCTCTCTTAAAAAATAGAAATTAAACTTTGTGTTTGACTCTGTTGTCCTTATCCTTTTGCTGTCTACATGAATAAGCATTTCAAGTTCTCCAGGGAGAGAACAAACAACTTAACCATTTGTGCCACTGATCTCTTTTGTGAAGTTTTTCTCGTGAGGCGTTAATAAATTTGTCTGAAAGATACAACAAAATGGAACTAGAATACACAAAATTCACTACCGGGGTGATTTGCTGTCAAAATCAATATTGCAGTTGATTCTTTAGGAAAAGAGAGTGTGTGTGTGTGTGTATTTTGTCTTCAGTGGCATATAGTCTTAAAGATTGGAAGATATTGGCTATTTTAAGAATAGGCTACTGATGAAACCACACGTCTGCCCTTTATTTTGTAGGTTGTGCTTGGATGGCTCTTTCTCGGCCTTTTATTGACTTTTGCATTTGGGGGTGGGACAACTTACCTCGAAGGGTTCTCATGTACTGTACAAATGTTGCGGAATATCTCTTCAAAACAGAATAGGTTAGTGCGATATATCGAATCAAATATAGATTAGAACATGAATGTAAAGTAAAACACAATACAAACTCTGATTCCAAACGTTCAAGGCTCGGATCTGAGAGACCAGTTACCCCTCTTGGTAACACCAACGAATAGGAACCACAAGTCACTATCGAAGCCCTCAAACCAAAGCCCAGAAAAGCCCCAACCCTTCTCGGCCAAAACCAGCTAGGTAAACCCTCTCTCGCTCAACCGAAGACAACCACGCACACAGCAGTAAATCAGTGGTAAGAACAGCAAGATCAAGGTACAAAGCAAGGAGATCGACTTACCCCAAAGAGAGAACCCAAATCTGGATATATAGGCATTTCCCGCAACATCCAAGAGGCTGCCTTTCGCACAAAAGGAAAGGCGGCTGAAACCATCAAAGGAAACAGAACTCACAGAAGGCAAGATAGTCTTCATCGCTATCGAAGGAACAAGGATTGAAGCGATGAAGCAATCGGCCAAGATAGGAAACGCGAGGGAGAGAGAGAGAGGAAAACTAGGGCTCAGCCGAAACAAAAGGGCAATCAGATGCGCCAACAGAAGAGCCAAGAGGCTCTTATATATGTGGGCTTCAAGAGGAGGTGGGCTGGCTTAAGTGGGCTTCGGTCACCATTTGAGTAAATGGGTTGAAGCCCATTTCTCCTCTAAAATGGAGATTGGGTTTGTGGCCCGTCTCCTAAAATGGGCTGCCAAAAGAGGATGGTAATTGGTCTTGGGTCCTTCAATCCCGGGCCGAATCCTATGAGGACCCGACCGAAAAATTCGTCATTGCCTTGGGTCTTATTAGGGAACATAAAACAACAAATCTCCACCTTGTTTCCTAATAAGACCAGCAAACATAAAACAGCAAAATAACATACAACATAAAGCATAATCAGTAGGTAAAAGAAATACCTTACCATTTTCACGTAACTTTACCAATGCTTAGAAGTTCTAGGCACCTTTTGAATTTTTCAGCAGTAAGCACCTTTGTTCCCATATCAGAGGGGTTAAAATCTGAGTGCACTTTTTCAAGTCTGATAATATCTTGAGATATAATATCACGAATAAAATGCAATCTTATATCAATGTGTTTGGTGCGTTCATGAAAAACAGGATTTTTACACAAGTGTATAGCTGACTGACTATCAGAAAAAACAATAACATTTTCTGTTAAAACACACAGTTCATTAAGCAAACCTTTAAGCCACAATGCTTCCTTAATTGCTTCTGTAGCAGCTATATATTCAGATTCAGTAGTGGATAAAGCAACAATGTGTTGGAGTTGAGACTTCCAACTAATGCATGAATTACATAAAGTAAAAACATAAGATGATGTTGATTTTCTATTGTCTCTATCACCTGCATAATTTGAATCTGTAAACCCCATTAAACTCATTTTATCTGAATGATGTTTATACACTAAACCTACATTAGAAGAACCCCTCAAATACCTAAGCAACCATTTCAAAGCTTCCCAGTGGACAGGTCCTGTGTTTGTCATAAATCTACTTAATGTGCTAACTGCATGGGCTAAGTCTGGTCTAGTACACATCATGAGGTACATAACCAATCCTATTGCATTTGAATAAGGGACTTTACTCATGTACTCCTCTTCTTCTTTGTTAGCTGAAGATTTTTCTTTTGACAGTATGAAATGGGCTCCTAAAGGTAAAGTAACTGATTTGCTTTCATGCATGCTGAATCTTTTTAAAATTTTTAACACATATGAAGTTTGATGCAAGAATAACATGGAATTTGACCTATCTCTTATAATTTTCATACCTAGGATTCTTTTAGCTATACCTAGGTCTTTCATGTCAAATTCTCCACCTAAAGCAGATTTTATGTTATTTATTCTTTTAACATCAGGGCCAATAAGAAGCATGTCATCAACATAAAGTAAAAGAAATACACAGTCATCTTTATTTTTATGCTGAAAATAAAGGCAATGATCAAAATCACTTCTTTTAAAACCAATTGATTTAACAAATGAATCAAAACGTTTATACCATTGCCTAGGAGATTGCTTTAAACCATATAAAGATTTTTTCAAGAAACACACAAAATCTGGTTTTGCCTTATCTTCAAAACCTTTGGGTTGAGACATATAGATTTTTTCATCTAAGTCACCATGCAAAAAAGCAGTTTTAACATCGAGTTGTTCAAGTTCCCAGTCAAAATAAGCAACAAAAGCCAGCATGACTCGAATGGTGGTATACTTAACAACTGGTGAAAAAATCTCATTGTAATCTATCCCTTCATTTTGTGTGAAACCTTTGGCTACTAACCTAGCCTTAAATCTTATGGGTTCTTTTTCACTTATACCTTCTTTAACCTTAAATATCCACTTGCATCCCACAATTGATTTATCTTTTGGTCTAGGTACTAGATCCCATGTATGGTTTTTATTTAAAGAACTCATCTCCTCTCCCATTGCTTCTTTCCAGTTTTTAAAATATTCACTTCTAATTGCCTCTTCATATGTTTTTGGCTTTTTATCGGCTAGATCTTGATAACTAGCAAAAGCTAAATCAAAATCAGATTCTAGCCTTTGAGGAATCCTATGAGATCTCCTCTCCCTATCTCGGGCTAGTTGGTAATTAGATAGAGGTGGCTGTTCTATAGGGGGCTGATCTTTTACTATCTCATCTTCCTCATTTTCTTCATCCTGGTTTTGTATCTCCACCTCACTTGGGGTGGTGGGAATGTTGGTGCTAATATTCCTAAACTCTTCTAGGGAATCCTCACCCTCATTATCTTGTTGATTGTTACTGTTTAATTGTAAACAAGGCATTTCAGCTTCATTAAATGTGACATTTCTACTTATAATTATTTTTACTCCTTTTTGACTTCTATCTCAAAGTCTATAACCCTTTACCCCTTCAAGATATCCTAAGAAAACACATTTTCTTGATCTAGGTTCCAATTTGCCTTCATTATGATGAGAATAGGCAGCACATCCAAAGGTTCTAAGGGTTGAGTAATCTGCACATTTTCCATACCATTTCTCATAAGGAGTATCACCATTTAATGTGGCTGATGGGGTTAAGTTAACCAAGTAACAAGCAGTCATCACTGCTTCACCCCAAAAAGATTTAGGTATATTAGAACTAATCATCATGCACCTAACCTTATCTAGGAGAGTTCTATTCATCCTTTCAGCCACCCCATTTTGCTGTGGGGTGTAAGGAACAGTTCTATGACTTGTTATACCACATTCTTTACACAAATCATCAAAGTCCTTATTACAAAACTCTAGGCCATTATCAGTTCTTGGATACTTTATTGTCTTGCCTGTTTGATTTTCTATTTGAGTTTTCCAAGTTTTGAAACTTTTAAAGGTTTCTGTTTTGTCTTTTAAGAGAAAGACCCACACTCTCCTAGAAAAATCATCTATCATAGACAAAAAATATCTATTCCCACCAAAAGTGGGATTTGTTGTTGGTCCCCATAAATTTGAATGGATATATTCTAGAACCCTTGAGGCTCTATGCACATTTGAAGAAAAGGATAATCTATGTTGTTTGCCTAACACACAATGGTCACAAAAGGGAATATCGGACACACAATCCTTACCAAACACTCCCTTATTATTTAAGAACTTAAGTCCTTTAATACTAACATGAGCTAACCTGTTGTGCCATTTTTGAGTGACATCAGAATTGATTGAATCAAGATGAGAGCCTGAGCTACTCATTACCTCAGCAGTTAAGGCATATATCCCATTTCTTCTAACTCCCTTACACACCATCATTGCCCCTTTAAACATTTTAATCATTTCATTTTCTATTTTTCCTGTAAATCCATTCTTTTCTAATTCTCCTACTGAAATTAAATTTCTAGCCATTTCAGGGATGAATCTAACATCTCTCAATTTTAGGACATATCCAGATTCTAGCTTAAGTGTGATGTCTCCAATCCCTACAACCTTATAGGCTATATTGCTACAAACTATGGCATGGCCACCTACGGATTCACGCATATTTTCAAACCAATGTCTTTGGGATGTGACATGGAATGATGCACCTGAGTCAAGAATCCATTCTTGCCCATGTGCCCCAAGAGTAGCATTAATTTCAGCAATGTCAGAATCTATAAGCATGTAAACTTCACTAGGGTCAAAAGAGGTTATTGAATTTGCTTCTTCTTGATCCTTTAATTTTTCTTTTTGCTTATTTTTCTCAGCATAACAATCTTTAATATAATGACCAGTTTTACCACAACCAAAACACTTATCCTTCCCCTTTCCTTTGGTCTTAGACTTAGACCTACTTCTATATTTCTTTTTACCACCTCCCTCATGTCCCCTAGTTTGAGACCTACCTCTCGTCAAGTGGACCTCTCCATGTCTTTTC
The DNA here is from genome assembly GCA_036245055.1 of Diospyros kaki. Taxonomy (NCBI): domain Eukaryota; kingdom Viridiplantae; phylum Streptophyta; class Magnoliopsida; order Ericales; family Ebenaceae; genus Diospyros; species Diospyros kaki. Next base: position 1,437,338 of record BSEG01000004.1, on the reverse strand, counting down.
TCACTTTTTAACTCCATATCTTTGCTCCTAAGGGAATCTATGACTATTTTAGGTGTCAAGGTATCTCTACCATACTTAATGGCATTTTTAACTTCCTTATATGCATCTGGAATTGCATTTAAAAGAATTATAGCTTTGTATTCTTCAGTTACCTTTTCACCACAATTAGTTATATCTTGTACCAGCTTATTAAAGATATCTAAATTGTCATCAAGATCCCTAGAGGAGTCTATCTTAAAACTGAAAAAAACTTTCAAGCAAGAAAAGTTTGTTGGGTGTGGATTTTTTCACAAAGAGTTTTTCCAATTTTTCCCATAACTCTTTTGTAGAATCAAGTTTTCCTACCTTTCTTAAAACAGAATCAGAAAGATGTAATATGATAGAAGTATAGGCTAATTCATCAGCCTCAGTTTTCTATTCAGCAGTATAGGATTCAGGGTATTTGCCATCTAGGGCTTTAGAAACTTTTTGTTGTACCAAAATTCCCCTAATTTTTTGTTGCCAAATTGAGAAATCCCATTTTTCATTGAAAACCCCCAATTCAAAATGATGTGCAGACATGTTCACACAAAAGAATATGCTTAACACACACAAGCAGAATATTTCTAGGGTTTTAAAGTTCAACCTACCAGATAGGAACAACTTAAGGCAGATTTCACATGCAGCACAATAGCAATACTTAACCGTATCAAAACAACTTATGCTAGTACAAGATAAAATCACAGATAACCCTAAGTCTAGCAACAAGCAATGGTTACCACCACAGGGTAACCCCCAAAACCTAATGGCCACCCCCACACGATGACCTGCTAATTGCTAGAAAAAGGAATACAGAGAAGTTACCGGCATAGATCTCACAACTGAGATTTGTAGAAGATGCAGGCTCAGATCTGGAGCAGAAGAGGGGCAACCCCGGCCTCCACGCGCTATCTCACGCGCTGCAGCCTACACGCTCACGCGCCACTGGTCGGCAGGCGAGTGAGCAGCCACGCGCTGCTCGGAGTGGATCCCTGCTACTGACTGAGTCCGGATCTGGGGTCCTTGCAACCCACCTTACAACCTGCAAGAGTCAATCGAACAAACCAAGATCAGATCTGAAATGGAACAGACTTACCGAGATCGGATCTGAAAATGATAGGGCTTTTCAGATCTGATTCGAACAAGGCACTATCCAGGAGCCACACAAGGCTCTGATACCATTTGTTGCGGAATATCTCTTCAAAACAGAATAGGTTAGTGCGATATATCGAATCAAATATAGATCAAAACATGAATGTAAAGTAAAACACAATACAAACTCTGATTCCAAACGTTCAAGGCTCGGATCTGAGAGACCAGTTACCCCTCTTGGTAACACCAACGAATAGGAACCACAAGCCACTATCGAAGCCCTCAAACCAAAGCCCAGAAAAGCCCCAACCCTTCTCGGCCAAAACCAGCTAGGTAAACCCTCTCTCGCTCAACCGAAGACAACCACGCACACAGCAGTAAATCGGTGGTAAGAACAGCAAGATCAAGGTACAAAGCAAGGAGATCGACTTACCCCAAAGAGTGAACCCAGATCTGGATATATAGGCATTTCCCGCAACATCCAAGAGGCTGCCTTTCGCACAAAAGGAAAGGCGGCTGAAACCATCAAAGGAAACAGAACTCACAGAAGGCAAGATAGTCTTCATCGCTATCGAAGGAACAAGGATTGAAGCGATGAAGCAATCAGCCAAGATAGGAAACACGAGGGAGAGAGAGAGAGAGGAAAACTAGGGCTCGGCCGAAACAAAAGGGCAATCAGATGCGCCAACAGAAGAGCCAAGAGGCTCTTATATATGTGGGCTTCAAGAGGAGATGGGCTGGCTTAAGTGGGCTTCGGTCACCATTTGAGCAAATGGGCTGAAGCCCATTTCTCCTCTAAAATGGAGATTGGGTTTGTGGCCCGTCTCCTAAAATGGGCTGCCAAAAGAGGATGGTAATTGGTCTTGAGTCCTTCAATCCCGGGCCGAAGCCTATGAGGACCCGACCGAAAAATTCGCCATTGCCTTGGGTCTTATTAGGGAACAAAAAACAACAACAAATTTTCTCTCCGCCCCTGCAGGTTATTTCCACACTGTCATCTGTAATGCTCCAGATTTCCGCAATACCATTGTGAATAGTGATCTGCATTTCATATCGTGGGACAATCCTCCCAAGCAGCACCCACACTACCTCACTCTCGATGTCATGTCAATGATGGTCAGCAGTAATGCCCCATTTGCTAGGAAGTTCCACCGGGACGATCCAGTGCTTGACAAGATTGATTCCGAACTCTTATTTTGCGGTCAAGACATGGCAGTTCCTGGTGGCTGGTGTGTTGGAAGCACGGAAAATGGGAAAGATCCATGCTCTGTTGTGGGAAATACCAGAGTCCTCCGTCCCACTGCCGGTACAAAAAGGCTGGAAAATCTGATCAAGTCCCTGTTATCAAGTGACAGTTTCCGACCAAGGCAGTGCACGTAGGTGGAGTTTTCACTTCAGGAAGGCTCTTCTGATGCCAATATATAGACTGGAAGGAGGGAAAGAAGGAAGATGGCACCACAAAAAGTATGTTCCGAACTTGTGTCGATAGTAAAAATAGGACAGTGCCAGGAGCATATATGCGATCGCTCGTGGGCTCGAGGCACTGAAGTGACTTGGTGGGTAGAAATCAACTGGAGAACTGACTACTGAGGCAATATTTTGATGTAATAACACCTATATAGCTGATATTTACATGGCCTCGTCCTTTTCTGTCCATTGGCCGGATCTTGGCATTGCCTTGGAGGAGCTGGTGAGGGAGTCAGGGAACTTGCTCGAGAAAGGATGGAAAATGTTTGTTAGCAAGGAGACACTGCCATGAAACTGGGCTTGCTTTTTGATAGTTATGTTGGTGTAACTTAGACCGACTCACACGAAATTAAGGAAGGAAATGTTAAAAACACTCTTCACTTGATTATGATGTCATCTGTTCATATCAATGGATGGTTGGTTTGCCAAAATGACTGATTTATCACAACAATAAACAATTAGATTCAATAAGGAGGATAGGATAATGATATTTTGGCCAAGTGGGCGCAATCTCCTGTGGTTGGGAACAGACAGTAACCGTACGTCCCTTTCCCTGTTTCTTGGACCCCGGCTGGCTGGCTGGCCGGCCTGCTTCTTTCACCGTAACATATGTGCACGTCATCTTTTACTGCGGAAACCAGAAAGTATTACGTTCATAAATCTTTAGGTCTAATTAAGGACGACTTTTGCTGGAAACATAACAATATTTTACATACAAATGTAAAATTAGTATTTATATGTATTTTAAAGTAAACTATGTGTGTGTGTATATATATCCACATAATTAAAATGGTGTATTTTTTTCCTTCAGCAATTTAAGGCTCATTTTAAAGAACAAATAACAATTAACTAGCAAGAAGGGGTAAATCATACCAAAGATCACTAAATTTTGGTGTGTTTTTCATTTTAGTCACTAAACTTTAATTTTTTGTAATGTGATCACAGAAGTTTAAAAAATTTTACAATATAGTCACATATAAGATTTTTCAGTTGATGTGGCAAATAATAAAAATTATTGTGCAATGACAACTAATCAGAACATGTTATATGTCAATATATAATAATATTATATTAAAATATTATTATATAATATTTTTATTATTTATCACATCAGCACCACGTCACTCACTCTGGCTATAAAGTGGTTGAAAAATCTTTTATGTGATTACATTGTAAAATTTTTTAAACTTTTGTAATCATATTACAAAAAATTAAAGTTTAATGACTAAAATTAAAAACACACTAAAATTTAATCATTATTGGTGTAATTTACCCAGAAGAAGGAAACAAGAAGAAAAAATTACAATTATAGAAATATCACGACACTCGTAAATCTTGAGAGAGAGAGAGAGAGAGAGAGAGAGAGAGAGAGAGAGAGAGGGGGGGGGGGGGGGGGTTTCTCCTCGCATATGAAGATGAAGGGCATGCGGCTAATTAAAGAAGTTGAAGGGGTCTCCCGTCACAGGAGAGATGGCGCTTGCGGCACCTTACACCGCTGCAGCCAGCGGACGGCAAGCTTCATGTGCCATGCGCCATCTCTCCTGCGACGATAGGCCCCCAACTCCTACATATATAAATTCTCAGTGATGCCGGCCGTCTCCAGTCTCCGTGGCTTTCATGCCAATCATCATGCACCCTAGCTTGTACGTCTCTCTCTCTCTCTCTCTCTCTCTCTCTCTATATATATATATATATTATCTTCATTTTTTCTTATTTTGTTTCTCAAAATAAGAAGCTGAGAGAGCTTTAGCCGCAGGAGGATGGCGCTTTGACGCCACTTGCAATGGCTGCCCCCGCCAGGTAGCGCCATCTCTCCTGCGACTAGAGACCTCTAACTTCTTCTTCTATCCATGCCTCTTCATGGCTCACCTCCTATGAGTTTATATAGACGTGGTGATGAGGCAGTAAATCAATGCACATTTCTTCTAATTTGACAGTGAGTGAAAATATTTACGGTCTCAATTGGAATCATCATCCACGTGTTCCAGGAAAGCAACTTGAGAACTCTGAATTCCACGGACGTACGTTAGATTTTTTGAGGGCCAACAGGCCGAGTAGTTGGTGCAAGTACAAGAGACATGATTGGTCTAGGCAGTCTGGCTAGTTCTGTGCATATTTGAACGGTCTTCGTCAAGATATAATTAACATGGAAAAACACAGCCACAATACAAACAGTTCATGACTCCGTTTCTAGAAGATCATTTATAAAAAAAAAAAATCAAAACAAATATAATATATATATATGGAGGCATTATTAACTTTTGAAGAGTAATTACTAGGACACATATATATATATATAATATAATATAATAATTTCGAGGTGAACCATCGAAGTTGGATTGTGTTACGGTGCTAAAGCTAAAATCAAATTCCGAGGGGTAGCAGCTATTAAGGTTTTGATCCGTCACATGCACGGCAGAGATGAAGAAGACTGGGATATAGACTTCAACCACCGGCCGGTTTAATTTGCTTCCTCGAAATTTCCAAACAGAATTCTCCGCTGCACATTAACATTAGGTCTGGCCCAGGTCATTATTTTAACATAAAATGACTGACTGATTTAGAAAATGAGACGATGAGGAAACCTACTAATTAATTAGGGAACTGTCTTTAATATAAATATAAAACAGAGTAAGTCAGGGACTGGGTCGGTCGGGCTCCCATTGCAGAGAGAGCTGAATTAAGATCATAAAATCCACTTGTTCTAAGGGTATGATGGTGACTGGATGGTTTCTTGTTTGATTTTTTCAAAGGCTAAGAGGGACTTTTCCATTTCTCCAAAGTAGATTTAGATTTAGATTAATTTTAAGGGCATTTTAGCTGGGCACTTAATCATTCTCGTCGGTGCTGTCCAGCATATAGCCGCCATGGGCTGGACTGGACTGGTCTGTGACATTTTCAAGCAATCAGTTAAATGCAAATAGAATTATGAAGCAGCGTCATCTTCAATTCTATGTTCTCTTGGCATACAGTTTCATTCATCCCAGTTGGTCAAAAGGACTACTATGATGTGACCATGGGGTCTTGGTCTTCTTTTGGTCTCCGTTCACAGTTGATCGTTCAACCAACCAGCCATGCCATCTCTTTCTCTGGTTGTTTCTTTGCGTCTTGGGGGTCTGGGATATTGATGTTTCCAGGAAAGCCCATGGGCAAGTGAACGCCGTTCTCATCCATCCAACACACACTTCGGAAGCTTTTCTATCGGCATTTGTTTAAGGTCCATTTGGCTTGCTGCCGTACGTTTTTATATGTATAATGTTGATATGTATGTATGTTAAATAATATATTTATAAAATATATATTCCTGTGTTGATTTTTTAATTTGTTTAGTTTTATTTATTTATTTATTATGAAAAATCAGGTTGTCGAAGTTGAGTCTGTAATTTTATTTTATTATTTTAATTTTTAAATTATGTTTATTTTTGGCATTTGTATTAAAATTTGTAATTATACCTCACCTGTTTGATGCAATCTTATCCTATACAATTACTATGTAATTAATTTTATGCTTTTCTTTAATTTTTATTTTTATACATTTTTTTGTCAAGTTAATTTATTTATGTATTCGTATTTTATTCTTATAATAGGAAAAAATATTACAAGATTCATTAATTTTAAAATGTATAATTTTTAATAATATATTAATATTAAATAGTTTTAATTTACTGAATAATTAAATTAAATGTCATTAAAAAATTATTCTTAAAATTTCAAATAAAATACTTTTTAAATTTTTTAAAAACAAACTATTAAAATAAAAAATTAAAAATAATTCAAAATTTAATATTAAAACATAAAAAGAACGCAATTTTAGATTTATATTTTATAAAAATGAATGGATTTTTTTTAAAAAAAAAATAAGTGCTTTTATATTTGAAAGAATAAATTTCTTTTACTTAGATTAGGGTTCTCCACTTAGGTTAAGTTTGATGGGGTGGAACATAACAACAATAACAATATATCCAGCCTTTATCCCATTATGTGAGGTCGGCTACATGAATTCTAGACTTCTATGTACGAGAATGAAATTTTGATGGGGTGAAACATAAGGGAATGAAATTTTGATTAAAGACTATTTAGTTTTTAAGAAAAAATAGAATAACTCATTGTTTAATAGATACTTATTTTCTCAAAATAATGGGAAGACTTTTTCATTACAAAATAAATTAGAAGTCTTTTAAAAACGTTTTAAAAATGTGTTTTGATATTTTTTAATATTATAAAATAACTTTAAAATTATAAAAAATATCTCGAAATATTTTTTTTTTCTTTTATCTACATTTCGATATAGTAAACGTTTCAAAAAAGATTTGTGAATAAGCTGATAAGGTCGCAAAATCCTCTTGAAAACATTTGGGAGGGTTACTCTCTTGTAATTAGACGACGATTCATTAATGAAAGAAAAGGACGGCTCCAGTTTCCAATTCCTTTTATTCATTAGTGAGTGAATGAAAGGGACGACACAAGTTTCCACTTCCTTTTGATATATTTTCAAATTTGTGCACCTTTGATGGAGACATGTTGGGTTGTTGATTGGCAGCAGGTTAATTGTGGAAAAGTATACAATTCATCAACTGATCAGTCAAATATTCCACGAAAATGAAAGAAGGCTATAATAGTTTATATAACTGATATATATTTTTATTAATTAATGTATTACAAAATATAATATATTTGATATATTTTTATTAATTAATGTAACACAAAATGTAATATATTAATTAATATACAAATATTAAAATTGGCCTAGAGACTGGTATGGTACATCATTGACTAGTCTATATATGTTTAGCTTAGTCCATTAAGAATGCCAATGCAAATACAGGCTACAACTGGTGCCGAGGAAGGCTAATTAATTAATCTGTAGAACAAGTCTTCTAACCCTCCACGTCTATCAGATGACGTCATAAATAGTATCATAATACCTAAGTTTAAACACCAATACCTATTTGCAAAAAGATTAAACACGAGATTAATTACAAAACGACCATTAATCACTTTGATATCACGATCAAATTACTAGATAATCATCTAATTATCGACTAGAGTGGAGATCCTCTCGTGTGAGGGGGAGGGGGAACGAAATCAATTCATCAAAACTTTTAAAATAAAATTTTACTAATTTTGTTTAATAAATAAAATCTTTTTAATTTGTAAGAATTTGTGAGGAAGTTAAATATATAAATAATCATCCAAACAGATTAAAACCAATCGCACATGAGACATAAAATTTTTATTTGAAAAATTTCTTTAAATCGAAGAGTAAAAATTACAAGACTAAAGATCCATCAAACATGTTTCATTATAATCAATCAATTGTCTACAAATAATTCTCTTAGACTTTTACAAATCAGCACCAATAGCTTCACCGAAAAAGTGATCCAATAGCAACAATCAACAAAATAATAGAATAAATGAGAGAAAAAATTATAAAAAATAAAGTTTATAATCCGACAAAGTATACTATACTTTCAACTTTCCAAATTCAAATCACACGGTCGAGATTGAATAACGGTGAGTTTGAAAGCTTTTGTCCAAAAATCAAATCAATCGGACTATGGATCACTTTAAATCATCAAAATAATCACAATAATATGAAGTTGGAGACACTTACAAAATAATTTTCTCCTAAAAATAAAATACTATTCTAAGTAAAAATAATATAATTATAGAATTCAAAAACAAGCTCTTTATTATAAGAATCCCTGTCAATCCCCTTGTCACTCAAGATTTAATGCATTTGTAGAAATACCACGAATCTAAATTCAAACTCAAAAAGGTGAAGTTTTGATTTGTCACTTATGTCATACTCAATAATGTTCTCTCATTTTCTATGAAATCTTAATATCATGCTAATGTTATTATTTGATTTCAATTATCCATTTCTCTACATAAATGTGTCTATTTAGATATGATATGTCCTGTAAATTTGGAGAGAAGAAAAGCTACAAAAAAAATCACGATACTTGAAAGGACAACGAGAGTCACGAGACCTAAAAGAGTGGCACAACATAGACATTAAGTCCAAAGGAAAAACGAGTTGTAAGAGATCAAGAAAATAAGTTGAAGGAACAAGAGATCAAACCGAGACTAAGTGGGGAACACCCACTTGGTCATAAAACGGAGTGGGTCACACTCACTTGGTCATAAAATCGAGTGGGTGTGGTTTCGGTGCTATTTTGGTATTTTTGGCATAACTTTTTCGTCCAAGTTTTGATTGAGGTGATTCAAAATCTTATGAAAAGTCAAGAAAAATATCTATAACTTTTATATTTTGAGTTTTGAGATATACTGGTCACATCAAGATTGAAATTAGCCGAGACAAAGTGGGGAGGACTCACTCGATCATATGATCGAGTGGGTGTGGCATTATTTTGACTTTTTTGGTATAATTCTCTCGCCCGAAGTCTAATTGAGATAATTCAAAATTCTATGAAAATCTAAGAGAATTATCAGAATATACATATGTCAAACTCAATAATGTTCTCTCACTTTCTATGAAACCTTAATATCATGCCAATGTTATTATTTGATTTCAATGATCATTTTCTCTGCATAAACGTGTCTATTTAGATGTGTATTGAAAAACATTAATTTTGAGCTTAACTTAGGAAATTATAAATAAATAAGTTTGGGATATATTATACTCGGCTTGTTTGGACAGCTAGTTTTTTAATTTCTCCCATTTTTCATTTCTGAACAGGCCTAGCAGCCAGCCTGCCAGGACTTGGGCCGCTAAGGCCCATCCGACCTCATTCTATGTTTCAGGCTGAAGTATAATATATCCTACCCAATGGAATTTGAAGCTGGCCCGTAACTTTGGACCTGAATTTAAGAGTTGGGCTTGGGCCTCGGCAGCCCGATTAACAATGGTTGTCACCTGGAAGATGACATTCAGCATTTTGAATTGAGATTGTAGGGACGTGGCTGGTGATTCTTCTAACACGACCTGTCATTTTTTACCAAACATTCTCATCTACCAAACAGAGACTAATCAAATACTACATTCTCATCTACCAAACAGATTTACTTTCCGAGAAAGCAGAGCGGCAAGAGAAAATTTATTCGATGTACTAGTAACACAAAGCAGAAGTAGAAGAGGGGCATCAAACAGAACTACCACTCCGTTCGGTAAACTAAACTAATTGGGCACTAGAACAAACTGATTAAACTGAAAATTACAACTAAATATGCAAAGACCAAGACACTGCCGACTCAGAGTGTGTTTGGCTTACCATTTTTAAGATGGCTTTTAAGCTTTTTTATTTAAAGTTGTGAAAAACCTTTTTTTTATATTTAAGTTGATAAAATTTAGATTTAATTTATAAAAAATATTAAATATATTAATACAATAGATATTAAAATATATATGTTAAGCCAATATATGTGTTATATGAAATTCGACAATAAAAAAGACAACTAGAAAAAGAGATAAGAGATGATGAGATTATGTAATCTTTTAAGGAATAAAAAGTTATAAATAATTGAATTATGTGAGAGTAAATTTGTAATTGACTTTGCCAATAAAATAAATTATTTGGAAAAGTTAGGACTAGTTTATTTAAAAAATTATTAAAATAACTTATAAGTTTGACACTATTTAAATTTTAATAAATATATAACAAAATAAATTATACATCGTTTAATTTCCAATAAGAGTTTATAAACGGAGCGACAAGCCCTGACTCTGCCTAGAGTCAGTGATATCCGTTCTCTAGCACCGACTTTGTTTGGGGCGGGTTATTGTCCTCCCAATCTTCTTTCTATTTAGCCGCCTCCGCCAGCAGCAGCGCCTCTAAAACTTTGATCAAGTTATCTAAGCATGAATCGCCGGTGTCCGTGTCATCATCGGCACTCTTTCTGATCAAATACTCCGCCACATCCGCCGGAGTAATGTTGACTTTTTCCAGAAGTCCTTGAATTCTGGGGAACAGATCATGGTTTTCGAAAATTCCCAAATAGTTCTCTGCGAAGACTTTGAAAGCTTCGAAGCTGCAGAACGACATCTCGATATGCTTATCCATTCGGCCCCGCCGAATAAGGGCGCTATCGAGATTCTCGATGTGGTTCGTCGTGAACACCATCAACCGGCCACCCTCGTTCGCCGAGAAGAGCCCGTCGAGGCAATTCAAGAGTCCAGAGAGCGTCACTCTCTCTATTACCTTTTCCTTTTCGTCGCCTTCCCGCTTCTTGATCTCTCTCTGAACTGTAATTTTGCTCGAGCAATCTACGTCTTCGATCACGAGGATAGAATTGCCGGGCGTTCTGTTCAGCAGCCTCTTTAAATCGGCATTGCTCGAAACTGCCGTTAATTCGAGATCATACACATCGTAATTCAACAAATTCGCCATGGCTGCGATCATAGTGGATTTGCCTGTTCCGGGAGGTCCGTACAGGAGATAGCCCCTCTTCCATGGCTTTCCAATCCTCCGATAGTACTCTCTTGATTTCGAAAAAGTGATCAGGTCGTCTATGATGTCTTGCTTCTTGTCCATTCCCATCGCAATCGTGTCGAATCTGGCTTGGTGATCGAAATCCATTATGTAGTTCCAGCGAGCTCGACGGTCGCTCGAACTATTCGAGTAGAGTTTCAGCTGCCGGCTTTTGGCCATCGCCGCCTTTCCCTCATCCATCACGTGCTTCAAGTACTCTTCGACCACCGTTTTCCTATGCTTTTTGCGAAAAGTAAGAACGAAGTACCTCTTAACGGAGACGATGTACCTCTTAACGGAGTTTCCGTAGCGATTGGAGCCTTGCTCTTCCTCTTTACTGAGATGCCACGAAACTCTGATCCCGTTGAAATCGTCGGAGACCACGCCGTCGTCGACGCAGAGGACCGGAGTTCGAATGTCTTTGACGGCGTTGGCCTTGAGGCGCGAGGCTTGGAGGGAGCATTTAACGCTGAGGTAGGTCTCGATGGCGGAGTAGGCTTCGTGGTTTTTGGGGCCGCCTTCGGCGAAATCGTCGGGGAACTTGACTTGGACGTAAGGGTCCATGGAACTAACCAGCTTGCGCATCAATCTTTGCAGGTAGCCGCCGAAGTGGATGATCAGAAATTGTTGGACCATGGTGATAACCACCATGGAGGCGGCGATGGCCATGGCGAAGACCACCTGGCTCGTTTCCCGTTGAGCCAATTGGGGCCCCAAGAATGACATGGCGTCCGCCATTTTCGATCGAATTTCTAACTTCAAAGGGAGCGGTAGTGCTTGATTTCTACTAATATGTTAAGCGAAGCGGAGCCTCACTCTTGAATGAATGAAAGATGAGTGATACTTCAACTGCTCTAATCTAATTGTGACTCTCCTCTTGCATTCTCTCTCTCTTATTCATATATTATTATATATACTGCTTTCGTGACGTCGTCTCCTGCATGTCAACATCAACATCAACATGGGACCCAAAAGGCATGGACGACAATTGAAGTAGTTTCATTATATACATGTATATATTTTATTACGATGTATGTAACATAGTTTTACAGTGCTTGTCCTTTCTTGTGAAACATTATTGTAAACTATTTTTAAAATGGTTTACAATAAGCTGGGCCACACGACCTAATAATCTTTTCAAGATTAATAATGTATAAATAATTGAAAAGGTTAAATTTAGTGACTGAATTTATTGATCTTGCGCTCACGTACTTAGGATTTGGGTAAATAATAATAAAATATTAGCTTACACTATTAATAGTCACGCTCTATTTCTTTAAAGTCACCCCCCCACCCAGTAAGTAGGACGTGGCATGGAATACTTTGAGGAAGAGGCCAGCGTAAGCAGGGACGTCGGTAGACATCTTGTCCCATGACTAAGCAGACAACGCCTTCGCGTGGCTAAGCGTTTTTCACTCCCAATTACTGTTTGGGATAAGCTCCGACAGACAGACCAAGTATCTATCACACCAACTCTAGAAAGAAAGAGACTATTTTAAGGTATGATGAGGGGTCATAACTAACAACAGTGGAACTTATCACCGGAGATTAGAAGATTTGAGATATTTCGTTTTTTTGTGATTTGTCTAAATTAAGAAATATTTTTATGAATGTTTGTAAAATTTGGATTTTTTTAATTAAATTTATATTTTTTTATATCGTGGGCCAAATTGTAATTTTTTTAATTATTAATAAACTAAATATCATATTTATATATTAACCTAATTTAATATATTTTGTTAATTTATTTTTTTTCTATGTGACATTTAGAATTTAAATAGTATAGATAACGGATTAGTTGGCTCTTTATTATTATTATTATAATAAGGATTTAAAATAAAAAAAATTAATAATTAAAGTACTGAATCTTGACATTTTACACGTCACAAATCAAACGTCATATTTTTTAATTGTTAAAGAATCACTGTACGCATGGAGTCGATAATATAACATATGTTTAAAATGATTATATTATTAATATAAAATAACATATAATTATTAATTATTAGTAATGAAATTTATTTTCAAGTTTTTAGTTAAAAAGGGGAAAATTGGACACAAAAATTTCAAAATAAACAATGAAACAAAATCAAACGGGCCTGCCCTGCCCTCTCTATTCATTTACTCTCCTCACTTACTGATCCAAAAGGCAACGTTTAGAAGAAAACGAATCCCCCAGTGTTTCCATTTCATCCATTTCCTCTCCCAAATTGTTGGTATTTGGATCGGGTCGGGCGCAGGATTGTCTGACCCAGTCCAGATCCATTTTGTTTAAAATAAAATGTATACAACATATTCAACAAAATGCAACTGTTGAAAACGGTTACCAAGTGGTGGGCTTTAGGGCATAGGTCGTGCAAATAAATGATATACCGAATTCGTACCGGTAGATTGTGAATTCAATTTTCATCATGTACAATGAGACAAAGTTTCAAACTTGTGATTTACCTCCTCTGTCAGAATCGAGAGCATGAATGATAAGGGTTGCACAAGAGCAGCCATCCCAAGATACAATTAGTGAGCAAACTCTTAAATGAATAAAGAAAAAATAATTTTACATCTAAGGGAGTGTTTGGCTTATCCTTTTTTTTTTTTTCATAGCTTTTAAATTATTTAGTTTTTAAGTTAAAAATTAGATAATGTTTAAACTAATAATGTGTTTGAATAAATGTGTTTTTAAGTTATTAATTAATAATTATGTGTTTAATTTGAAAGAGTTAATAAATTATTAAAATTTGACCAAAAAATCAAAATATATATAGTATTAAATTATATAAAATTTTATTATTAAATATTGATAAATTATATATTTATATTAAAATATATTAATACAATATTATTATATGTATTATATATGTTAATTATTATGTGTTATATATATAATATATTGTTACATATATATGTTTATTGCTATTATATATATATATATACACAAACATACATACATACATTAACCGAGAATGAGAAACTCAAAAGATATGAGGGTGGAGACGGTAACGAACAACAATCGATGGGGCGACGAACAGCCAACGACGAAGGAAAAGTTGAAACAGATGAGAGCAGCAAGTGAAAGGGGTAGCGCTGACCCACCAACCCGACGACGACTTGCAACGAGCCAGCCAAATGATGGTGACGATGGATCTGAGGGAGGAGTGATGGCAGATTTGGAGGAGGGGCTACGATGGCAACAACAATAATTACAGAAGCTTGAGAAAAGATGGGAGAAATGAACAAGGGATATAAATATTAAAAATATTTGAGAGCAAAATAATAAATTAGTCAATCAACGCAATAGCCTTTTTTTTTTTTGTAAAAATTGGGAGTACAAGCTTTTTTTTAAACATTATTATAATAGCATTTAAAGTACATAACTTTTAAGCTAATTAGTATATATATTACCAAACACTTAAAAGAAAAAACGCTACATACCTTATAAGGTTATAAGCAGGCAAACAGCATAGCCAAACACCCTCGAAACCCAGAAGGAGATCCAGAGTTTGGCAAGGGTTTGTCGGTCACGATTAAATCAGAAATACAAAACGATAAAAAAATTCATCTTCTCTCAGTTAATCCACATTCAAACAACGTTGCTAAGCGCTCCAAGCAAAAACAGTAGAAGACGATGCAAATAAAGAACCCAACGCAAGATGCGAGTGTGTGTGTGTAAAGCGATATAATCGGAGACTTACGGACATCGAAGTAAGGAATTTATCCGTCATTTTATTGCAGTTTCTGTTGTCATTTAATCTCAATCTGAAACGGAAAAAAATTCAATTCAAGGCCTAAACGAGAGAGAGAGAGAGATAGAGAGTGAAGAGATTTGGGAAGAAAATGGAGGAGGCTTACGTATCTACCCCACATTTAGCTCTATTAAAATGGAAAAGACTCCACTATATTTATACAGAACAAGAAAGCGAAACCCCGAAACCTTGCGGCGGCGAGTGCCTCCTCCTTATGCGCGCCAAGAGAAAGGAACTCTAAATTCACATTCATTGAACCGCCAATTCTACAGAATTGCAGGCGGAAAGTTGAAAGAACTCGGCCCAAGCATGAATAACCAAACAGTATTTGAAAGCGGCCCAAAACTTTGGACCAGGAAACCTAGAGGGCCAGTTGGATTGGGCCTCAACAGCCCAATATACGACTGGAAGCCGCTTTCAATTCATCAGCATTGGGTTTATTATTTTTATAGGTTGTCGACATATTTTCTATTTGATTTACTTTTTTCTTTTCCTAAGTCTAGTGGGCAGAATTTATGGTTGATTTTGTACCTGGAAATGTGTAGGTCTCAAGCGAGCAAAACCAGCGATCATTGATCCCGGGTTGTACATGTCCAAGAAAGGTGGTGTTTTCTGGTTTACACAGCGAAGAAGTGTGCCAACAGCCATCAGGCTCTTTACAGGTGCAATTTACCATATCTTTTATCATTTCATTATTGATTTCAGCTTCTAATCTTTGCTCTTGATTGTGTCTGGTAGTATTTGCTTTCTCTATTAAGTTCTGTAGTATTTTGTCACCTATATATGATGAATCTGTCATATGCTTCTGCTTTTCAATTTATTTTAAGTTTCCTTTCTCCTCCTTGTATCATAAATTCCTTTGGTGGCATCTGTTGGGTGTGTAGCTGGAAAACTAATTGAATAATTATTATGTTGTGCTTTATCCAGTTTTTTATAATGTATTTTCTCTATAAATTACTTGTGGTTCTTTTTTATCATGAATTAAAAGCTATTGGATATGGTATCACAACGCTTAGAAATAATGTTTTGTTCTGCATTTATTGAAGCTGTTTGTGACTGATCAGAACACTTGCTTGGACGCAGATGATCGCGAACTTATGAAGGCATGTCCATATCACTGTTCCATTTCTTGCGCAGCGGTTACAGTGATATATGTCTTATCTTTTAGGTGTTAATTATTGAAACGAAAATGATCTGTTGCCTGCAACAACAAAACATTTCTGTGGAGCAAAAGAAAACACAAAATTTGTTAGAACAGCAATAGAAATCCGAATATGTATTTGACTGACCCAACAGGTAGCAGCAACGAATGAATACAATAACAGTAATAAAAACAACACAGAGCTTGACAACCAAAAAATAACCGCAACTTAGAAACTGGCAAGGGAAATGGCTACTGGGAAACTCAGAAACCGAGGCGCGCTGGAAAGCGCTGTCCTGGAGAGAGTGGCGCCCTGTTCTGGTCACACGCAAGCTCCAACGACTGTCTACACAGGATACAACGATCGGCTCCAACGAACGGTGACCACGAACGGCCAGATTAAAATGGAACTCTATGAGGCACCAGCTCTCGTTGGAAGAAACCCAAACACAAGGAAGCTCGATTGGAACTCGATGCAAAATAATAAGGACCCCCAGCCTCTTATAGTCGAACCAAGGATGCTGAAAAGAAAAAAAAATAAATAAAAGTTTATTAAAATATATATATATACATGGACATCCAACCCAACCCGACTCGACAAGATTGATTCCGAACTCGGTCAAGACATGGCAGTTCCTGGTGGCTGGTGTGTTGGAAGCACGGAAAATGGGAAAGATCCATGCTCTGTTGTGGGAAATACCACAGTCCCTCCGTCCCACTGCTGGTGCAAAAAGGCTGGAAAATCTGATCAAGTCCCTGTTAATTATCAAGTAACAGTTTCCGACCAAGGCAGTAGTGCACGTAGGTGGAGTTTTCACTTCAGGAAGGCTCTTCTGATGCCAATAGATTGGAAAGAGGGAAGAAGGAAGATGGCACCACAAAAAGTATGTTCCGAACTTGTGCCGATAGTAAAAATAGGACAGTGCCAGGAGCACATATGCGATCGCTCGTGGGCTCGAGGCACTGAAGTGACTTGGTGGGTAGAAATCAACTGGAGAACTGACTACTAAGGCAATATTTTGATGTAATAACACCTATATAGCTGATATTTACATGGCCTCGTCCTTTTCTGTCCATTGGCCGGATCTTGGCATTGCCTTGGAGGAGCTGGTGAGGGAGTCAGGGAACTTGCTGGAGAAAGGATGGAAAATGTTTGTTAGCAAGGAGACACTGCCATGAAACTGAGCTGGCTTTTTGATTATGTTCGTGTAACATAGACCGACTCACACGAAATTAAGGAAGGGAATGTTAAAAACACTCTTCACTTGATTATGATGTCATCTGTTCATATCAATGGATGGTTGGTTTGCCAAAATGACTGATTTATCACAACAATAAACAATTAGATTCAATAAGGAGGAGGATAGGATAATGATTTTGGCCAAGTGGGCGCAATCTCCTGTGGTTGGGAACAGACAGTAACCGTACGCCCCTTTCTCTGTTTCTTGGACCCCGGCTGGCTGGCTTGCTTCTTTCACCGTAACATGTGCACGTCAACTTTTACTGCGGAAACCAGAAAGGATTTCGTTCATAAATCTTTAGGTCTAATTAAAGACGTCTTTTGCTGGAAACATAATAAATAATATTTTACGTACAAATGCAAAATTAAAATTTATACGCATTTTAGAGCAAACTACGTGTGTGTGTGTGTGTGTATTAAAATGGCGTATTTTTTTCTTTCAACAGCAATTTAAGGCTCATTTTAAAGAATAAATAACAATTAAGTAGCAAGAAGCAAACAAGAAGAACAAATTACAATTATAGAAATATCATGACACTCGTCAATCTTCACACAAAGAGAGAAAGAGAGAGCGAGAGAGAGAGGTTTCTCGTCACATATGAAGATGAAGGGCATGCAGCTAATTAAAGAAGTTGAAGGGGTCTCCCGTCACAAGAGAGATGGCGCTTGCTGCACCTTACACCGCCGCAGCCAGCGGACGGCAGGCGCCATGCGCCATCTCTCCTGCGACGATAGGCCCCCAACTCAATGGTGCCGGGCCTTTCCTGTCTCCGTGGCTTTCATGCCAATCTTCATGCACCCTAGCTACTAGGTCTCTCTCTCTCTCTCTCTCTCTCTCTATTTATATATTCTCATCACTTTTTCTTGCTCTCCAAACAGTAACTAGTTGTAAAAAGAAAATAGGTTGTGAAAACAAATGAGAAGCTGAGAGAGCTTTAGCCGCAGGAGGATGGCGCTTTGACGCCACTTACAATGGCTGCCACCACCAGGTAGCGCCATCTCTCCTGCGACTAGAGACCTCTAACTTCTTCTTCTATCTGTGCCTCTTCATGGCTCACCTCTGATGAGTTTATATAGATGTGGTGATAAGGCAGTAAATCCATGCACATTTCTTTTAATTTGACAGTGAGTGTGAACGGTCTCCATTTCTCGAAGATCATTTATAAAAAAAAAAATCAAAACAAATATAATATATATATATATATGTATGGAGCCATTATTAACTTTTGAAGAGTTTACCAGGGCATATATATATATATAATTAATAATTTCGAGGTGAACCATAGAAGTTGGATTGTGTTACGGTGCTAAAGCTAAAATCAAATTTCGAGGGGTGGCAGCTATTAAAAGTTTCGATCCGTTTCATGTACGGCGCAGATCAAGAAGACTGGGATATAGACTTCGACCATCGACCGGTTTTATTTACTTCCTCGAAATTTCCAAACAAAATTCTCCGATGCACATTAACATTAGGTCTCGCCCAGCTGGTCATTACTTTAACATAAAATGACTGACTGATTTAGAAAATGAGACGATGAGGAAACTTGCTAATTAATTAGGGAACTGTCCGATCGCTTTAATATAATATAATATATAAATATAAAACACAATTAGTCAGGGACTGGGTAGGTCGGGCTCCCATGGCAGAGAGAGCTGAATTATGATCTTAAAATCCACTTGTTCTAAGGGTACCATGGTGACTTTGATTTCTTGTTTGATTTTTTCAAAGGCTAAGAGGGACTTTTCCTTTCTCCAAAGAAGATTTAGATTAGGGAAATTCTATTTACAGCGAACTTTTTACTCTTCACAGTCACTATTAAAATAAATTTAATAATTACTCTTCTCAGTCACAAGTATTACTCATTGCAGCCAACTATCTTTCAAATTTACCCTCATATATATACCATCCATCCAGCTCTCCGCCGCCCCTCACCTCTTTCTCTACGTCACTTCTGATTTCTCTGTAATCTCACTCACCTCACTCACTTCCAACAGCACTCGCCGTCACCTTCTCTACACCGTGTCTGCACGGGCTTGTGAGGTAAGTTTTTACTTATTTTTTTGGGTTACATTGTTTTCATTGATTTCGATCTGTTAGAGAGAGAGATAGGTTGTCGAGGGAGGCGACTCCGCGGAGGCGATGGGCGATGGCGGGCAGTTTCGGAGGCTGGCCCATCGCCCCCGAAACCCAGCTTTGGGGGCGGCGGGGACGATGGCCGCCCCCAAAAGCTGGGTTTTGGGGGCGAGGGCTGCCCTCGAAACCTGGGTTTCGAGGGTGGCCCTCGCCCCGGAAAGCCAGGATTCAGGGGCGATGTCCGCCTCCGAAACCTGGGTTTCAGGCGGTTATTTTTATTTTATTTTGTATATTTAAATAAATTTAATTTTTTAATTAAATAGTGATAATCAAATATATATTTTTTACTTAATTTTTTAAATCTAAATTAACATATTTATATTTTTTTTATAGTTAACCAATAGAATTGGCAAAGCTTGTTAAACATTATTTTCATTATAAAAATGATTTTTCATTTTAATATTATGTTTAATATTTTTTATTTTTACCTTATTTTGTATAACATGAATTTTGTAAATTCATTGTAAGCATTGTTAGTAATTTTTCATATGTTATATTTAATATTTTTTATTTTTGTGTTATTTTGTAAGTATGATACCTGTTATTTTTATTTTTGTATTATTTTATACTTATCTGTTATTTTTTATTTTTGTGTTATTTTGTAGATATGGTACGTGGTAGAAGAGGTGAAGCTTCTTCGTCTCGTCAGTCTTCTTCTTCTCGAGAGCGTCCTACAGTATCAACTAGAAGAAGAAGGAGGATTGAGACTTTTAGTGAACCTACTATTTTAGAGACAGTAGAAGATCCAGTGGTAGATCCAGTTGAGGAGCATCCCAACCCTAATCAAGGAGAAGCAACTGATCAACCATCATCCTCACAACCCGATGATATTTCTGAACCACTACCTGGGGGCCCTAGAGATAGATCAATTCTAAAAAGTTTTAAAAATCATGTGGCATTTGCAATATGGGCAGGAGAGGTAAGTTATATTAATTTTTTTAATATTTATCTTTATAATTTAAATAATTACTTACTCTAAGTTTTTATAATTTAAATAATTAGGTATTTGAATTTTTTAACAGGAAAGAGGCATATTAAAATGTAGAAATCATGGCCTTAAAATTC
The DNA here is from genome assembly GCA_036245055.1 of Diospyros kaki. Classification (NCBI taxonomy): domain Eukaryota; kingdom Viridiplantae; phylum Streptophyta; class Magnoliopsida; order Ericales; family Ebenaceae; genus Diospyros; species Diospyros kaki. The sequence goes on along the minus strand of BSEG01000004.1, from coordinate 1,417,009 downwards.
CTGAATGGCCATTGGATAATCAGCCTCGTGTTCGTGATATTGTTATGGGTTCTAGTTTGTCACCATTGGTAGAGTCTACTAATCGATATATAAATCATTCTATAGTCTCAGCATTTACAGAGAGATGGCAGTCTAAGACTAATACATTTCATTTACCATTTGGAGAGATAAGTATAACATTATATGATGTTGCTGCTATTTTGAAGATTCCAGTAACAGGAAGATCTATATCTGTGCCTCATCAGTTGACATCTAGTGAAACTAGTGATTTATTATGTAGGTTACTTGGAGTTTCATTAGATGTAGCAGCACAACAAATTAGAGAAAATCGAGGACCTTTTGTAAAATTAGACTGGTTAAAAAGAACATTTATGCATCTACCAAATGAGGTTTCAAATGAAGAGATTAAATATATCAGTAGAGCATATATGTTATTTTTATTAGGATGTACATTATTTGTAGACAAAAGTGATACATTAGTTTCAATGGCGTATTTGACATTATTAGAGGATTTAATTATGATTGGTAATTATGCATGGGGAGCTGCTTGTCTTGCATATTTATATCGACAGCTCAGTATTGCTACCAAACGAGAGGTGAAGAGCATTGCTGGATATCTTACCTTACTTGAGGTAATTATTTTAATTTTATAATTTTATATCATATATTTATATATATTTAACATAATTATTTATATCAAATTTACAGGCATGGGTGTACGAATATTTTCCCTTTACTAGAATTAGATGTAACTTATTATATAGTGACGAGCAGTCACGAGCTCTCCGTTGGTTACATGTTCGTGATACTGATTCTTTACAATCTATTAGAGAGCAGATTGATGTTTTATCACCGGACGAGGTATTTCTTATATACTATTATTTGTAAGTTATTTAATATATTCTAAAATTAATATTTATATAAATAATATTTACAGGTGATTTGGATGTCATACTGGAGGGTTCGTTCACATCACCCATTACCAAATATTACATTTTTCTCAGGTTGTCTAAAATGTGGAGGTATTATAAAACCATATCATCCTGAAAGACTTTTACGACAGTTTGGGTATGTGCAGACTATTCCTCCACCCCCATTATCACCTCTTGAAGCTAGGCGGGGTGCAGGTACGGCATCATATAGGGTACTTTATACATTTATTGATGATATTTGGAATCGATGGGATATGTATTTAATGCCACCACATCGACGTGGTAGACCTGCTTTATTTTCATGGCATTTTACACCTAAATATTTACCTTGGTATTCATCTATTATACATCCGTTTGTACAAAATCCGATACATCGATCGAGATTTGATAGAGGTGTACAAGATATGCTCAATCTTTATGAAGTGGTAAGTTTTTAAGTTATATTTAAGTTATATTCAATTTAATTTATTTAAATAAAAAATTAATATATATATTTTTCAACGTAATCGACTAGCATTATGTACTGTTGATAAAACTATATCAAGTAATGAGCTTGTTTCTGTTGATGCATGGAAGGAGACGTGTATTCAAGTAAATACTATTTTAGGCTCTCAATATGGCTTCAATCCTGATAATATTGGAGCATCAACATCTGGTATATCTTCTCCTGGATAATCAAAGTGGATAATCAAGTTGAAGTTAATTTTGCCATCAAGATTTCAAGTTCGAGTTGTATTAAGTTTACTTACTAGCGACTATGGATAATTAAGTTATGTGTTATTTCAAGTTGAGTTGTTAGTTGAGTTTTGTGTTATTTCACTGGATAATTAAGTTGTGTGAATGGATAATTGAGTTGTGTGTTATTTCAATTTTACTTATTAGTTGAGTTGTGTGTTATTTGACTTACTAGCGAGTGTGTGTTATTGTATTATAAATTATAATTTTGGATTATGTATTATTTGTAATAATATTTTATTTTATTATTTATTATTAAATTTTATTATAATTTATATAATTTTAATATGATTTATATAATAAATTATATAATTTCAGAATGTGGAATGTCGTGACATATAACAAATAATGTAAAACATACACAATTTATAATTATGATAGTAAAATAAAAAACATACATACTGATCATTCATCACTTAAATCAAAAACATCTTTTGTAATAACATTTTCGTTAATAAGAGACATAAAAGCTTGAATTCGACTTATATATGGTATTTCCCATTCCCGTGCAATATCATATCGATATTTATGTCAGTTCTGTGCAACAGGAGAAATTGGTGAACCTGATTTCAAAAATACCTGAAAAATGACAAAATAAAATTATTAATATTATATTTGTTAATGTTAACATAATTATATCAATATATAAATAAATTATTAAATAATAATACCTGCACAAAATGACAATCGTCCACAAAACCAATAGTAATTATCCTATGTTGTATCACTGAAGGGGCGACTGATCTCAATGGAAGGTAGGTAAGACATTATATTCGAGATAAATGAACCAAGACAACATTATATTTTGAAGCAATTAAATGTCCCATGTCTGGTAAAGTCATCCAATATTGGCGAGGTGAAACACACTCAAAACAAGAAAGTGTGTGTATTAGTTCATCTACACGCATAGCAGATCCGTATATTTGTATATACTCATCACAAAAAGTATGCAACTCTTCAATTAAATTCATATGAACATCGCTCCAATTATGCTCACTCATTCCAAGTAAGGCAGCAATAGCACGAAATTCATAGTGTCCATCCGACTCCACATTAACAATATTATGTATAAAATATTGGATATTTTCTGGAAATGAAGCATCATAACCTAGCAATCTGTGTTTCACACTGCTATAAAATTTACCTCTGTTTGGTGTCTTCACTGAGCTCTGTGTTGTTGGAGATGTAGTGTCATGAATAGATTGTACTATTTCAAAATATGATGGATCACGTCGAGTAGATGTATCAATCTGAATTTTATTCTTTGATGATGGCTTACCTTTTGTCCGAACTTTCACACTTGGTGGTATCACTGAAGTGGTAGCTGGATCTATTAATTCTCTCAATTTCTGTTTCAATACGAGTTTACCTCCTGTTGGTTCTGACTGAAACATATTATACAAACTTTCTAACTCTAGATAAATAGTTAGAACAGATGAATCAGCAGTCTGTACCAAATTTAATTTTGTCCAGTGAGGGTGCACAAATGATAAAGGAATTGATCGTCCCTTCATCATTAATTCTGAAATTTCATGTGCACAAGGTAAACCACGTGTGTTTCTTATCACACATCCACATGCAACCTTATCTGCTCCAATTTTTTGAGCTATCTGTATTTGCTTTAACACCATATTCATTGCATTTCTTGATATAATACCTCTCAATTCTCTAAAAATTTCTTGTCTGAAATCATGTTGTACCAACATTAAACTCTTCTCAAAAGACCCCTTAATCTCGGTACGTTGTAACTCAATAAGAGAGTTGATAATTTTCCATGATGACTCAAAGTCACCTTGAGATGATCTCAAATATCTCTTCAGTTTTGCATGTGCACTCTCAGCCCTGAATAAAAGCATAAGCATATTGATGTATTAGATTAATTAGAGATTAATTAGATATATTATAATAAAACAATAAGAATAAAAGTTAAGTTTATTAAAGAATACCTGTTAGTAGTAATATTTCCAAAATGCAATACTTTATTTGTCCATGCTGCAATAAATTAATTTCTCTTTATAATCATTCAGCCATGTCTTTCTCACATAATCAATTGCATCCTCATATCCATGGTACTCGATGATTAAGTCAGAAAGTAGACGTTCATACTCAGTCTCAGTAGAGGCAAAAACAAGAAGATTCCAACCTAACATAAACTTCTCCCACATCTCCTTTCTATCAAAAAATTTCTTACACTTAGCAAGCACATTTTTTGATATGTGCCATCTACATAATAAAGTAGTCTTAGTTGGAAATACTTTATGTATTGCATTCATCAATGCTAATTCCCTATCAGTGACAACTACTCCTGGAAATGTATTAGGTGACATCACATTCTTTAATCTCTCCATAGCACATGTGTAGTTATCTTCATATTCATGATTCATGAATACAAATGCAACAGGAAAAGTTAACTCAGTAGATGTTACACCAACAATTTCGAGGAGTGGATATCTATACCTGTTGGTTTTGTATGTACAGTCCATTATTAAGACATGTGAAAATACTTTTAATAAAGATATAGATATCGGATGAGCCCAAAATAAGTCTGAAATACAATCTGTTGATCCATTACTTCTATGCCATTCCAAATAATTACATTCTCTTAACTTCTTCATCAACTGTTGCATTTGTGATCTACCACCTTTCTCAATAAGTTTGTATCTTTGACGAGCATTATATATAGTTTTGATAGTAGTCACATTATCCTCATCCTTTGCTTTTAGTGCCATCAAAATATTTCTAGGCTTCACAAGATTCTCAGACATGTTTTTAAAACTACTTTCTCCTTTTCTGTAAGTCTTCCTGCATATGAATGACCCTCTAGTTGAGTTGATGATGCATGATTGTGAAAGCCACATACAACTTTCAACTCCCACTGCTCAAATTTCATTGCAAGTAATTCAAACGGACAATCACACTTTTTTGAACCTGTGAATTTCCGTTTTGATTCTTCAATTGTTTCCTTTTTCATTTTAGACGGTCTATACTTTCCACTACGTTCACAAGCAAGATGAATTCTAGGTCTTTTTCTAGGATCTCCACATTCTGAACTCTTTATCACAATCACAATTCCATTTTCTTTTCCAATTTTCTTAACCCATCCAATCAATGCTTCTCTAGTATCAAATAACTAAACAAGAAAAAACAAACATTTAGAATATTTTATGTGTAATAAAAATAATTATTTAAATAAATTATTAAAAATCTATTATACCTGATTAGTAGTAAACGGTTGGGTAACATCAAATTATTGAATATCACGATTGGATTCCTATAAAAAGAATTAATAAAATTAAAATAAGATTAAAACATAATTAAAATACATATTTTCGAATGTTAGAGTTCGGGGAAAACTAAATTTCTAGAATACTACAATTCGTAAAATTCAACATTCACTGAACGGTAGAGTTCGGGGAAGTCAAGCGGGACCGAACTCTAGAGTTCGGGGATTGCCCGAACTCCAGAGTTCGGGAAGGAAGCCTTCCCTGAACACGCTGGAGTTCAGGGAAGCATGCCTTCCCCGAACGCTGGAGTTCGGGGAAGGATGCCTTCCCCGAATGCTGGAGTTCGGGGAAAGGCAGTTTCCCGAACTCCAAATTTTAAAAAAAAAATTAAAAAAATTATAAAAATATTTACTCTAAATTTCATTCTCACACATATTATACATATATTATAAATATAAATACACACAGAAACATATCACATTCTTATCAAAATAAATTTACTTACCTCGTCGACGTGATATTCATTTTCTTCTAGATATTTGTTTTGTTCTTCCTCAAATGCTTCTATATTATTCATCAACAGTTTTGTGTAGTAATCCATGATGGATTACTGACTCGTTGTGTTTGAGAGAAAATGGAGAGAAAATAGATTTCAGAGAATGAACGAGAATGAAAGTAGAGAAAATAGAAAGTTTCAGAGCAAATGGATTTGAGAGGATACTAATTTTTTTAAAAGATGAATCTCAGAGAATATGTATGTGAAGATTTTTTTCAGAAAAATAAATTTTTTAATCAAAAATAAATTTGATTGACGTGACTAGTTGAGTTTAGAAAGAATAGAGAATCTCCGCTGAAAAATACAATAAAATGTCAGTTGAGTAGCTGAGTGTGGAAGATAAGGGTAATATTGAACTTTTATTCAAGGTTATTTTAGGTATATGAAAAATTGGCTGTGCAGCGTAAAAAGTTCGTTGTAAATAGAATTTCCCTTTAGATTAATATTAAGGGTGTTTTTGCTGGGCACTTAATCATTCTCATCAATCCTGTCCACCATATAGCCGCAATGGGCTGGACTGGACTCTGACATTTTCAAGCAATGACCAACGCTTTTAGGTCTCGGAAGGAATTTGAATGAGGTTATAAATAAATTGATATATATATATATATATATTTCCTCACTTAAATATACATGCATATAAGTATTATATTTTTTATCAAAGATAATTAATGACAAAGTCCAACCATACACCTAATATCCCTTATTAGATATGGCTAAATTCCCTATAAAATTTCTCAAAATCACATTTATCACCCATCTTTAGTATAACCAAGAGATTGGTAAAATGATTCGTGAATAAAAAAAAATTCATGGCTTTTCGCTCACATCCAGGGGCAATGACACCACTAATATTTCCTTTATTTTATTAGGACTCGAGTTATTTATATGATTAGTTAGAAGAAGAGTAAGTCCTAAAACTCAAAAAAACAATATATATATATATAAAATCACAAATCACGGTTCATAACAAGTAAGGGAAAAAAAAACATGATGTAATTTATGCTTGTAGGCGACAACTTCATTCATTTTGAACTCTTGGTGGTCCCTATTTGATTTTTTATAGACCCAAACACAAGTTCTATTTTGTCTCTTAAATTTATAATATGATATCTAGACACTTCCTTATTATCATATGCAAATTATGATCACAAAATTTGCACATAAAATATATATTAACCCTTATCGATTGTCTTGATAAATATCTTTGACTAGATTTTTTAAGGGTTGAAAATACCTCTGCCACGCATTAAAATTCTTCAAACAAAATTCAACATAATAAGTTAAGAGAACAATTTTAACTAAATATTACTAAACTACTTTTAAATATAATTTTCACCTCATATCTTAATTATGATTACAATAATCTGATTGGCTCGACTACTAACTCTCAATTCTTCCTTTAAATCTCTACTTGTGCAGTTAGCTTTCACTGAAATACTTTATTTATAGAGCCCTTACTCTCTTGTAATTTTAATATTTTAATTAATAATTTTACTTTCATTCTTCTCCCTTTGTTCTTCTTACAAAACTATCAAATCACTTTAAATTTATACTTACTCAACTCATTGCATGCTGTGTGACTCTGCTTGGCAAGATAAGTTGGCAGTCATACTTCAATTTCGTAATTACATGCATCGTCTTACCATTTATCCATCTCTTCACAGTAAACATCTTTCACCATCTCATTTAATGGACTGCACTTTGCATTAAATACTCCTTTATTCAGATGGCTTTCCTTCACTTGTGGCTGTAATTATTTGCAATTGGAGCAAACCAAACCCCCCCGGGAGGAAAAATTTCCAGCAATTGCGCCCCCCGTGGATCCAACCCACACCCACCGCCTAGCTCCCTTGCGCACAAATTGTCTCACCTAGCCAACTCTTCACTTATTAATGTGCAATTCATTACATTTATATTAATATGGATTTTGAATTTTCAAAATTTCACAAAGACCCACAAAATTTTCCAAACCTCTTAACCTCCCCCAATTCCAAAAATATAGAAATTTTAATTTCTTCCATTAATTTTCTCAAATCTAAAATCACCAATAAATTATAAATAATTCATCTCAATTATAAAAATTAATTTTTTTAAAATACGGGAATATTACACAGCGTCATCTTCTAATTTACGTTCCCTTGGCATACAATTTCATTCATCCCAGTTGGTCAAAATGACTACCATGATGTGATCATGGGGTCTTGGTCTTCTTTTGGTCTCCCTTCACAGTCGATCGTTCAACCAAGAACCAAGCAGCCATGCCATGCCATCTCTTTCCCTGGTTTTTTCTTTGGGTCTTGGGGGTCTGGGATATTGATGTTTCCAGGAAAGCCCATGGGCAAGTGAACTCCGTTCTCGCCCATTCAACAAACACTTCGGAAACTTCTTCTATCGGCCTTTGTTGAAGGCCCGTTTGGCTTGCTGCCCTTTTTTTATACTTTAAAAAAGCAAAAAGTCTATTTCCTGCATAATTTACATTTTATAAAAATGAATGGATTTTTTTTTCAAAAAAAACAAATGTGTGTTTTTATATTTGAAAGAATAAATTTCTTTTGCTTAGATTGAGGTGCTCGACTTAGGTTAAGTTTGATGGGACAGAATATAGGGGGAAGAAATAAGAATGAAATTTCAATTAAAGGTTATTTAGTTGTTATGAAAGATTAGAATAATTCATTCTCTAATAGATATTTATTTTCTTAAAATAATAAGAAGACTTTTCATTACAAAATAAATGAGAAGTTTTTTTAAAATGCATGTTCAATTTGAAAATGTATTTTTGATATTTTTTAATATTAAAAAACAGTCTTAAAATGTTTTTAAAATTATAGAAAATGTCTATTTTTTTTTTTTTTTTTGGTTTTATCTATATTTCAGTACAAGAAACGTTTCAGAAAAATTGAAACAACACCTCTAAAAAGTTTTAGTGTATTATAATATATTATGGATAAGCTCATAAGGTCGCAAAATCCTCTTGAAATTAAAACATTTGAGAGGGTTACTCTTATAATTAGACTATTCATTAATTAAGGAAAAGGACGACTCCAGTTTCCAATTCCTTTGATTCATTAATGAATAAAAGGGACGACACCACTTTCCACTTCTTTTTTTAAATTTTCAAATTTGTGTACCTTTAAATTTAATATAGACGATGGAGACATATTGGGTTATTGATGTTGGGAAACCAGAGATTCAATAAACAATGAAAGAAGAGATATAATGAGAGAAATGATAATTTATTACTTATGAATAAATTTACAGAAGAAATCTCAACTAAAATTTCTTACAAAAAAAAACTCTCACAATCTCTCACTCTCTCTAGATTCTCTGATTCTTTAACTTAGAATTCTCCTGATACATCCTCTTAACCTGGGATGATACATTATAAGAAGAGGGCATGACCTTATATAGGAGATGGAGGAGAATCTTAGTCAACAATGGTGTCAAACTTTTTTGCCAAACTCCCTAATAAGCCAAGGATGCCAAACTCCCTAACATGCCAAAGCTTCTTGCCAAACCCATTGCTGGAGCCTAACAAGCCAAAAGATGGTGGCTTGACCCTAACAATTGATTGGCAGCATGTTGTGAAAAAGTATACAATTCATCAACTGACTCAAATATTCCACGAAAATGAAAGAAGGCAACAGTTTATAACTGATATATATTTTTATTAATGTAACACAAAATGTAATATATTAATATACAAATATTAAAATTGGCCTAGAGACTGACTGCTACATCATTGATTATTCTATATATGTTTAGTTTAGTCCATTAAGAATGTCAATGCAAATACAGGCTACAACGAGTGGCGGTGGGCGCCGAGGAAGGCTAATTAAACTTCTGAACTGATGGCTTCTGTTCTGACTTTTTATTTGTTTTAATGGGTTTAGGTAATTAATCCATGGAAAGCCTGTCCTAAGTCTATATATATAATACAAAATATAAATACAGAGTGTTATATATATATATAATTTAAAAAGAAAAGATTAAAAAGGGCCTTTCTCTTGTTTTTGTTCGAACAATCCATTTCTTTTCTAATCTGTGTGTTTCCTGGAATCCAAACGGTCACACTATTATCAGTTAGCATTTTTCAGCAGAACATGGAATCAAACATGTCCATTCCAATTAGTAATTTAGCATTATATGCCTTTCAAGGTCTGTGCCCTTTGTTTAAAGAATTTATGCGTTTCCTAACTTTCTTGCGTATCCCTGTCTTTGTTGTTCTTCCATTTGACTGCCTTTGTTCTACCATTTGATTGCAAGGATTGCGTTTCCCCTGATTTATATATCATGGTTGTTTGTTCTATCTATGCTTGGGTGCATTTCTGAATCAATGTTTCAAAAAGTAGCGGACTGTGTTAATAGCGCAATGAAAGGTTAAATTGAATGCCTTAAAGTAGGGTCTTTGGCAATGAACAGAAAGAGCCCAAAGTTTTTATCTTCCCTTTCCTCGTCTGCTCAAAAGAATAGGTAGATCAGATGGAAGGAATCCTCCTCTTAACACAGTTTAACATTTAGAAATGTAACCCTAGCTCGCAAGTTCCCTAGCATAAATCTATTGTTTTTTTTTTTTGGCTAAGATAATTAGGTGCGTGTACAGAGGTAAGGCTATATTTTGGATAAATGATAAGATTATGTACTTTGTTGCCCTCATGATTGGAATACAAGAAGGTTCATTTGGTTCAGCATGCAATAGAAGGCTTTCAAGTTGTATACGAATATTATTTTGTCTGTTTTCGTTTTTCAGTTATTTTGGTAAGAAAAAAGGATGGAGAGCTAGAATAATTCATGTGGCGACCCAGCATAGTGGTATGAAGATTTTTGATATATTGTTATTGTTATTGTTGTTTGTTTGGTAAGAAAAAAGCAAACTTCAGCCATCCGTTTTGAGTATAAATATCTTCAGCCTTTGTGTGTTAAATTAGCTGAGGCATAGAGTAGTTCGAGTAGATTTGTTGATGAAATTGTTGGGATTGCTTATGATAAATTTCTTATATGCCAAACTCATATTCAAATGCCAACCAAGACCTGCTATAACAGTGTTCTGCATCTAACTGTGCGAAGTTTGCACAGGAGATAAGGTAAACTCTGTTTTGAACGGGTACCTAACAAAACAGCCTCAGGAAATGGCTGAGGCAGAGGCGTTCAAAACCAATTTAGGGTGATGGTAGTAGGCATCATTCTCTTCAGAAAACGTTCAAGAGTAAGAAATACTTGGTCACAACATCAGTGTCGAACTGCTCAAATATTGGATTGCATACATATTTCATGGTACAAGGAGAGAAAAGCTTAACCATTATTTTTGTCTATCATGAATCTTGTAATCTTGATTGGTAGGGCATTCAAGTTCTCACCTATCATAGTCTCACATGCTTTCACATGTATAGACTTATTTCCTGCCAATTATTCCTTGGATGATCACGTGTCCTCAGTTGCTTCATTAGCTACTGGTTTGCTTGTTTCAGTTTCCTTTGTAGTTGAATTTTCCTTTTCTTTCTCTTCCTCTCCTTTGCGTAATGATTCTTTCTCTTTTGCTTCTTCCTCTGCCTTCAGCCTGTTTTCCCTTTTTGCTTCCCCAAGAGCTTCAATCAGACTGAGCAAGCAAGTTTCAGGATTCACATGAACACTTTTAGGCATTAAATTTTCTGCAACATCTGCAGGACTCATATTAATTTCCTCCAACAACCCATGAATTTTTGCAAACAAATGATGTGATTCAATCTTAGCATAGTTTCTGGCAAGAACCTTGAATGCCTCAAAGCTACAGTATGGCATTTCAACATGCTTGTCCATCCTTCCTTTCCGAATGAGGGCAGGATCCAGTTTCTCCACATGATTGGTGGTGAAGACGATAAGTTTTTCTCCGCCACAGGCAGACCAGAGCCCATCAACAAAATTTAGAAGCCCAGAGAGGGTGACCTTACTGTTATTGGAATCTGTTTCTTCTTTTGCTAGTTTCTGCATTGGATCCTTCTCCTCGTTGTCTTCTTTCTTCTTTGTATTCCTTCGCTGTGCTGTAAGATCTACTGAGCAATCTATGTCTTCAATGACAATAATTGACTTGCCTGTCGTCTCAATCAAAAGTTTCCTCAGCTCTGTGTTGTCTTTGACAGCTGTTAATTCTAGATCATAAAGATCGTAAGCTAGAAGATTTGCCATGGCTGCGATCATCGTGGACTTACCCGTGCCTGGAGGACCATAGAGGAGATAGCCACGCTTCCACGCCCTTCCAACTTCTGCATAAAATTTTTCAGCTTTGCTAAAAGCAACTAGATCATCAATAATTTCCTTTTTCTTTTCTGGATCCATAGCGAGTGTCTGAAATGTTGCAGGGTGCTCGAATACTACATTCCTCCAGTGGGATCCACTGTTAGTATAAAGCTTACGCTGTCGATTCCTTAGTTTGATTGCTTTTCCCTCGCTAATAACATGCTTCAGATATTGCCCGAGGATGAGGTCCCTGTGCCTTTTATGGAAGGTGAGCGTGTAGAATCTCTTCTCATCAGTGATCGGAAAGAATGAAAGGGACTGCATCTTGGAAATATTTTTTCCAGAAGCCCACCACAGCTTCACCCCCTCAAATTCATCGGCAACCTCCTCATGATCGTCCATGCTAAGAGCTAGTGATTGGCTGTTCCTGACTATATCTGCTTTCAGGCGCTTCGCTTGCATTGAAGTATTGGAGCTAAGGTAATCCTCAATGTGTGAATATGCTTCACTACGCATGAGACGCTCTCCTGTAAATTCATGGAACTTGATCTGCATGTAAGGATAAACCAGGCTGAGTAATCTTTGAGAGTATTTCTCTGTAGATCTCCGAAGCTCGTACGGAAAATACTGCTGAAACATTGCCCATACGAACATAACACCGGCAATTACGGATCCTAGTTGAGTAAACGCGTCTTTCATCATATTTGATGGTTTGCTTCACCTCCCCTTTCTTCTTCCGCTTGCTTAGATGCTTCTTGTGATCTTACTGTGGCTATAACTGTTGGAAAATGATGGGTTGCAGATGGCTTGTAATTAATAATCGAAAGGAGATAAATTGAATATAAAATGAATACAAGAATTTACGTGAAAAGCCTCTAAATAAAATAGGATAAAAATCATGAACAATGATAAAAGAATTCACTATAGAAAATAATATGAGATACAATTTTTTCTCAGATTATAAGGAGATAACAATAAAATAATTCCTCTTGTAAAATAAGAGAAAACACTATTTTTCTCTATCTTTCTATTTTTCTCTCCTACCTACAATTGAGAAACTTGAGATACTTGAGGAGAAGATGGGATTTTTGAAATGCTTTGAGATGCAGCTGGGGAGGCCAATTTATAGGCCTCTCTCATGCGTAAAAGTTTAACAGAAAAAATGAACAGCAGCTAAAATTGACTGCTGCCTAACTCTTTTCCTTTTCAGATTGATAGGCTACCTGCTACCATTTCATTCAATTTAATATGTAAATTTAGCCACATTTCAATTGCAAGATTGCGGCTGCCACGTTTTCAAATTTAACTCCAAATGCATTAAAAAAATTATAACCATAGCTTTTGACTATTCAACAATAACTTTGGTAATTCTTATCTTACATATAGATGAGATCGCAGAATTGTTCTTCTCTGACTACTTGTTGGTTATCTTGTGTCCATTTATTTCAATCAACTCAAACAAATGGCTCTTCGCTTTCTTTTCCATTGGTGAGTTTTCTACCTGCCCTTCGCCCACTTGTTTATTACGAACGGGACTGGTAGGTTTGACTCCGATCTTGCGGATCTGCGCTTTTTGTCTTTTACATTCGTTTGTATTACTGTTGGGATAATCTATCATGGATTCCAATTTTGGGTACCTCATCTTAAAAAAATGCCTCAGTGGATTGTGATGCCCAGCCAGTCATTTTATATGCCTACTAGGTCCTAAAAAATTATTTTCTCAGAAGGCTTGTATCAACCCATTATGTCTTGATGAACCAATGGTCCTGAACTCCTATACTATAATTCCACTAAGTGACAATGGTTATATATAGTCTCATTTTTGGATTCTGTAGGCTCAAGGACGCAATTGAAGTAGACTTCCAATTCACAAATTTACCATTACTGATATTACACCTAAAATTACTGTTAATTCTCGTCACTCGGGACTTGCTTTCGTAGAAATACCACGGATTCGGATTCAAATTCAAAGGGTGAAGTTCTAGGTTGTCAAAGGGTCAATCCTATTGTTATTATTTGATTTCAATTGTACTTTTCTTTACATAAACGTGTATATTTAGTTTTTTTTGTTCCTAGTATATTTGGTATATATTATACTCAGCTCGGCTCCTACCCAATGGAATTTGAAGCTGGCCCATAACTTTGGACCAGAATTTAAAGAGTTGGGCTTGGGCCTCGACACCCCAATTGACAATGGTTGTCACCTGGAAGCCGACGTTCAGTCTTTTGTATTGAGATTGTAGGGACGTGGTTGGCGATTCTTCTAACACGACTTGTCATTTTCTTCCAAGCATTCTCATCTACCAAACAGACTAATCAAATACTACATTCTCATCTACCAAACAAGTTGCTTGAATTCCCTGTCGTCCCCATCTCCATGAATTTACTTTCCTGGAAAGCAGAGCGGCAAGGGAAAATTTATTCAACGTACAAGTAACACAAAGCAAAGACCAAGACACTGCCGACTCAAGAGTCAGTGATATCTGTTCTCTAGCACCGACTTTATTTGCCGGTCCTTGTCCCCCTGATCTTTCTCTTCAGCCGCCTCCGCCTGCAGCTACGTCTCTAAAACTTTGATCAAGTTATCTAAGCATGAACCGCCGGAGCCCACGCCAACAGCACTCTTTCTGATCAAACAGTATATAAAAGAATGATAAAATTGAGATTTGTGTAATACATCATTTTTTAAAAATAGATTTATTGTCTCACTGAAAGTGCTAGAAGCTAATTAACATTTATTTTCTAAGGTACAACGGTTTACAAATTGAGAAATTAACATAAATTTCAGAGTTTAACAGCAAAGTGGGATACTAGTTGAACATTATTAAAATTGAAAGAGTATGAGAATTTTATACAATAATTCTACCAAGAATTCTATCCCTTATTTTTCAAAAGAAAAATTCTCTATTCATAAAGGAGAAAGAAAAAGAACAGAAGAAGAAAATGAGAAGAAAAAAAAAAAGAAGAAGGGGAGGGGTGGCTGCTTTTCTTTAAAAATATAATATAAAATTATATCTTTATATATAATATAATATTTTATAATATATTGATCAAATAATAATTGCATAATGTCTCATAATTGAAATCAGGTACACATAATACATATATAGTATATTTTCATAATTTACGTATAGTGCATTTCTTATATATATATTTTTTATTATATATAATAATATAAATTATATATTATATTACACATGTTTCAAATAAATTTTCAATCAATTTTTCATTTATTTATTTATCAATTTAAACACGTGAATATACTAAATATACCAAATTTTCCAACAATAATATCTCTTCATGAACCAATGGTCCTAAACTCATATACTATATAATTCCACTAAGTGACAATGGTTATAATACAGTTTCATTATTGGATTCTGTAGGTTCAAGGACCCAATTGATGTAGACTTGCAATTCAGAAATTTGCTACTATTGATATGGAGCTAGAATCTTTATTATAGTAGTCACTGTCGATCCTCGTCACTGAGGACTTAATGCATTGTCGGAATACCACGAATTCGGATTCAAATTCAAAGGGTGATGTTATGGGTGGTTGTCAATTGTCAATCACTTGTCAACACGTAAGTATGTCACACCCAACAATGTTCTTTCCTTTTCTATGAAATCTTAATATCATGCTAATGTTATTATTTGATTTCACTTGTCCTTTTCTTTGCATAAACGTGTGTATATTTAGATGTATATTGGAAAACATTAATTTTGGGCTTAACTTGGGAAATTCTAAATAAATAAGTTTAGGATATATTATACTCAGCTCGGCTTGTTTGGACCGCTAGTTTTTAATTTCTCCCACTTTTCATTTCTGAACAGGCCTAGCGCCCGGCCTGCCAGGACTTGGCCCGCTAAGGCCCATCCAACCTCATTCTATGTTTCAGGCTGAAAGTATATATAATATATTCTACTCCTACCCAATGGAATTTGAAGCTGGCCCGTAACTTTGGACCAGAATTTAAGAGTTGGGCTTTGGCCTCGGTAGCCCGATTGACAATGGTTGTCACCGGGAAGCCGACTTGTCAATTTATCCCAAACATTCTCATCTACCAAACAGACTAATCAAATACTACATTCTCATCTACCAAACAGACTGTCAAGCACCGGCTTGAATCCCCTGCCGTGCCCATCTCCATGAATTTACTTTCCGGGAAAGCGGTGCGGCAAGGGAAAAGTTATTCAACGTACAAGTAACACGAAGCAGAAGTAGGAGGGAGGGGGGGCATCAAACAGAACAGGAGTCTGTTTGGTAAGCTAAACTAATAAAGCACAAGAACAAACAGATTAAACCGAAAATTACAACTAAATATCCAAAGACCAAGACCAAGACACTGCGGACTCAAAGAGTCAGTGAAGATATCCGTTCTCTCGCACCGACTTTATTATTTGGGGCGGGTCATTGTCCTCCTTATCTTCTTTCTCTTCAGCCGCCTCCGCCTGCAGCTGCGTCTCTAAAACTTTGATCAAGTTATTTAAGCATGAATCGGCGGAATCCACGTCAACGTCACTCTTTCTGATCAAATTCTCCGCCACATCCGCCGGGGTAATTTTTACTTTTTCCAGAAGTCCTTGAATTCTGGGGAACAGATCATGGTTTTCGTTTTCAATTCCCAAATAGTTATTTGCGAAAACCTTGAAAGCTTCGAAGCTGCAGAACGACATCTCGATATGCTTATCCATTCGGCCCCGACGAATAAGGGCGCTATCGAGATTCTCGATGTGGTTCGTCGTGAACACCATCAACCGGCCACCCTCGTTCGCCGAGAAGAGCCCGTCGAGGCAATTCAAGAGTCCAGAGAGCGTCACTCTCTCTATTACCTTTTCCTTTTCGTCGCCATTCTGCTTCTTGATCTCCCTCTGAACTGTAATTTTGCTCGAGCAATCTACGTCTTCGATCACGAGGATAGAATTGCCGGGCGTTCTGTTCAGCAGCCTCTTTAAATCGGCATTGCTCGAAACTGCCGTTAATTCGAGATCATACACATCGTAATTCAACAAATTCGCCATGGCTGCGATCATCGTGGATTTGCCTGTTCCGGGAGGGCCGTACAGGAGATAGCCCCTCTTCCATGGCTTTCCAATCCTCCGATAGTACTCTCTTGATTTCGAAAAAGTGTCCAGGTCGTTTATGATGTCTTGCTTCTTGTCCATTCCCATCGCAATCGTTTCGAATCTGGCTTGGTGATCGAAATCCATTATGTAGTTCCAGCGAGCTCCACGGTCGCTCGAACTATTCGAGTAGAGTTTCAGCTGCCGGTTTTTGGCCACCTCCGCCTTTCCCTCTTCCATCACGTGCTTCAAGTACTCTTCGACCACGGTTTTCCTGTGCTTTTTGCGAAAAGTAAGAACGAAGTACCTCTTAATGGAGTGCCCGTAGCGATCGGAGCCTTGGTCTTTCTCTTTGCTGAGATTCCACGAAACTCTGACCCCCTTGAAGTCGTCGGAAACGTCTCCGTCGTCGACGCAGAGGACCGGAGTTCGGATGTCTTTGACGGCGTTGGCCTTGAGGCGGGAGGCTTGGAGGGAGCATTTAACGCTGAGGTAGGTCTCGATGGCGGAGTAAGCTTCGTAGTTTTTGGGGCCTCCTTCGGCGGAATCGTCGGGGAACTTGATTTGGACGTAAGGGTCCATGGAACTAATTAGCTTGCGCATGAATCTTTGAAGGTAGCCGCCGAAGTGGTGGGTGAGATATTGTTGGAACATGGTCATAATCACCATGGAGGCGCCGATGGCCATGGCAAAGGCCATCTGGTTCGTTTCCCCTTGAGCCCATTGCGGTCCAATGAATGCCATGGCGTTCACCATTTTCGATCGAATGTGTTAACTTCAAAGGGAGCTGCAGACAGTAGAGCTTGATTTCTTTCTACTAATATATATATATGCTCAGCGGGAGCCGCGGAGCCTCTCTTTCTCTTTAATGGATGAATGAACGATGAGTGATACTTCAACTGCTCTAATCTAATTGTGACTCTCCTCTTGCATAATCTATATATATACTACTTTCGTCTCCTTCTTTCTTCCTTCTTTATCTGAGCATGTCAAACATCAAGATGGACGCAAAAGGCATGGATGCCAATTAAATTTTCATTTTATATATATATAAATACAGATATTTTATTATGATGTATGTATGCAATATATATATATAGTTTTACAGTGACTTGTAACGAGAAACATCAGTGTCTTATGCCAGTCCTTTCGTGGAAAACTTGATTGTAAACTATTTTTAAAATGGTAGTTAAAGGGTACATACATTGCATCGAGATGGAGGATGGGTCCAGTCCAGAGTATTATTGCTGTATGTATGTATGTAGTACTCACTTAACAGTGGCTGGCTGGCTGGCTGGCTGGCATTCTTGAATCAGTTTGCGTACGTGACGAAAGGAGATATTTTTTGGTGGTGTTCATACTATAAAATATCACATTGTTTAATCCTTTGGCAAGACTTTACAGGCCTCCGTATTGACTCCTTTTTCTCCCCCTTTGCCCATCAAAATAAAGTTGCTTTTTTCGTAGACTTTTATGTATCTCTGTGTCTAAAAATGTTAAAAATTAATTTGTAAAATTCATAGGGAATCCAATCCTTATTTGTTTTTTTTTTTATATTTTTTTCCCCTCTAGTTATTATAATAATAACTTTAACTCCTCCTATGTATGAGAACACAAAAGACAAAACAACATGTTTCTATGTTTCCTCCCTCAACAGAAAACATGAATATTATCCGACTGTGCAAATTGTACAAATATGTATATAATAATAATATATTTATTACATAAATAACAAAAACAATAATTAGATTGAGAAAAAATTATAGAGAAAATAATTGGCATGGAGATGTGACCTTTGGAGGCGGCTGCAGGTCTTTGTGGGGGCCAATGAAAATGGTGAAAGAAAGATTCTTTTTCTCAATGGTGGACCAATCGCCCAAAGTCGGTAAGGAAAGGGAAAGCAATAGGCAATGGAAAGGGCGTTTCCCCGCTGCCGCTGCAGCTGCAAAATTTGCTGGCTGGCTTACAAATGCCTTGAAATGTCATTCGATTGATGTCATTCATATGACTGACTCGCAGTCTGGTTTGGCCCGGCCCGGCCCCCTCTCTTATTTCTGCACACTCGCTCATTGCCGTCTGGACTTCATGACCTTTCTTTATATTTTATAAAATAATAATTGTTGTAGAAAATATTGTCCAAATTGCTTGCATATATAAATAATAATAATAATATTTTAAAATCATAACTTGTAGTAGTAGTAGTACTTTTAACATGCGACAGTCAGTCAGACAGCTATGTAGAATTGAGGGGGTGGCTTTTGCTAGTGGAGATCTGATCACGTGTTGGTCCCACCCCGCCTCGTTTTCCCACACAGCAAAGAGACATTGATTTCACACCACACCAATGTAATGTTGACAAAAATTAATAATCTTTTCATGATTCCATTTACTACTTGAATTTATTGATCTGTGGTCCCGTTTAGTATTTAGGATGGATGCATGGATGGATGGACAGACGGTGGGGATCAAAAAGATAAGGTGAATAATAGGTCTCATTTTATCATTCCTTTTAAAACTAGAGCAAAATGTATATTCTTTCTTCTTGTCCTTTAAATTCCCACCTACACCATGAGATGAGACCACCAATCCTTGTCCTTCCTTCCAAGACTTCAATTTGGAAACGCAACTCAGTTCAGTTCAGTTCAGCCCTCCGTTTTCCCTCCAAAAACAAACTCACGCTCTATTTCTTCGGAGTTGAATTTCAACCAAATTTAATATACTGATGGGAGGTAGTAGGTAGGTGGGGGGTTTGGTACCTGTCTGTGCAAGGGTTACTCTGCAATAAACAATATATTTGGATTTTGTTCTTTAGCATATGTTGTAGACATATATAGTAGAGCTTTGAATTGCACTCCAACAGAACGTGGCTGGAATACTTTTTAAGGAAAAGGCAATCGGAAACACGGAATCCAATCCATCCACATGAATCATGATGATGACGAATGGACTCTGAATTTGTGCTGACGCAGCAGACTTCGCTCCGATTGGCCAACCCAAAAAAAAGACCGACTTTTGGTAAACATCATCTTTTCCCGTCGGTCACTAATAAGACAACGACTTAGACGTGGCTTCCAAGCGTTCGTTTCAAACCCAATCAATTTTAGTGTTTGGGAAAGGCAATTGCATTTTATATTATATATATATATGCTGGCCTCCCTCAATTCCCATTTCATCTCACGCCCACCGCCCCAAAATTATTGAATCCAAACTTGCCAAATTTTAATTGATCTATTAACTGCTAAATTAATTTAACCAATGACGTGTTAACCCTTAAATAATAAAATTTGTAGCCGTGCGTAGTGATCTACTTTCACCCAACACCTTTTTTAAAAAGCTTTTCAAATAATATATAACATGTGTTTAACATGATTACAATATAACATAACATATGATTATTAATTATTATTAGTAATAACGAATTCTATGTTCAAGTTTTTAGTTAAAGGGGGGAAATTTGGGCACAAAAATCTCAAAATAGACAATGAAACAAAATCAAACAGGCCTGCCCTTTCTATTATTCATTTTACTCTCCTCATGCGGCTGGCCACTACCTCCTCATGCGCGCCAAGAGAAAGGAACTCAAAATTCACATTTTTTGAACCGCCCATTCTACAGAATTGCAGGATAAAAGTTGAAAGAAGTCGGTCCGAGCAAGAATAACCCAACAGCTTTTGAAAGAGGCCCAAAACTTTGGACCAGAAAACCCAGAGAGGCAGTTGGATTGGACCCCATCAGCCCAATTTATGACTGGCCTCCACTCTACGCGTCCAACGAAAGTAGCTAAGATTAGCACCCAATTTAGCAAGCGAATATGCCAAAATTGCACTCTTTTAAGCTTAATAACAATACCCACCCCACCTGCTTGGGTCACAAGGGAAGCTCAATCTCAATCATTCACCTTCTTGGAAACCTTAGCTAATCTGCTTGCTATCGTAATCGTATACAAAAATTTGTCCCGCACTACCTATATACTTCACATCATGAATCCTCTGTATATATTTATTTAGAACAAGCTTGGCTAGCTAGCAACATCTGAAAATAAAACAAGGTGGTATTATATTATTATATAACTATTATAGTTAAAATCACCTACATCGTTAAATTGTAGCTTAAATAGTTTTAAATATATAATAGTGATTTGACTATAATTTAGAATAAAATCAAACGTGTGAATTTAATTTAAAAATATATTGCAAATTATCTAAAAAGATTATTGTACACCCTTAATTGTCATCAACAAAATGCAAATATTCCATAGGCATCCAGCCAGGACCAGCCTCTAGCTAGGATAAGTAGTGATTGGACGAAATGAAAATGCACGATGAATAAGGCAATATAAGAAAAGACCTATTTCCATTTGAAGTTTTCAATTCTAGATATCATCGGCAAGCTCCCCGCCGCCCCATCTGGCAGAACAGAAGGTGATCAGATACTCATCCGATGGGCAGTTGACGAGCGGCGGCGGCGAATCAAAGGCGTAACTGTAGTAGGAAGGACAAGCGTCCTTAAAGATCTTAGAATACACGCTTGGCTTGCACTTCTCCGGGCTGCCGTATTGATTCCGGCAACAGAATTTGTCTTCGTCAAATGCCAAGCAAGCACTGCTGCAAGCCACAACTTCGCCTCTTCCGTTCATCACCTGAAGCTCCGATGGACACGACTTCTTCAAGTTCTTCAGGCAGCCTCTAATCTGGCATTTGCTGGCCGACGGGATTGTGGAGACGGAAACGGGGAGATTGTAGCCGTCGACTAAGCTCACGTCGTAGAAACTGGGCTTCTTCCTGTCAAGCTGAAGTGAAATTTGCACTAGCGTTACCGGGGGAAGGCCTATTTTTCCGTTGCATTGGAGCTGGCCGTCGCAGTCGCCTGTTTCACAGGCGGGCTCCCAGTTGGAGTCGGGGCTGAAATTGCAGCCGGTTCTGGCCCAAATCCGGCCGCTCCAAGTCCCCGGGGCTTGGAAGCTTTTGGTTTGGCCGGGTGGAAGATAGAAGCCGCCGTTGGCCAGTACGGGCTGGCCGTAGTTTGGGGCGGTTGCCGGCCATATTGGGAAGGGGCACTTGTTGCTGACATAAATGGTGCACGCTTGTGCGGCTGAATTCTCTGCAAAACCGCTTCTTGATTAGTTAAAAAGACATGTGACTTGTGTTCATAACGTAGTCAAGTTCTCCAATCTCTCCGTTATTTTTTCATTCATAGGCTGTAGATGGTATAATCTTATTTATTAAAACAAGAACTTAAAAAATGACTACTAAACGACAGAACAATTAGGGAAGTGAAGGATTCAGTGAATGAATTACCAGAAGATATTAGATGCCAAATCAAGAAGAGAACAAGTCTAGTGAAGGACTTGGGCATCTTCATTCTGAGGATTGCTTTCGGGTTCGGGTTCAAGACAGATTAGAAGCTGGATTTATAGTTGATAACTTTTAAGAACTTTGCTTCTTCTTTGATTCTACTTCAAGTTTTGAAATCTACAAACTCTAGACTAAAGAAAGAGGTTAAGCAACTCGCATTAACCTCTCTTGGAAGGAAACAAATTTACATTAGGTGGGAAGGCAGTCTTAATTTGCTTAAGGTGATGGAAATCACATATGTAATGCTGTTGCTTTCTTTGCAAGATCATGAAGGTGATTAAATGTGCAGAATATCTTTCTTCTTCAATGTTCAAAATATTTTACAATATATCTTCTTTGGTCCGTCCGACAAAATTTATGGTGATTATTGGCTAAAAACTCCACAACTTTTGAAACCCTTCTAACCAAAAGACTCGAGAGTCATTGGCTCTTTCACCAGCCCCCTAAATATCAAATTTGAACCTAATTTTGAGTGCCTGTATTTCATTCAAGTCCTCTCCGCTTCACCATGGCGGCGGCACAACAGCATTTGACCGCACCCATCATTTTTTGCACTTCTTTTAAACTGAACTCACTTCAGTCGGGCATTTTAACAAACACCTCTCCCTAGTCATGAACAACCAACAAAAAATTCTGATGGTACAGGTGATGCAAAACCTCTCAAGGGCAGTTCACAAGAAGTTAGTATTAATGGAAGTATAGGTGTGGTGTTTGTACCTGTTTAATTGAAGGGCTGATAATTGTACAATTGGTAAAGTTAGTGGTGGTGGTATCGTGCAAGTTTGGTACACAATCGTTTCCAATAATATGCTCAAACACAAATCAATGTAGGCCAAATGGACTAATATACTGGGTTCATTTTTAATTTTATCTAGTTTTAATTTTTACTATAGTTTAGTTGTCAAATTGTAATTTTTGTTTTAATTTTATTTTCGATTGAACAAGCGTCTTCTCTATCTTACATGGCAGCTAATGTGTCCAATAATAAATACGTCACTAAAAACAAAGCCTTTTCGTTAATGGGTGACAATGGGCTGACAAATCTAAAGTGGGTCTAGAGCAGGCCAATGGGTTAAATTAGATTTGGGTGAGCTAAAACTAAGAAACTTGGCTGCTTCAATAATTGATCGTTGATAGAGACTAGGAGACTTGTCGACGGTAACAACAGCGGATGGCAAGGTGGCTGAGTGCGTCGACGATAAAATGAGAAGAAGTCCAATGAAGGTAGATCGACGGCGAGGTGGACGAAGGCAGCGGTCATTAGGAAATGCGACCGCTATAACAATGTTGATTGAAAAAAACGACTGAAGTAAGTCGATGGTGGGCGCCACTGCCATTATCCCCACGAGTCACTGTTAGCTAACCCTATGTCGTTTTCTATCATCATTCACACTTTCTTTTTCCTATTCATGGTTAACCCACAATCGTCGACTGTAACCTTGCCATCGTCGTCGATCGAGTGGGCTTCCTCGATCTTCCTTTGCTGACAACGAGCATGACTGTTCGTTTTCATTGGACATCACCTACCGTCAACTTGCTCTGATCATTTTCTTCTATCAACACTATTAACAACAAGCTTCAACCAAGATTTGAGATTTGGATTGACCCAATCCGTCATATTTTGTGATTTTTAGTTTGTGTATTTGGTTATTAATTTTGGGTTTATGATTTTGGTTATTGATTGGTACATTTGATTATTGATTATGTGTATGTGTATTTGATTATTGATTTTGTGTGTATTTGATTATTTTGTATATTTAATTATTAATTTATGTATTTAGTTATTAATTTTGTATATTTAATTATTGATTATTGGATTTGTATATTTAATTATTAATTTTAGCAAATCGACATCGTTTTGTCTTGTGCATTATGACAAGAATAAGGTAAAACGACGTCATTTTGCTAGTGTGTCCATTATTGGACACATCAGCATACCATATCAGTCATCATGTAAGTTGTGGCACTAACTAGACCAATTGAGAATAAAATTGAAATAAAAGTTAAAATTCGATAATCAAATTAAAATAAATATCAAAATTAGATAAAATTAAAAATTGACTCAAAATTTAAAATATATTAATTTATTTGGCCTTCAAATGTATTTCAAAATGATGGAGTAAATCCTAACCATAATAATTGTAGTTCACACAAGACAATGATTTGATACCATTTGGTAGGTAAAAATAAAAGATATCACATATATGTAGAAAATTAAATGAATTTTGATGGTCGATCACCAGCACTGAATAATTTGTTTTATGGTGTTGTAACCTATCCTCTAGAAGGAATCTTAATTCTGAAGAGTCTGCGGTAGAATTCCCTAAAGAAACCCGCCATAATCATGTTGGAGCCCAGGAAAGTTCCCTCTCCCGAAAAGGTTTTTTGGGGCTTAGCCACTCGAAAACTTGGGCTTTCCACTCGAGGACTCTTCGGGGATGCCTACCCCGAAAACTTGGCCCAGTTCTCCCCAAAGCCATTTTGAGAGACACATCTCCCACAGCTAAACCCATGTTCCTCTGCAAAACACGGTCTGCCATCCTTTGAGCCTTTTTTTTCGGGGAGGGGGGGTGGGGGGCGGGGTGGTGTCTCTTACCTAAGTCCTTCCAAAGCCTAGCCTAGGGGCATGCGGGCACTTTCCCCAAAGGTGGTTGCACATGTTTTTCATGCATGTATGTCAGGCGTCCTAGTCTCTCAAGGGATATAAGTATCCCATGACTCATTTTTTGGGATATTTTTCTTGACTCTTTGGATTATTTTCTGACTCTTCAAAAACCACATACACAACCCTTTTGAGGACTTCTTACTCTTTGGAGAACACTAGTGATGGGAAATGGGCGGGCCGGGCCGGCCCGACCCGCATCCCGCTTGGTCCACCCATTTGGTGGATCGGGCCGAATTTGGCCCACGAAAGAAACGGGCCGGAACGGACCGGACCAAAAAAATGAAACTTAGGCCCGGCACATCCCCGTGGCCCTTAATAAGTGGGCTGGGTTGGCCCGTGGGCCTGTTGGGCAGGGCCGGCCCGTGGGCTTGGCTATTTGGGCCGGCCCATGAACCATTTATTTTTAATTTTTTTATATATAATTTTTTAAATATATTTTTTTATTTTTTCCCAAATGTAACTAATATTTTTTAAAATATGTTTAATAAACATATTAATGTTTAAAATATGTTTAGTAAACATCAATAAACATATTAATGTAACTAATATTAATGTTTACTTATAATTTTGATATTTGTAAAATTATGATATTTATAATAAACATTATATTTACAAAAATTACACTAAAATTATATTTACAAACATTACAATAAAATTATATTTACAAGAAACATAATTTTTAAATATTTTTTTATTTTTTAGTGGGCCGGGGGCCATTTTAGCGGGTCAGTTGATGGGCCGGTCCACGGGCCAATTTGATGGGCCGGGCCAGGCCGGGCTACGGACCACGTATTACTAACCCGGCACGGCCCTTATTTTTTTAAGTGGGCCGACTCAACCCGTTTGCTACAGTAACAGGTCGGGACGGGTCGGACTATGAGGCGGGCCGGCCTAATTCCCATCTCTAGGAGAACACCATCCGCATGCTCATCTGCATTGCACTTGCATTCTTTGACATCATGATTACCTGATTTTGATTTGATTTTGGCATTGAAGGGCTATGTGGAAGAGATCCTCATTTGTCTTCTAACTACTTACTGTCTTGCAAATCCAAAACTCTTCTAGATCACTTCAGGTATTCTGGATAGTGGAGACTCACCTGGAGCCTCCAACTCATCTGGAACATTCGGCTCACCCGAAGCCTCCATTGCTGGAGATCCTCTCTCAACACTAAAGACCCCATATGTAGACTCCTTTCACGAACTTCCAGAAGACCCTTCAAGTGTCTCCCTCGAGGTGACCTTCTCAAAGTATTTCCATGCTCACCCAAATAACAAATCAAGATTTGTCCTTGGATTTTTCTCACTCTCCTAGAGAGTGAATTGAGCCAATCCTCGAGCCATTGGTGTAGTTTTCTCCAAACAAGCCTTGTTCTTTCATCTCATCTAATTTTGTAGACTTCTTGTTAAGTTTTTCTTAATATATAAATTTTAATTGTTATATTCTACAATGACACACAATATTTCAGTTGCACTGCAATTGTAGGGTGAAGCTATATGGAGGAGAATCTGAACCCAGGATTCATCGGACCTTCCTTTGTCATTGTAACTAACGGCGCAAACAACACTTGCAATTAATACACCTTATCGATTCTGAGACCATTGTTTAACTAACATTTGTTCATGGCTTTGGCTGCTTCCCTCAATTGTAACATTTCTTTGGAATTGGCTCCAGCAGATCTCATCTTAGCTATCTCTGTCAGCGTAAAGAATGATTTTGGAAACGAGAATTTAATTAAGCTAAATGAATTTCAAAATTTCCAAGGCATTTGACCCCGCGATTATAGCCTTAGGCTTTGTCGAGAAAACGTATGTATAAACGTTTTGATAGTAAAACAAGCAATTAATAGATCACTCAAGGTTGCTTATATCCTTTATATATTGATCATTTTATTAGGTCCAAATACAGTGATTAATGGTCTCTTATCACATAATCTCAAGTGTTTTAAGACAATGGATCGATCAAATCACAAAAGTTCTCTTTGTTCATTCAATGCCACTGGTCTGGTCTCCACGCGTCCAACGAAAGTAGCTAAGATTAGCACCCAATTTAGCAAGCGAAAATGCCAACATTGCACTCTTTTAAGCCTAATAACAACACGACCCTGGTCGGCAATTACAAGGGAAGATTAATCTCAATAATTCACCATCTTGGAAATCTCGGCAAACCTAATTGCTTTCGTATGCAAAAATTTGTCCCACACTAGCTACCTATCTACTTTAATCCTCTATATATAATTAGAACAAGTTCAGCCAGCTAGCAGCGTCCAACAGTAAGACAACCTCAATTGTCTCGGTTGCCATGGCCAAATCCGACGTACATTCTCCCAGCCCTTTCCCCACAATCGAGCAATGTTCTTCCATCGGGCGTGAGAACGACACGGTGGTCGCCGACATGGACGGAACCTTGCTCCGGGGGAACAGCTCGTTCCCTTACTTCGCACTCGTAGCCTTTGAAGTTGGCGGCATTCTGAGGCTTCTTTTCTTGCTCCTGGCCTCTCCGGTCGCCGGACTTCTCTACTACTTCATCTCGGAGTCCGCCGGCATTCGAGTTCTCATCTTTTCGACCTTCGTGGGGATGAAGGTATCGAATATAGAATCGGTGGCGCGAGCCGTTTTGCCGAAATTCTATGCCGGCGACTTGCACCCGGAAGCCTGGCGAGTGTTCTCGTCGTGCGGGAAGAGGTGTGTGCTTTCGGCGAATCCTAGGATTATGGTGGAGGCGTTCTTGAAGGATTACTTGGGCGCAGATATGGTGTTGGGAACAGAGATAGGTAGCTATAGAGGAAGAGCCACCGGGCTTGTGCTCAGTCCGGGGATTCTTGTCGGCCGGAACAAGGCTCAGGCTCTCCGGAAGGCCTTCGCCGATGCCTCGCCCCCGGATGTGGGTATCGGTGATCGGAGGACAGATTTCCCGTTCATGAAGCTCTGCAAGGTTTGTGAACCAAATTAAACTTGATTTATTTGCGAAATCTTGGGCCTTTTCTGTTGATAAAAAAAAAAAAGATAACATTTAAAATAAATAAATAAAATTTAAAGGAAAATAAAGATTCATTCAGAAATTTTGTTAAAATTTGTAATTCTATGGGCGATTCCAATGCAGGAGGGTTACGTAGTTCCATCAAAGCCAGAGGTGGAAGCTGTGAGCCACGACAAGTTGCCGAAGCCCATCGTCTTCCACGACGGTCGCCTCGTCCAGAAACCAGGCCCTCTCATGGCGCTCCTGACTATCCTCTGGATCCCAGCCGGCTTTGTCCTTGCCTGTCTGCGCATCGCCGCCGGTGCCCTCCTCCCGATGCCGCTCGTTTACTACGCCTTCTGGGCCCTTGGCGTCCGCGTCTACATCAAAGGCACCCCGCCTCCTCCGGCCAAGAAATCCACCGGCCAAACCGGCGTCCTCTTCGTCTGCTCCCACCGCACCCTCCTCGACCCAATCTTTCTCTCCACGGCCCTCGGCCGTCCCATCCCCGCCGTCACCTACTCCCTCTCCCGCCTCTCCGAGCTCATCTCCCCCATCAAGACCGTCCGTCTCAGCCGCGACCGCCTCACCGACGCCAACATGATCAAGAAGCTTTTACAAGAAGGGGATCTGGTCATATGCCCCGAAGGGACAACTTGCAGGGAACCATTTTTACTGAGATTTTCGGCTTTGTTCGCTGAGCTGACCGACGACCTGGTGCCGGTGGCGATGTCGAACCGGATGAGCATGTTTCACGGCACGACGGCGAGAGGGTGGAAAGGGATGGATCCGTTCTACTTCTTCATGAACCCTAGTCCGGCGTATGAAGTGACGTTCCTGAACAAGTTGCCCCCGGAGCTGACTTGCGGTGCCGGAAAATCGAGCCACGAAGTTGCGAATTATATACAGAGGACGATTGCGGCGACTCTGTCTTACGAGTGCACCACGTTCACCAGGAAGGACAAGTACAGGGCCTTGGCCGGAAACGATGGCACCGTCATGGAAAAACCTAGGCTCGCCGCTAACAAAGTTATGGGTTGCTAAACACTGCCAACGTTTGTCAACTTTGCCATATATATCTATATATATATATATCTGTGTTTTCAGAAGACTTGTTAGTGCCCAGTTGGCCATTCTACTCTGGCCATTTTCGGGTGTCCTCATTCTAATTTGGGAAAATGCTTCTTCCTTAATCAATATGGACTGGCTAGAAAATTACAAATCATCAATTAGGTAACATGCATAATATCAACCTTTGATTTGCTAATAATAATATTCTTATAACAAATCATTTTTATAGGATTACATTTTAATGTATACATATGGAAAGTCGAAATTTTATGTTTTAATTTGCTGATCTTGACTGGTGAAAAATATTTTAGTGTGAACTTGTAAATCAAATCAACCCATATAGTGATGTTGTCAGGTGGTAGTAAATCCAACCATTCCCGAGTTTTGTCTTTCAGAGTATGAGAAAAAAGTTATATCCTCAATGCTTCTTTATTGATGCCTTGAAATTTAAAATTTTCACAATACTCCAAAAAAATAGCAAGATGATAGTGAGGATTTTCATCACTTCTTCCATAAAACGGAATGTTGTTGGAGAATAAATTAATCACATCCGATCTCAACTAGAAGTTGTCATGCCCATATGGAGGATAGACTATGCTAGACTGTTTCTCAACGACATGGGGCATCATGAAATCCCTCATCAAGATATCTCTCTCATTGATCTCAACAATACGCTCTACTTAAACAAGTTGATTTTCGTTGTCATCCATTATAACGCCTTACTTTTTCCAAAGCGCGCGTTAACTCAAAATTTCGGGAATATATTTTTTTTTTCTCAAAATATATTCAACATAAATCAAAATCCTGACAATCCTGACAATCCTGATCCACTATCTCAACATATTAACTTAAGAATTGACTAAGAGTAACAATATCATCACATCAGAGGAAACAGAATCAAAACCTCGAAATTACATAACCGAATTCATTTTATTCATAACGTAGAATTGTTTGACAAGACATTTCAAAACAAAATGCATTGAATCTCATCCCTCGAGCATAGACTAAATATATGCTAACGATTACAAACGGAGCCAACAACTACATCTCGAGAACCCTCTTTCCTTTAGCGTCATTGCTTTCACATGGAACGTTTGAATATTTTAAGGACATAATCCAAATTAGATGATGAATCATCTAAGTGATAGTTCAAAAATATTTTCATGAATAAAACTGACATGTTCCGACATACCTCAGCTCAAGAGAATCCCACATAACACTTAACCCTAACTAGGGAAAATGCAATCTCTCTGAAAGCAAAACAACCACATCAATACATTGGCATAACACAATCCTGCTTAAGAGGGACAACATCAACACATGAACCCGAGAATCACCCATATATCCTATCTACGCATTACGCTTACACTCAAAAGCATCCGGATCTCAACACAACCCTAGCCACAAGATGATCAACACTATCCCTAGGAATCCACGTCCACCTCAGGAACAATGCTATCGCTCAATGGTCCCGGGGTGGTGTCCATTCCTAGCCCCGCCACTTTGAACCGGTCCGGGGTGGTGTTAACTCTCAGCCCTGTCACTTAGGTCCCGTAGGGTAAAGTTCAGTCTCAACCCCGTCCCAAGTGGACATTTTTTCTTGGCACGCTTCCCTAGTGCTATCACTCAAGTGCCACACACAGGTTGACAACACATATCCCACATGGACCACACATAAACATGCCAGTGCCGCAAAACCAACCATACATCATGTAAACTCAACATTTCATGTACATAATTTATAGCACAAAATTCAATGCACATTCATAAAACATATAAGGATGAACCACCCTCATAAAACAACCATCATAGGTTAAAACCATTCACATGTAATAAAACATATTTTCATTTAAAATCAAATCAAGAAGAACCACTTGCAATAAACCAAGTTTGGGGTACGAATTACTCACAAAAAATCAATCTTTTGGTCAGGAACTCTCACATTTAGACGCAACTTAAATTTTTTTGAAAAGCGTGAAATGCCTCAATTTGCATGCTAACCTCAAACTTTGCTCAAATCACTTCACCTCAAACCTCAAGGCACCCTAATCATCATATTCGTTTTAATAAGTATCAAAACCTTAATTTTTCCTTAATTTCCTCACATTTTCTTCATTTTTCCTCATTAATAGTCTAAAATAAATATCTACACAACTATGTTCTCAAATTTTTTCACATAATAATTTCTAAAATAAAATTCCAAGAATTTTTAAAAAATTCCAGGACTTTCCCCTGCTGCACGTGTGAAGCCACGCGTGAAAGCCACGCGCTCTTTCTTCTCCAATGAGCTCCTTGCCGGCTGACACCGAAATCCTTCTCCTACCACACCAACTAGTAGATCTCTTCAAGTCAATCACTAAAGCACCTTGAATGGCCTGAAAAAAATGACTAGAAGGGCCTCAACCGGCCTGCCAAAGTCTCAACCGAGACCACTTGTAATACCCGAAAATTTGGGTTAATTAAAAATAAGTAATTTATTAGAGAAATGGGGTTTCAGAGAAAATTGGTATCTGAATAGTCCGAAAAATTGACTAAATCGACTGCCGGGAGTACCCTGGAGCCGAAATGACAAAGGAAAATGATGTAGCATTAACGAGCACCCCAAGATATGATTTATAGCATCGAAATAAATTGGATCGGGAACAGTTTTCGGTACAGCTAAAATACAGCTACTAATTAGGCTGCAATACCGAATCGTCATAGATGACTTCCGAGAAGTCAACAGAAACTTGAGGGGGCTTCAATTTTTCATAAGGAACAACCCTTCAGTGGTTTCAGGAAGAAACGAAGAGGTTTAGGGCCAAAACGGAGATTCGGGCCTAAATGCAGTTTTTTGAAAATACTCAAGAGAGGCCGAAACGATATTTTTTTAGAATCCTCAGGGGTCAAATTGATGTTTTAGGACTTTAGGGTCTTGAAAGAAATTATCAAAAGTCAAGGAGCTTGGTGAAATGGGCCAAAGTGAGAAAACCAAAGTTTGAGGGGCTAAAGTGCAATTTTAAGAAAATCTCCAAGCAACCATGGCCGACCAACCCATCAAATCACCGAAATTGGCCACAGGGATGGCACGAGGGTTGCTCAAGGAGCATCTTTTGTAAAGGGCTTGACCGACAACAAGCAATGGAATGGCCGGAAATTGAAGAAAAAGTGGCCGAAAGTTGTTAAACTTAGATCACGAAAATGGAGCTCTTTCGGTGGATTTTGGACTTGTTAAGGGCAATAGGGGACATCAGAGGCCTTGATTGAAGCAAGATCCGTCATTTATGGGGTCGAAATCGCCTATAAATAGAGGATATGGTGGCTTAGAGTTTTGCAAGATTTGAGCTTCAAATCGACCTCACTTTTGAATAAATTGAGGCACCAAACCATAGGGCTTTTGTTGCCCATGAGCTGAGGATCATTTCTGGAAAGTTTGAGAAATTTTGGAGTTCATTTGAGGGGTGATCGGAGCTTCGCCGGAAAAATCGGATCTCGCCGGAACCAAACTGAATTTTGCTCGGAGGGAGGTCTTCCAAGTGTTCTTTCAAGCTCAAATTTGGACAGAATGATCAACTCAAGGTAAGCTATCTTCTGGTATAGTCAGTTTAATTTTCCGGTGTGCCGGCGCCGGAGAAGATGATCGGAGATAATTTTTAATATTATTTAAATGCTGAAATAAAGAAAAATAGAGTAAAAATAGAAATAAATGAGAGAAAATTCTGGAAAAATATCCAGAAATACAAGAAAAAGGAATGGTTCAGTTTTATAAAATTTTATTTGAGAAATGTTATGATGAAATTATTATTTTGAATTTTTGAAAGGAAACTTAATTAGAGAAAAATAGGAAGAGATTTTGAAAAATTCTCAGAAAACTCATAGAGATTAGAAATGTTATTTTAGGAATTTTAATGAAGAAAAATTAAATAAATTACCTGATTAGGTATTTATTTTGAATTTTGGAAGAAATTATGACTATGAAAAATAGAGAAAAAAATAGAGAAAATAAGGAAAAAGTATGAAAAAATTAGATTATTGATTTTACTTGGAAATGATTGGTCAGGAAGTGATTTGGCCATGGATCTTGATGGTTTATGTTATTTTCAAGGTTGGAACGCAAAACGAGGTTATACGCGTTTTTCGAGAAAATTTGAGTTTACGTCTAAAGGTAAGTGGTTTTATCCCAAGAACCTATATATGAAACCTTTGCTTCATTATGCATGATATTTATTGAAGTTATGATCATTTCATATTACATGGAAATACGTTATTCTTGCATAGCACGATATTATTGGCATATTGATACTCATGCATGGGATGGGGATGTCGCCCTAAGAGTGTAGCCGTAATTCCCAAGGGCAATGATGGAACAACGTTAGGATTATCCTGCAGAGGTTTGGGATTCTGCCTAGGGTTCCGTGCCAGGCTGGTAGGCCAGGGAAGTTACATTAGGGCATATGATTGTTTATGTTATTGCATCATGTATTCATATATCATGTTTTTAAACCCTTACTAGAAGATTCATCTTCTAATGGGTTATGCCCCTGGAACATTCAACGTTCCAGTTTAGACTTGCAGCTTAGGCAAGGATCAGGTTGAGATGAGACGGCACGTGATGGCGTAGCTGATGGATTCAGTAAGCTGACTCGGATATGTTTTGGCTGATGCTTTATTGATGATTAGTCTTGTTAGAACATTATGAAATCTCCATGTATTTATGTATTTCAATATTGAGGATATGATGTTAATGTATGGTACGAATTCTTATACGGTTATAAAGTGAAATTGATTATGTACCATATCAGGTTTCGATTTTAAGCTTCCGCATTTATGATGATTACTTGTCTTAGCTTATTGATTTTTATTTAGTGAGTTGAGAAGGTAAAACGGGATTGTCGGGAGATGGTTTATAAAAAAAAAAAAATATTCCCGAAATTCCTAAGTTATTTAACGTTCAGAAAAGCGGGGTGTTACAGTTGGTATCAGAGCATAATTGCTAAAGACATAGGAAATGTCTGAGCCTTGAGTGACTCTAGTATGAGCGAATATAAGAAAAAGGTCGCATGTGGCTAGATAAGCAAAGCCACCGTAGGATTTGGGTGTTGACGGTTACTGGATAAGTGTGTTGTAGTGGAAGTGCATGTCTAGGCAAGTTCTGGCTAAGGAAAGATTTGGTACTTAAGTGTGTCCATTGTGACCCACCTCTCTTTCCTGGGAACTTACCTGGTGTACTCTTCACGACAGACACTATTTCAGTAGACGACTACTATTCCCGGTGAATAGTAGAATGCCTAATAGAAGCTAGTACTGGAAAAATGATCTAGTTATTGGAATAAGGATTCGATGAAATGATTCGAGTGTAAGGTTGATTCAATAACCGTGATTATGGATCCGAGAGATTTAGGGACTGATGATTTGAGGTCAGTTGTCGAAATCCTTACAATGAAAGATAGGATAACTACGGTTATTGAAGGATGATCGGATTAGTGATGATTAGTTCAATGTGTCATGGCTTAGCTATCGAGTTAAGGATCAAAGGATAAGGATTTTCGAGGGTCATTTAGTATCTCGGAAATAAGATAAGGGGATCCAACGGATTGGATCAAACAAGAGGCTGAAGATGGCCAAGTAATGGCGTGAGAGTTGCGTCCATTGATGAGGAGACAGTGGTGCAACCGATGAGACTTGGAGAGACGAGGTAAAGAAACCCTAACAGCGTAACGACACTACTGGTTCGGTGTTCGCAGTGACAGATCTGGATCTAGGGACCCGCGAGCAGAGGGCTGATAGATGGCTTATGGTAAGGTACGGGAGACCCGTCGACCAAAGCATTATAACAGACTGTCTGGGTGACGATCAGATGCTGAAGATCTGGGACAAACCAGTGGGTCTGTACCTTGTGTGGAGCTCAAATTCCAATGAATTAGGATACAAGGCGTACCACTAGTTTGTCGATCAAGGCTGGGAGCTTAAGGAATCGACCTAAGGTAAGATGGATCGTACGAAAGAGACACAATCTAAGGAATAAAAAGCATGTAATGTCTTGAATGCGGACTATGTGTCCTATTTAAATTGTATCTAGGTTATGATTATTTCTTGAATTGGTAATGAGACGAGGATAATGAGGCTCGAGGGGAAATTTAACCTCAGTGTCTAGTTCGGCAAATGCCAAGTGAGATCTTGAGATGGTTGTCTTGTAATTGCCTCAAAGAAAGAATTAGGTTGCAAGGAAAATATACTCGACATATGGATATGAATGCTCGTGAGCTGTTTAAGTGTTACTTATGAGGTGAGGAAATCATCGACTGTGATGAGGCTCTAGAATGAATGTTTTTACAAAAGAAGTTAGACTCGTGGCAGCGACAACGAATGATAGTTCTTGAAGGACTACGATAAGACCGTGCGATTTTCACCCAGGGTGTACCCATTTGAGGGTTGACGTATGATGTAGGAGTAAGCCTACTATATGATAGGGGTGATGATGACAGCTTGTATACTGGCTGGCAGTAAGTGTAGTGCCTAGGAAGAACTAATTTAATGGTCGTGTGCCGATAGTCAGCTGGATATGAAGAACGAAATGCGAGAATTGGTGGATTCTTGATAAGATTTCAGGCAGTGGAGCATGGATAGTCCAAAAACCATAATGGCGAGTTGTGAGAAGGCAATCTCGGTTTAAAGTAGAGTTTGGGTATCAAAAAGGAAATAGTTGATTGATAGGTCGTATCGACCCTAAGGGAATAATGAAAAGACCTAGTCAACAGAGGTTATAACTACGGTTCAGTATACCAAATGAATATGTGAAATCAGGTAAAATTGTCGGTGGTCAACCCGATAAGATAAACTTGAAAGCACCATGATGAATGATGGATAGGGAGCCACGATTGTAAGGAAATTGAATCCATGGGAGATAATTAGAACCAGATATTGTGATTTGATTCAGGATTTTCGAGGATAAATCGGTTTGAGATTCTTGAGGAATTTCTTGAAAGAACTGATTGAGGATTTAGGGATTCGTGATGGAACTTTAGAGCTTCAGAAAGAAATCCAGCAAGGATGGGAGTACCATGAGTAATGTAAGTACCTACCTGCTCTAGCTGGTAGCATGGCTATGGATTGTCGTCTTGAAGATTGTGTAAATCTTGGACGTGATTAAGAGAATCAAGATGATGACAGATGTGCCAGGATGATAGGTTGCATTAGGAGAAGCTGCAGACTCAAATTGATTGAGGATCCGAGAATTTTCAATTTTTGAGATTGGAACTCTCGTATGGCTAGATAGTTAGTCTAGATAGCCTTGATGGGCAAATCGGGAGATGTATTGATGAGTGATATTAGCAAGTTATGGAAATAAAGAGCCTGTCGAGATATGGTACGGGCACTTGCGGTTAATAAAAAGATGTAAGAAGAATTGAGAAATAGCAAGATATATTCTCGGAAGATTTAATTGAATTATTTCTTAATGATGAAATTGCCAATGATAGCTTGAGGTTATTGGATGCTTGATTTAGTGTGACTTGATTAAGGACGTAAATTATCAGGTGATAATTAAGAGTTGATATTTTATCTCAAATTGATGAATTATTAAATAGCTGCAAGAGCCTGAGGTATTTTATGATCAAAATGCAATCGAGGCTAAGACAAGAAAATGAAACGTTAAAGTACCAAAGCATAATATTCATTCCATAGTTCAAACGATTACAGGAAATCAAGCCGTACAATTACTTAAAGGAAAAAGAAACCATGAAACTGATGATGATGCTAATGCTCAGTAACGACGACAGTTGCCAAACACGACAGGTCCCAACTTATCGATGTCATCTGGGGGTGGCATCTGGCTACTGTTGGCTTCACCAGGGTAAGGTGGAAGAGTAGCCTCTGAGAAACTGGGAGGAGGGACGTCCTCGGGGATGATGGGAAGATCAGAATTCCAATTTGGGTATTGAACAGGTTGGGGAGCAGGTTGGGGATGTGAGGCATAATATGCGAATAGTAAATCCTGCAAATAAGCTCGAAAAGCTTGCATCTCACTAACCTGCTGCTGAAGGGCAAGAATGTGGGATACACAACCATAGACAGGGTCTTGAATCCGGGCTTGAGCTTCAAATAAGAGTGTCATAACAGCTCCAAGCCGGTCACTTACCGGAAGCTGGGACAAGAGGTTGAAAGTATTTCTGGCACCAAAAATGTGGTGGATGGCAGCAAAATTAATGGTTCATTCCACATGACATAAATAAGGAGCAAAGATGCACAGTGGGGTACACCGTCTCCTTAAAATTCTGCACGCACCACATAGGAAAGGGTCGAAAGGTGGCATGATAGATCTGGATCTAGCTGAATCTAAGCAAATTAGATATGAGTCAGACCTAATTGGATGGATATATTAGATATGATTCAGATCTAAATGGGTCAAATCAGATATGAGTAAGATCTAATAGGTCGAATCAGGGATGGGTCAAACCTGAAATAGATTGAGACAGGTCGGGTCGGGCCGGGCTGGATCGAGACGGGTCGGGTCGGGCCGGGCCAAGTCGGGTCGGATTGACCCGGATCTGGCAGCAATGACAGCAGCAAGGACGGCGATGGCGCCGAGGCGGCCGAGGGAGGCCGGGCGATGGCTGGTGGCTGCGTGAGAGGGCTGGCAGCAGCGGCGGCGTACTGGATTTGGCCGATTGGGCCGGCGATGACAGTTGGGAGGAGCTGCGATCGATGGCTGGG
This sequence comes from Diospyros kaki, assembly GCA_036245055.1. Classification (NCBI taxonomy): domain Eukaryota; kingdom Viridiplantae; phylum Streptophyta; class Magnoliopsida; order Ericales; family Ebenaceae; genus Diospyros; species Diospyros kaki. Next base: position 1,379,546 of record BSEG01000004.1, on the reverse strand, counting down.
GCGCGGGGAAGCCACGCTGAGGCTTGCGACCGATGACGGAGAAGGCGCCAGAGGCGATTGCAGAGGGGGCAACGGCCGGTGTCGGAAGTGGTGGCGATGTTGGAAGGCGGCGGCGATCGGTGGCTGTTTGCACGCAAGGTCGACAGAGGAGGAAGAAGAAGAAGAAGAAGAAGAAGAAGAAGAAGAAGAAGAAGAAGAAGAAGAAGAAGAAGAAGAAGAAGAAGAAATGAAGAAATGAAGGGAAAAAAAAATGAAAAAGGGAAAGAAAAGAAAAGAAATGAAAATGAATTGAAAAAAAAAAAGAGAAGAAAAATAAATTTCTTTATGGGAAAAACGTGCTTTATTATTCCGGAGATTCTAGTAAAAAGAAAAAAATGATTCGGACGCACGGAAGTTGAATTCGAGGCTTTTCGGGTATTTATAATCCCGACCCTATGTTTAGAATCATGGAACAACGTGGGATTCAAAATGAAAATTTTGGGAATCATGTTTCGAAATAGAATGTTAAGATGTTTTGAAATAAGAAATTTCGGCAAGCTGTTGTCAAAAAGACAGTGATGGAACACTCTGGAATAATTATGTCCACAGTAGGACTCATGAGAAGAGTTTAATAAGAATAACCTGCCGGGGGCAGTAAGGGTTTATGATAGCTCAAATGATCGAATTGCAAGTGCAATATGATCGAATGATGGCGTGTGGATCACGCCAAGGCACCAAGAGAACTACCCGATGTATGACTTAGAGCTGACAGCTAGGACATGTACTCTTAAGGTTATGGAAACACTACCAAAATGATGGGACAATTGATGTGCTCACAAACCACGAGGAGCCTGAGGTACGGGTTCTCACAAAAAGAGCTAAATGAAAGGTAGCGACAGTGGATAGAGTTCCTTAAGGGCTACGACTGCACTACTTCGTATCACCCAGGGCGTGGCCGTCAGGTGCCGACGCAGGATCTGGTGGATAGTCGTGAGTGGCAGATGAAGTTGGAGGCTTGTTGGCCTGCCAACTATGATGGTAGTGCCGAAAGGATCGTCTATCTTTATGGCTAGCCTGGTTGTTTAGCTGGATTTAGTGAACGAGATACGAAAAGCATATGTGATTAATAAGTGTTATTGTCTATAATTAATGATTGTGGTTAGCCCAAGGTTTATGATTTTTGAAATACGAGAATGCAATCTCAAAAGTTTCGGGATAAAATGTGCGTGCCTAAAATGATTGAAAAATGTGTGGTCGTCTGAAAGGAGCCACAACAGGAAATTATGTGAATGACATGGTATGCTTATAAGCATTAGACGTGTAAGGAACTCAAATCGAGGTGTCTTATCAAGGATCAAATAGATGTTTGATTTGAGATATTTAGGTAATGAGTTATGTGATGTCTCAGTTACCTTAACGGTCTGATGAAAATTTCGAGGACGAAATTTCTTTTAAGGAGGGGTGAATGTAATACCCGAAAATTTGGGTTAATTAAAAATAAGTAATTTATTAGAGAAATGGGGTTTCAGAGAAAATTGGTATCTGAATAGTCCGAAAAATTGACTAAATCGACTGCCGGGAGTACCCTGGAGCCGAAATGACAAAGGAAAATGATGTAGCATTAACGAGCACCCCAAGATATGATTTATAGCATCGAAATAAATTGGATCGGGAACAGTTTTCGGTACAGCTAAAATACAGCTACTAATTAGGCTGCAATACCGAATCGTCATAGATGACTTCCGAGAAGTCAACAGAAACTTGAGGGGGCTTCAATTTTTCATAAGGAACAACCCTTCAGTGGTTTCAGGAAGAAACGAAGAGGTTTAGGGCCAAAACGGAGATTCGGGCCTAAATGCAGTTTTTTGAAAATACTCAAGAGAGGCCGAAACGATATTTTTTTAGAATCCTCAGGGGTCAAATTGATGTTTTAGGACTTTAGGGTCTTGAAAGAAATTATCAAAAGTCAAGGAGCTTGGTGAAATGGGCCAAAGTGAGAAAACCAAAGTTTGAGGGGCTAAAGTGCAATTTTAAGAAAATCTCCAAGCAACCATGGCCGACCAACCCATCAAATCACCGAAATTGGCCACAGGGATGGCACGAGGGTTGCTCAAGGAGCATCTTTTGTAAAGGGCTTGACCGACAACAAGCAATGGAATGGCCGGAAATTGAAGAAAAAGTGGCCGAAAGTTGTTAAACTTAGATCACGAAAATGGAGCTCTTTCGGTGGATTTTGGACTTGTTAAGGGCAATAGGGGACATCAGAGGCCTTGATTGAAGCAAGATCCGTCATTTATGGGGTCGAAATCGCCTATAAATAGAGGATATGGTGGCTTAGAGTTTTGCAAGATTTGAGCTTCAAATCGACCTCACTTTTGAATAAATTGAGGCACCAAACCATAGGGCTTTTGTTGCCCATGAGCTGAGGATCATTTCTGGAAAGTTTGAGAAATTTTGGAGTTCATTTGAGGGGTGATCGGAGCTTCGCCGGAAAAATCGGATCTCGCCGGAACCAAACTGAATTTTGCTCGGAGGGAGGTCTTCCAAGTGTTCTTTCAAGCTCAAATTTGGACATAATGATCAACTCAAGGTAATCTATCTTCTGGTATAGTCAGTTTAATTTTCCGGTGTGCCGGCGCCGGAGAAGATGATCGGAGATAATTTTTAATATTATTTAAATGCTGAAATAAAGAAAAATAGAGTAAAAATAGAAATAAATGAGAGAAAATTCTGGAAAAATATCCAGAAATACAAGAAAAAGGAATGGTTCAGTTTTATAAAATTTTATTTGAGAAATGTTATGATGAAATTATTATTTTGAATTTTTGAAAGGAAACTTAATTAGAGAAAAATAGGAAGAGATTTTGAAAAATTCTCAGAAAACTCATAGAGATTAGAAATGTTATTTTAGGAATTTTCATGAAGAAAAATTAAATAAATTACCTGATTAGGTATTTATTTTGAATTTTGGAAGAAATTATGACTATGAAAAATAGAGAAACAAATAGAGAAAATAAGGAAAAAGTATGAAAAAATTAGATTATTGATTTTACTTGGAAATGATTGGTCAGGAAGTGATTTGGCCATGGATCTTGATGGTTTATGTTATTTTCAAGGTTGGAACGCAAAACGAGGTTATACGCGTTTTTCGAGAAAATTTGAGTTTACGTCTAAAGGTAAGTGGTTTTATCCCAAGAACCTATATATGAAACCTTTGCTTCATTATGCATGATATTTATTGAAGTTATGATCATTTCATATTACATGGAAATACGTTATTCTTGCATAGCACGATATTATTGGCATATTGATACTCATGCATGGGATGGGGATGTCGCCCTAAGAGTGTAGCCGTAATTCCCAAGGGCAATGATGGAACAACGTTAGGATTATCCTGCAGAGGTTTGGGATTCTGCCTAGGGTTCCGTGCCAGGCTGGTAGGCCAGGGAAGTTACATTAGGGCATATGATTGTTTATGTTATTGCATCATGTATTCATATATCATGTTTTTAAACCCTTACTAGAAGATTCATCTTCTAATGGGTTATGCCCCTGGAACATTCAACGTTCCAGTTTAGACTTGCAGCTTAGGCAAGGATCAGGTTGAGATGAGACGGCACGTGATGGCGTAGCTGATGGATTTAGTAAGCTGACTCGGATATGTTTTGGCTGATGCTTTATTGATGATTAGTCTTGTTAGAACATTATGAAATCTCCATGTATTTATGTATTTCAATATTGAGGATATGATGTTAATGTATGGTACGAATTCTTATACGGTTATAAAGTGAAATTGATTATGTACCATATCAGGTTTCGATTTTAAGCTTCCGCATTTATGATGATTACCTGTCTTAGCTTATTGATTTTTATTTAGTGAGTTGAGAAGGTAAAACGGGATTGTCGGGAGATGGTTTATAAAAAAAAAAAAATATTCCCGAAATTCCTAAGTTATTTAACGCTCAGAAAAGCGGGGTGTTACACCACTGCCTCCCAACTCTGGCCAAGTTCAAAACTCGCTCAAACCGACACCAAAACGCACAAAATGCTCCAAAAACCTTTCTTATCTCATGGTTTCATCCCTCAATTCATTCGATTGAACCCTCGATTTGAAGCTCAAAAGTACCAAATTCTCGCCCGAGCCCTAACTCTATTTATAGGCAAATTTGAACCTCGAAATGCCCATGGATGCCCGACCCAATGCCTCAAATGCCTCATACTGCCCTCGGATGACCCAAAAGCATTGACCAACGGCCTCAAATGGTCGATTATGGGTTCGGCATGGCAAACCAAACCGCAATCGATTTCTTTGAATTTTCGGCCACTTCGCTGCTCGATGTCGGCCTAGACTCGCTCCCCACGCATGGTCGACCACCCTCTTTGGGTTCCCCGTGGTCAGAAGCCTAGATCGGCTAGCGGAAGACCTGTTGGTTGGCCATGGCAACTTCAACTTTTAGCTTATTGCACTTTTACCCCTCACTTTTGCCTTATTGCATTTTGCCCCTTATCCTCAAGCCCCTGATCTTTCTATCATTTCCATTGATACCCTCAAGTTCTAAAATCCCCATTTCATCCCCAAAGATCATTAAAAAATCATCTTTTAGACCTCCCTCAGGCAATTTTAGGAAATTACACTTAAGCCCGAATTTTCGTTTAGACTGCAAACTTTCTCATTTCAATCCTAAATCGCTCAAGAGTTGTTCTACTTACAAAATCAAGGTCTCTCAAGAGTTCCGTTGAAATTTCAAAAGTCCCTCACAACAATTCAATTTTTCAGTCTAATCTGAAGCTGTAACGAAAATTGTTCTCAATTCAATTTCTTCTGATGCTAAAAATCATCTCTCGAATTACTCATTAATACTATATTATTTTCCTTTGATATCTAAGCTTCATAGCACTCCCTTCAGTTAACTCGATGACTTATTTAACTATGAAACCCACTTTTCGGTATTTAAATCTTACTTAAATTACGTGACAACCTTATACTAAAACGGGATCTTACATCCATAATGATTTGTTGTTGTTCCCTTTTTGCTCTCTGTTCACGACATCTTTGATGAAAGGTTCGTTCAATCTCTGGATCAAACTCAAAAAAATCAAGACGTTCTGAACGCCGCATGCACTATCTCAATCCTAACACAACAAAATCTAAAATAGTTCAACATCAAGAATTAAAGGAAGCAACACAAGTGTTAAAGATAATCTTAATTAAAACAATAATCAAAAAAGTCTATCCCCAACAACGGCGCCAAAAACTTGTTCGCGTGTTCTTTCCCGCAAGTGAACTGAATCGTAACAAATAATATAATGATGAATAAAGTATCGTTTCCAAGAGGATTAACTTTTGATTCTCACTTTAACCACTATCAACTTTAATAAACCACACGCAATAAAACAATTACTCATTGTAAGTATTATATTAATTAAAATTGAATGACTAACTAAAAATACAAAACAACTCCTTAGATTTTTAAATACAGAAATCTAATGCACTAGAGTTCATGAATCTACTGTAGTTCTTCAATTGGTTCAATCTTTCACTGATCAGGTTTTATAAATCTTACTTTGAGCTGAAAATCGATAATCCTAAGTTAATCAAAAGTCTTTCTCAATGGCCAATTGAATCTATATTTACATATGACATTAATTATCTCTAATTAATTTACAAATACACAAACATGCATTTGTCCACAATGATCATCTAAATAAGATTTTAAAAGGCATAACGGTATCTCTACCTATTATCGAACCTTATGTCATTTATCATCAAGTGTTAATCTATATTGAATATCTCAAAAGAAATATAAATCACAAACACGTTCTAATGGCAGCCAAGCATCAAAACGAAATTAGTGTATAACAACTTATCAACCCGAAAGACAATAATATGATAAAACTCGAATACTTTTAATTAAACCATCATCGAAGTAGGTTTCATCAATCACCTTAGTCACAAAATACTTAGCCTAACATAGTTTCAACCAATGAAAGAATAATAAAAACGAAGTTCATGATATGGGAGAGAAGAAAGAATAGAAAAATACAACCAATACTGAAGTTCTTCAAGAAAATCTCGTTCTTTTTCCTCTCTTGCCTTCTTCTCCCTCCTCCAAAGCTCCCAAATCTTTTAAGAATCATTTTTTATATAGTGTTGTTTAGGTCATCAAAGTCTTACACCTTAAAAGAGTCCATCCCCACTTGATTTGGAATAAAATGGGCTTAAAATGGTCTTTTCGCAAAACTTTAAGCCTTACCGCAACCTTACCACAGAATGTTTGCTGCAGTAGGACTGTGAGCCACATAACACTTTTTCAACCACGATCTTACCACAGAATGCTTTCAGCGATAAGGCCATGAGCCACGAAAAGTTTAAACAACCATTAACTTACCACGGTATGCTTTGCGTGATAACACTGTGAGCCACAGAAAGGAATTCTTACCACGACTCTACCACGCAATGCTTTGCGCAACAGCATCGTGAACCATTTCTCCTTAATTTACAACACTTCACCAATGATATCCTTCTTCTGATGCTTTACCTCTTCCTCAACATCGATCCTCAATAGATATCCATCCATGCCTTCCATGTTGGGCTCAGCTCCAATCATGCGTTACAATCATCTTTTCTGCCCAAATATCTTCAAATGAGTTTATCACTTACATAACCACATATAGAACCAAAATAAAGTGGAAATCATGCTCATTGAATATATAAATGCTAAGTTTATAAATCAAAATTAGTGTATAAAAGACACTTATCAACATACTTATTAACAATTATATTATTTTTTTAATTTATTTATATGTGAATAATAATATATAGAAATACAATCACAACCATAAAGGGCAATAAAGATAATTTATTTATGGGTCATGGTCTATTTCTCTTTTCTTAATTATTTTAAAGTAAAATCTTAATGAATATTAAAGTAACTCAACAACTTTTTACCCAGTATACTTTAGAACATATTAACAATTTCTCAAATGACTTAAGTAGTGAAAACTCAACCTTTTGTTGCTTTTTTGTTAATTAAATTAATTCTATCGAGGAGAGGTTTTATACATAACATGGATTTAAGATTTATTAACCTAAAATAAATTTTATAATAATTATAATAATCATATTACAAATTTTGACTTTATGGGAAATGGTTTGAATGTATAAAGGAATCTTCGAGAAATAAAGGAATAGACTACTAGCGTACCAACCCGATTCAATTCAGTGGGCGACCCCCGCTTTAGGGGCTGGTCCGAACCCAGAAAGTGGAGAGAAACTCATCGAAGAAGAGGAACGATTACAAGACCCGTTCTCTGTTTTCTCCCTTCAAAAACGTTGTCTTTAACACTTTCTTTCTCGCCAAACAAACCAACATACATACAAGAAGAAACCCAGCTGTTTCTCGCTCGGTTGCAGGAGCCCACATTTCCTTTTCTTTCTCTCATGGATTATCGCGTTTTGCTCTCGCTTTGTCTCTGTTTCATCTCTCTGCTCCCCCATGTCGCAGTTTCTTCTCTTCGTACCCGTGGATTGCTCCGAGACAAGAGAACGTAATACTTGCACATCTCTCTCTCTCTCTCTCTCTCTCTCTCTCTGTACAAATACCATTCTAGGAAATTGATCGTTTTTGTTTTCGTGGTGTTTTCTCAGTCAAGAATCGGTGCTTAAACTGACGAACGGTGTTTCGTCGGCTCCTTTTGATCCTACTCGGGTCACCCAAATCTCTTGGCGTCCCAGGTCCCATTTCCTCCGCTATGAAGTTGCAAGGTTTCGTTTATTGGTTTTTATAAGAATTTTGCGATGATTGATTTTGGTTTCATGGTTCATTGGCATGTACAGGGCTTTCATTTACAAGGGGTTTTTGACTGATGAGGAGTGTGATCATCTCATTCAACTGGTCAGATTTTCACTTTTTTCTTTTTCTTCTGAAACCCGTGAAAGTAAATAAATTTCCGCAAAGATTTGCATGTGTTTTAATTTGCTTTTCCTTTTGTCTACCCTTCTATTTCTCTGCAAAAGATAGATATATGCGCGTTCTAATTTTTTATTTGGGTTTGATTGATTTGGGCTCTAGGCCAAGGATAATCTACAGAAGTCCATGGTGGCGGACAATGAATCGGGTGGAAGTATAGAGAGTGAAGTTCGAACGAGCACTGGGATGTTTCTTCAGAAAGCCCAGGTTGGTGAAACTTGTTATTCCTTTCTGATTATCAATTTACTGTTTGTTTAAGTTGCATAATTTTTGATATCGGGCTAATTCCTTAGTGGAAGAGTCAGAAAAGTTGGCTGCTGTTACAGAAATAAAAAGCTTGCTTGGCTGTTCCACTAATGGTAATGGAATTAGGTGTTTAACATTTATGTTGGATTAGACTATGAGAAAGTTGCCATCGATTCCAATATATACCAGTTCTGGCCTTTGTTATTTTTGGCACCATTTGTTTTGAGAAAATTTCCAATATTTTGCTGGATTGGGCTCTAAATCCATTTTTAATTTGTTTCTGGAAGGGTCTTTTCTGGGTTGGGCTCTAGATCCATTTTTAATTTGCTTCTTTTTTCTGATCAACTGTTTGTACATCTAAATCAAGTTCTGCCAGATAGAAAGAGTCAATTTCATTAGGGTCTGATCCACTATTGGACAATAGCAGTTAAATTATACTTTTGCCCTTGTTAGAATTTGAAGCCAATACAGGGAGTGGTAGAAATGCTTCTCTTTCTTCTTAACTTTGTAGTGAACTAAAGTTACCCTTTTAACAGTTCAACATTATAACAATTTTCCAGTGGTGCTGATTCTATCATTCATCCAGCAATCAATTTATAGCCCCCGTCTGTCTCTCTGTCTCTCTGTCTCTCTCCCCCCCCCCCCCCCTTCTTCCCCTTCTTCTTCTTCTTCTTGTGGGGTGAAGGATGTGTGAATATTAACTGTTCTCTTCTCATGCCCTTAAGTGTGCTGCTTTTGGCTCATGATACAATTAGTGTGAGGAGATCATGGAGTTGGAATGACTTATTGGGCAGTTTGCCTTTAAGAATCAAAGAAAACTGTGATCATAGATTATGAATGGAGGATCATCAATTCGGGGTGAAAAAACCAGAGTCTGGGTGGGTTTTTTGCTTGGTAGAAGTTATGCTATTGTCATCCCGAGTAAGTTTTGCCAAATACCAAAATACTAGAGTATTTTGAATAGCTCAAAGCTTGGAACGAGGCAGAACTGAAATAGAAAATGGATCAAAACCACAAGCAAAATGGTGAAAATAAAATTTACTAGGGAGAAAAAATAAAAGAGAGCACAGTCCTTGTAATACAAATTACGAAAGGTAAGCTTGGCTCTTCTTGTTCATTCAAAAATTCAAATGGTTTTGAACTTGTGATTATCTTTGACGTCCCAGATGTAAATGTGTTGTTGTTGCTCTCTTCCCATATGGATTGGCAGTGGTTTATGAGAAAACCATCTTCTCTATTTTTTGACACTTTTTCGTGAAAAGCATTTCATATTTCTGAAACTACCATGAGAGTTTACATGAATTATCACTTGGCTCAAACTTTTCTAAAATGCAAAACCTTTGTTTCACCTTTCAAGGATGAAATTGTTTCCCATATTGAGGCTAGGATCGCCGCTTGGACCTTCCTCCCTGCAGGTAACTGTTAACCATGCTTAGTGCTGTTCGACTTTTCTCATCTCACCATTAAGTGTTCTTGTAGTTCACACTGACCTGAATTTGTGTTAAGAAAATGGGGAGGCTATTCAAATATTGCGTTACGAGCTTGGCCAGAAGTATGAGCCACACTTTGACTATTTTTACGACAAGTTCAATCAAGAACTAGGCGGGCACAGGGATGCAACTGTACTGATGTACTTGTCCAATGTTAAGAGGGGTGGAGAAACAGTTTTTCCTGCTTCAGAGGTGTAATATGATTCCATGTTTCTTTCATGTCCTCCTGTTTCTCAAGAACTAACTTCTAGTTTTATTTTTAACTTTCTACAGGCTAAATACACTCAACCAAAAGACGATAGCTTTTCTGATTGTGCTAAAAAGGGTTATGCTGGTACAATTGTCTTTGCAAATAAATTGTTTCTCTCTCGTATAGATCATTGCCTGACCGTGCAAGTTCTTTATTTGAGAATGAATATTGCAAAACCAGGAAAAAAATTTACTGCATTTTCACGGCGAGTTTTCATGTTTGTGTTTTTCTTTCCCTGCAGTGAAACCTGTTAAAGGGGATGCTCTGCTTTTCTTTAGTCTTCATCCTAACGCGACAACCGACCCATTGAGTTTGCATGGGAGCTGCCCTGTCATCGAGGGTGAAAAATGGTCGGCGACCAAGTGGATCCATGTACGGTCTTTCCAGGAAATATCAGTGCAAGTAAATGACATAGGATGCATAGACAAGAATGAGAATTGTGCCGGTTGGGCTGCTGCTGGGGAATGTATAAAGAATCCAATCTATATGGTGGGTTCTAAAAATGTCATTGGACATTGCCGGAAGAGCTGCAAGGTTTGCTCGGCATAGGAATCCTTTCGGGGATAATAAATGCTTCTTGATTTCACAGTGAAGAGTTTTTTAGATTGATGTATATAACTTCAATCAAAGGAGGGTTCCTTTTGCAACAAGAAAGAAAGCAATCATAAAGTTAATAAATCCTAGCTGGTACTTTTGCGGTTTGCCTCTTTTTGAAGATCATAAATCATGCTCTGTGGCCGTGAGTAATCCATATACAAGTTGATTCAGAAGGAAGGATCCATTTTGTTAGGAACTTATTATTCACACAACAAAAGAGAAAGAACACAGAAATTATTCATTTACAATCCCCCCAATAATGGGAAAATTTTTCTCAAATCAATCAAGATACGGTTTCTCATTCTTACAATCCCAAATAGGTGGACCGCCTCAAACCATGCTGGGGTTGCTTATTTATAAGCATGTAATGTAAGGGCATGGGATTGGTCTATTTCATCTATTAGATTAAGTTTATCTGATGAGATTGTATCTATTTTTACTTAGTTTGAATTCGAGAAGTTACCTAACACATTTGTTATATATTTTCCTTGTATTATCTTTGCTTTCTTTTCCACCTCATATTTCTGGTATTGAGGACTTAAACTTGAATCTTCTAATCTGTAGTGACTGTTAGAATTTTGTCCAGCCCCAACTTCTGGGTTTATGTTTCTAGAACTCCAACGTTGTTACCAATTTCATCCGTAAAACCAGACCCATAATCTCTCATCCTCGAAGCCTGCTGGCTGCTGGCTGGCACCACTAGTACTCAATCAAAAATGGGCTAGTATTAAATGCTTAATTCTAAATAAAGAGCAGTCACCAAATTTGGACCCGAGTAAGAGCAACACAGCGCCATTGGAGACCATGTACATTCATTTCATGAGATGAAGACAGAAAAAGAGGGCATTCTTATTATTTTTGAGATCATGCTAAAGAGCCACTTTGCTCATTTTGATGATAAAATCATGCGATTGTCGTTAGAGGGGGAGCCTAATTACATGCATTTCTTGCCTCCCCACTTGTTAAATGCTTTCTCTCTCTCTTTCTCTCTCTCTCTCTCTCTCTCTCTCTCTCTCTCTCTCACAACCCCATCCCACCACCATTGATGCCTCTGCCTATCTCTCTCTGAATTAAAGCAGAGTTGTAGCTGGTGGCTTTAATCGTCATTGAATCAAATGGGGAGGCCTCCCTGTTGTGATAAATCAAACGTGAAGAAGGGGCCTTGGACTCCAGAGGAAGATGCCAAGATACTTGCCTACGTCGCCACCCATGGCATTGGCAACTGGACTTTGGTTCCCCAGAAAGCAGGTCTCTTTAAACAACTTGTTAAGGCTTATGTAATCTTCATTCTTCATTCTAGTTAATTGGGTGCTATGTTTCGATGAGTTCCTGTGTACAGGACTGAACAGATGCGGCAAGAGCTGCCGGCTCCGGTGGACGAACTATCTGAGGCCCGACCTCAAGCACGACAACTTCACTCCTGAGGAAGAACAGCTTATTATCACCTATCATCAAGCTGTTGGCAGCAGGTCCCCATCTATCTTCCTAATACTTGCTTCCATAAGTCATTAGGCAAAAATGATTGAAGAACTAGAACGATTTTGTTGGCCAGGTGGTCTCTGATAGCAAAAGGGCTACCGGGGAGAACGGACAATGATGTCAAAAACTATTGGAACACCAAGCTGAAGAAGAAGCTCCCGGATATGGGAATTGATCCGATAACCCACAAGCCCTTGTTTCAGGTCCTCTCCGACTACCGCAAAATCAGTGGAGGTGCCCTCCCAAACGCAGCAAAAACGAACAACATGCCAGTGTTCACCTCAGAGCAATCTGTGCTCTCCACGGAACTTCCTAGCTTGAAGAAACCGTTTCCACAGGATAAGTACTCCTTTAATGACATAATCAGCCAAGCTTTCTTGCCTGAAGTTTCTTCTTCAGCTTCATCCCCATCTTCTTGCAGCGTCGTCACAGAGTTGAACTCTCCACAGCCCTTTTCCTGCCCGCCATGCCAGGTTCCAGTGGCAGCCTCTTCTCCATTGAGTTGGAACGCCGAGTTTCTTCTTGGAGACCCCATTGACATGGATGTGGCAAGTTCAGTGAAGCCAGTGTCGATGGAGCTCGCCAGTGGAGAGGAACGCAAGCTCAATGACGCTGCAGAATACGTGGCTCGTGAATCAGAGTCCTGTTCCGAAGCTTCTTCATCTTCCTCGAAGTCATTTGTGGACGCCATCTTGTGCAGAGACAGCGAGATGCAGTTGGAGTTTCCTGATTTGCCGAATGAATATTTCAATTACTGACTCCATTTCAAGCTGAATTAATGTATGGAAGATCTGTGATGATGATGATTTACAGACGTTTAGCTTGTTAGGCGCTTAAATTAAATCTCAATAAACAATGTCAGTCCGAGTGATCTTAGTCAAACCCAAATGTTAAGACATTGTACAGGGAGAGGTAAATAAATCGGGGCAATGTCTGTTTCAATTAATTGGTTGTTTAATGATTAATCATCTACGGCTACATCTTAATTTTAAGTTATTTTAGTAAATTTCTTTTACTAAAACAAGGGTCTAAAAACATGAGCATCACACAATTAGTAAACTCTACGAAAATATCAACTGTCCAACTGCAAACTGAAACGGCTCCCTCTGCCACGTGCACACATGCACTCCAATTCAGGAAAGGATACTGATACTGGATACAGCCACAAACAGCCTAATCTCAAAAGCGATTAGATGAATTAAATCCCAAGGAAGCAAAGATGATAGAGAGAATGACGAAATTACAATCAATCCATGGCTATATTGCAGAGATCATCTGTTTCGTTCCGGAGACGTGGTGGCTCTTCCGGCCGGATTTGGGACGATCAGCTTCTGCTATGAGAGATGAAGCCTTGTGAGAATAACTTCGAAGACGAGCACATTATCAGTCCTCGACCTCCAATCTCTGAATCCGAGGAGCAACCCTCGGTCCCATCCTAGCCGTCAGAATCCGAAAGAGAGGACCAAAAGCGCGGTTTCGCAGCCATTTTCAGGCTATGTCTGGGCTGAGCTCCCCCATCCCTTTCGATCGATGTGTTGATCGTCTGAAGCAATTCATGGCTGTTGTTTGTGATGTGCTGCAAAGGTTAAGGTACTCTTGGAAATGTATCTAGTCTTCTATTATTCAATCGTCCACGAGGACACAAATTGTGCGAATTATACAATCACCACCACTTGTGAATGAATCCATGAAACATGTGAGAAATTTCTTCTTGTTATTGAGAATCTTCTGGGTGTAGTCGTCATGTAAGCATTTCTGTACAATTGAATCCTGATGCTTGGAGGAACTTCCAGATACAAAAATGGTGATCGAAGAGCCAAGGGAACAACTGATACAATATTTGATTAGGCCGCAAAACAGATGAGAGGCTCTTGATTAGGTCTCAAAACACCAGCTGGTGGTAGTTAGCGTGGTCGATTTCCTTCAACCTTAGACAACATAAGATGTTCTCTGGCAAGTCTTCTGCTTTGTTTCCCTGTTTCATATTCAAATAAAAAAAAAAAAGAAATTAACATAACAATCACTGCATTTCAGTAATGGATCTGGAAGTGAACTTAGATTTTCTTGATCTTGTTAAACGCCGTACCTGAATTGTTAGTCCAAAATCCAAAATGCAAAGCTTCAATCTGTCCTGAAAAGCTTCGAAACCCTTTCTAGGGATATAGCTGAACCTGTGCATATCCAAATCAATCTCGAAATAGTTTTCTCCCTGTAATGGTGTCCAAAGAGAAGTAAATTTCAGCAATGTGAAAAGCAAATGTAAAGTTTTCTTTAATAACGTTGCACCAGGATCCAGATAAATCAGAGTAAACAAGAACATGCGACTCATTGATCATCATCATAATACGATGCAATAAGCACGGGTCCATGCAACACAACCAGTATGGTATAACCCTTTTTAAGGAAGAATCTCCTTTCTACCAGGTCAAATACTATAAGAATGAGGAATTCAATTCTGAAATGGCAAACTACCAGGTAAGCTAACTTACAAATCATGAAATGCCCGAGATACATATCTTATAATGGAACATATTTAACTGAATCAAAGGTACTTGACAAGTCTTTAACAAAGAAAATTACCAGGTAAAATTCATGTTGAGGGCGTGAGAGAACGGGCTTTTCATTGTAAGCATTCATCAGCTTCCTCTCGGCTGCACTTAAATGAAGATTCTCCATGTTTGCCACTCGACCCAATATCTTCAACCTCTCTCTGAAAGGAGCAACTGTATCAAGGGGGAAACCTCTGACCCTCTCTACTTCATCATCAATTAGCCTCTGTCACAAAGAAGCATAGACAGAGACTGATCAGAACAAATTGTTAACTGATAATCAGCATAACTAAAATAAACAACCAAAGAGTCCACACAGACAAGATATTAATTGTAATTATTTTTCTGTTTACAAGATATCCATCTTACCCTGATATTTTCTTGAAAATGGAGAGGAAGCTCTTTTGCATAATTTTCTGATAGCTTGAAGTAAAAAACAAAACTTATTCCTTCTCCATCATATTCATTTTGAAAGATTGTGGCAGGATACAGAGGTATCTGCAAGAGAAAGATGGACAAAGAAAATAGCCAAATCAGTAATTAAAATCCCATAATAACTTGAAATTGGTAAATCAGTTATCTTTCTGCATGCCAACTTAAAGATGTTTTCTCTTTCCTAGAGGAACAATATCCATTTAAAACACACCAGAATATGCAAATTTTCTGTAGACCACAGATAATTGAGAATGCCAAACAAGAATGCAGAGTCTTTCCAGAAGCAATAATTGAGCAGAAAAGACCAAGCAGGATACATGCATTGGATGAGTAACGGCAAAGACAGACTTGACCTATTATTAGCATCTAGTACCATCAAAAGAGGCTGATAAAGCAAGCACGATAGATTTATTTGATGACATAATTAGACAGACAAATTTGGCCCTGTTGTGCCATCAACTACAGTGAGAAGTCAATTTCACCCAAGCTTGAAGCTAATGTAGGTTACCCACAAGTAAACAAGAAGGAAGAATACCTGAAGATTAACAACAAGAATTGAAGGGAATTCTCCAAATGAACTAACAGCAGGAAGTTCCACAAATCGAGCAACATGGTCAATTTTACGCGGAGACAAGAATACATCAACACCAAAGGGATAATATGCGGCATACTTTGGAGCAAAATCCTTCTTCTTATCCCTGTGAAACAAATATGAGCAATTCAGGTTGACAGAAATAAACTAAATATGTGAACTCTCAAAATCTACCTAGTGGGATTAATGTTTGTGATTCCTTGTTGTATGTAACTTTCGTAAAATTAATTTAGATCCCATTTCCGGACCAGCTGCTACTTTAGAGCAAATTTGACAGCTTGAGGAAAAAAATGAAATTTAAAAGACTGCAGGCATAAGAATACTGCAGTACATGCAGAAAATGATGGTGTGCCGTCAATATAGTTTCTCACTTGCTATATCTCATGGAGGCATAAATCAAACTAAAGTTGTTCATACCTTAAATAGTTTGGTCCCCGGACTTTGAAAGTACTAGGATCTATTGGGGACCAACAATCAGACAGGATCTTTTCTAACGGACAAGATGGAACTTGGGAACCAGCTTTTGGTCTTTGCAGAAGTGCCTTAGGAGATGCTGAGACAAATAAAACATTCAAGTAAGCAGCTTGACTTAATATGTATAATTTACATATCACCAATATAACTCATGAAACAAAAAAGCAAGCATAAGAGACCTGCATAAATTTAGGGAATTATCATGTTTAAGTATTTCCGCATCTTATATCAAATTGATTTTTCTGCAATTTTTATCCTTGAATAGTCCTTATTCTCCCAACCTTTTCCAAATAACGTTATACTGAGAAAGAGGCACAGCAAATATAAAGTCCAGCCCTATACAAATTTTTCTATATCATATATCTTTCAGTAACTTCTACAACACCAAGTGACCAAGTGTTATGTTAGTTTCCGACAGCCGATGGATCTTATTATCATGAGAAGAAATTGCAAAAAGTAGGCCTCAAAATTGATAAAAAAAAAAAAAAATGCATCCCTAATGCACGAGACTACTCGCTTTGCTGGGGTTAGGGGAGGGTCATATTTGTGTACAGCCTTCCTCTTGCTTCTTCTGCTAAGGAGGCTGTTTCCACAATTAGAATCCATGACCTTCTGCTCAAAAAGGACAAGGTCCCCGTTGCTACCAATGCTCACCCTCCCCGCAAGAATTAATAATTAATAACTTTCATGAAAACAAGAATTTAATGTAGGTACTTGCAGATATTACAAATTCAATACAAATATCTGACTGCCACTGGAGTTAAACTCCCTGAAAGATTAAGAAAGCAAGGTAGATGACCAACATCTGGAATAAATCATAGCACATATGGAAATGCAAGAAAAGGCAAGCAGAAACTGGCTGCTAAAAATGGGAAGAAATTGTTGACACTTACATAATGTAGGATTAGCCAGCTCATCCTTCCATTTAAAGGAAAATTTTAAAGCTGCTTTTTTTCTTGTATTCGGTGGGCTGCAGCTCAGACATTTTTTCTTTTCATCTGAGGAAGCTGCAGAAGCAAGACAAGGTAAACAAGCGTTGTGAAGAAGTCCACAATGGTCTAACACTCCTGTCTCCTTGTCTCTTTCACTTCCATCCCTACATTGGGTAGAAATTTCACCCAACGAACCAGGGGTTTTCACCTCATCTTGAGGACCATCTGATTTCAATTGAGGATCAGCATCATCTGGATGCAGATTAACGGTTTTTAGATTTTTGGAATAATTGATGTGGCTTGAAAATCTTGGCGTTGAAATAGTTGATATGGATTCGGCGTCGGAGGCACGATGAGATACAACATCTGCAAATGCTGAAATCATGCATGAAAAAGATTAGCAAGTCTGGTTGCTTGATATGTCAACAAAATTAAACTCTGGTTCTCGTTCGAAGCCCAAGCCACATACCATCCTGAACACTGTGGTACTCATCATCGCAGTCGGACTCAATTGCCGTTGCAGGGTCGAACCATGACTCTGTATTTGCTGCAAATTAACGAATATCAGATCAACCTACTGAATAAAAAACTCAACCAAACTCCAACTCTAGTTCGTGGTGTTGCTCAAAATGTAGAACCGTGAAGGTAACACCAGTGTCTTTTCTGTGCGGAATAGCTTATTTTATACAATTAACAACCGAACAGACAAAAACACAAACAGTTCATAGGCAACAAAGTGTAATGAAATTGGGCAGAACCTTGGAATGTAGGATTGGAGTATGAACGGTCGACGGCGGTGGACGGATCGACCGGGCCGAGCGCTTTCGAAGAAAGATGGCCCTTCTTCGGCGTTCCTCTTCTTCTTCTTCTTCTCCCTGGCTGGCGATTCTTCTTCCCAAAATCACCCACGCAACTCTTCGGCTTAGACCCGCACAACCCCATCTCTCTCCCTCTCTCTTCCAATCGCTCAGCTGGTTTTCAGATCTGAGCTTTTTTGTCCAGGTTCAGATCCTCTCCCGGATACACACACTTCACTGATTGGTGCGTATATACAGGAAAAAAAAATAAATGTATACGTCTACAGTCTGTCCACAAACATCAATGGCGATGTGATTTCCACTTTTCTCCACTCCAACGCCAACTGCGGAAAAAGCTATTTAACACGAGCATTGAATGCACTGTCTCCGGCTTAAATCTGGCGGCCAATCTTATGGCGCTCTGTGTGTGTATATATGTGTATATATATATATATATTCACAAACATTAATCATTGAGAAAAAAAAAAAAAAACAAAAAGCAATTTACAGATAGGGATACGAATGTGCAATGTAAGTCAACAAAAGCGTATTTCGAGTTTGACTGGAGTTCGAATTCGGCGATACATGCGATAGGCGACGCAGGCAGCTTCCCCACCTGACGTTCATGGACGCGCAATGGAAAAGCCACGTGGTGGGATCAGGGAAGTGCAAGCGTGCGGAGGGATGAATCTCACCCGCTTGATCGGAAGCGCGCGTTTGGTTTAACGTCGCTGTTCGAGATGTCATTTGGTATCGCTGTCTCTCGGAGCACGTGAACGTGTGTGTCTGACGACGAAGTTGTTGCTTCCACGATGCCGAGCCTCTGTATCCGTATCGAAGTGAGTGCGTACGCACCGAGTCCCAGGACGCGTTCCGAAGGGACGGTGAACCGACTGAGCGGGACGAAGATGACGATTTGGCGGGTGCACGTGCGAGCGGATTCGGCTAGCCACGACGTCGTTTAGTCATTACCAAAATATCTATCCGGAAACAGCTGACGTTCTGATCCTCCGCGATAACAGATCGGCGCCCGTTGCCCCTTCATATCTATGAATACTTAATTAACTGTGGATAAAATTAATAACAATAATAATAATATAATTAAATAATAATCTTATTCAAAAATGATTTCTGATTATTAAGTATTGTAATGCCGCATGATGCAGGTGAGGTGGCAATGGGCATAAGTTGACGATGATTTACTTTGTTCCTTTTTTTTTATTAATTTATTTATTTTTAATTGCAATTTATTTGACAGCTGTGGGACTTTGACAGGTGTAACTCATCCAGAAAACCAGTTCACAAGGTGACAGCTGATGGCCCAAATCAGAGACATTGGTTGATCGACGACTGTGACGTAAATTTAACTCATTGGAGATTATAATTCACTGTCCTACCGAACATTAGAACCTACCTCGCAAAATTTACCGTAATAAGTGTCCCATAATTATAATATCTTCGGGCAGAAGTAAAATAATCTAAAAAATGCATCCTTTGATGCAATATTTTTATATTCATGTGTTATTCTATAATAATTATATTAATTAATTAATGCATTATCTAATATAATTACCTTGGGAATTTTGAGGGAGTGCGTTTAATTGGATAAAACTCCATTACTGGTTGTCTGGCATCTTTTGAAGAGTAATGATGGCTTCACAAGAAAGAAATAATGAGCCATTATTATAAAATTCTAAAACGAACGAAGTGACCATTTCTATTTGTTGCCCCAATTGTTGGTAAGCAAGTCGGCTGCACGTGTTTATTGCTCCAAAGTCCTCGTTCATCATTCATCAACAGGAAAAGTAAAAGTTTACTTTGATTCAATGAGTTTAATAAATCATTTCTTAAGAGACATGAATACCAATCAGGCCTTTAAACAGGTCATGAATATTGGGTCAGAACCTGGTATGCAAGCCGGGCCTTGTTTAATTCGAGTCCAACTCGTGGTAAATGGGCCCGAAGGCCTCAACCCAAGCAGACTTAAAAAATTCCAGAATGTGTCGGCGCCATTCATTCAGATCCTCAAGTTATCTAGCCAGCCTAAAAGATTTGTATGAAATAATAATTTACATATATATTAATTTACGATTTAATATTATTTTAAAATAATAATAATTAAACAATCCTATCCTATCCTATCCTATCACTCATTAATAAGATAAGGATTCACTTCATTTAATCGCCACTTTTGTGCAAATAGTGATAGAACACCCTATCAGTCACCGCGGATTGAATTTGAAGGTCTACGAATGGCTGCTCTCTCAGCCTTCGATTAGCTCCTGTCCCGTTCGTCTGACGGACACCAATGCCAATTTGCCAATGAAACCTCAATCAATCTACTAATCACCGACGACGATGCGTCACTAATCGCCTTTGTTTACAGTAGTAATAGGCCATAATTCCTAGGTTTACTCCTTGGAACCTCATCGTTTTCATTAGATCTTGGGAAATGTTTCTTCTTTTGAACTGAAAATCTACCGGCATCAAATAATGGATCGCCCGACGACCAGAAGAAAGATTGCGGTATCAACCCCGACGTACGGCTTCCGATCACTAGAAATTCTTCAAAGGTCTCTCTCTCTCTCTCTCTCACACACACACGCACACTTAAGATCTGCCTGATTTTCAGTAGCAAAAGAGCTGAAATATAAGCCTTCACCTACATGTTAGTTTATGCAGTGCATATGTTTACTTCCTGTAGAGAAAATATATCATAAGCTCTTCCTTGCTGCTTTGGTGCTTAGGAGTGGTGCTTGGTTATGATCTTGTTTGCTTAAACACTTCGAGCACTTCAAATTGAGACAATTAGCAATTTTACATAAATTTCAGCCCTTTGCTTAGAATGAGTGTAAATGACCGATGCACCATTAAGAATTTTCATGTGGAAATGTTATCACAACAACAAATGACTAATTTAAAAAACAAGAAGATACCTATAATCTTGAATTACTGATTGGATGGATGAACCTAGAACCAGGTTTCTCAGTGGTTCAATTTCTGATTCGACTTTAGGTATAACTATGCGATTATCTGTGATGGGCAAGGACATGGGCGCGGCTCCATGTCACGGTCTTGAGTGATTGTTGGTCCAGTTGCTAGTTTCTTTGTAGGCTTATCCTGTATGGAAATTCGGAAAATGATTAAAGCACTTGGAGAAAGATGCAACATTCTTCTGCACTTTTATTTGGCCTCTGGTGTGAAAAAGTACGCCTAGCCACTGTCAGGCAAGAAAGCCGTAGGTTTGGCCACAATTACTGGATTAGTAAATGTGTTTTCGCTCTGTAATTTCACCCACATTTGGTTGCAAAATTCCAATGCCTGCCCTACTCGCTATAGTCATTCACCTTCCCATTTTGTTAATGCCTACCCTTTTTTGAAAACGAAAGCTTCCGTCTGTTAGATGTTGGTGGCCATCTCCTGCACTAAATAAGTTTCAAAGAACATGTTTGATGAATGAATGGACAGTGTTATTTGATCTAACGAGAGAGGCCAGGGGAGCTGAAATCCCCTTTTTATCCCTCCTTTCTGATAGTGAATTGATTTTGCAATTTGTTTCTATATATATATATATTTAGAGAGAGAGAGAGAGAGAGAGAGAGAAGGTGTTTTTAGTTTTCATTATGTGTCTGTTTTGAGAATAACGAGAATGAAAATACGAAATGGGCCTCAGGTTCTATTTTTTTTACGGAATATACAGTAGGGAGCACTAGAAGACATCAAGGAGCTATGAAGAAACATAGTGAGGTCCCCTTTGGATGGTAGCTGCATGAAAATGCACAAACCCAAAACAAAAGGAGTTTTCTCGTGGACCCAATCAAATTTAAAGCAACAAGGTTAACCAACTTTTCTTCTTTTGCCAATTTCATCTCTCTCTCTCTCTCTCTCTCTCTCTCTCTCTCTCTCTCTCTCTCTCTCAAATGCAACAGAATCACAGCTAGCCTTTCATCTATAAAGCAAGAAATCACTCCTCACACGCGAACTCCAAATAAAGCCACCTTGATAAACTACTTGCTTTCCCTTGCTCTCCCCTGCCTTCATTCCATCCACTCCTTTCTCCTTGCACATAGCTCTGAGTACATTATTGTCATTCTGCTATTAACACGATGGTTTTCACCTCATATTCAACCTTTTGTTGAGAATTTTTAGGGAGCAGAAGAAAAAAATAAATATATTTATGGGTGCCAGAGGGAGGGTTTCAATGATCGCTTCAGTAGCAATTGTATTGTTCATGGGCTTTGTCTGGTTCTTGTTTGTTGCAGTTGCAGCCAGTCGCATGACCACCAGAACAGCTTTAACAGCTCAATCAACCAAGAAGGCTGAGCTTCTCAAGTTGATAGAAACAGAGAAGGAAGCTGTTCGTCACTGGGACTTGGATCCATATTCTGCGAGCAACAGAAAGGTGCCCAATGGACCTGACCCTATTCACAACAGGTAAATTTTATGCCCTTAAATCTCTATTATATGTGCATAAACATGACCTAAAACAATAATTACAAAAAAGAATTCATTGCATAAACACATGCAGGCACGTCTATGATTGTTTCATCCACTAAACCTGTTAAAAAAATAGTATTTCATATGCAAAAAAAAAAAAAAAATTCCAAAATGATTTGTTCGATAATGGTAACTTGACAGGTGTAACTTACCACATCAAGTCTTTTTACTTCCAATGGAATGAATTTTTTGGAGTCATTGTGAAATAAAAAAACCTATAATGACTGATCATGTCCTGATGCAATTTTTTCATATTGTGTTTACTGTTAAAACTTATGTTTGTGTATTATTGTGGAATCTGTATTCATTGATGAGCCAGCACAAGCATATTAATGTCCCTTTAATGCATGAATCGACTCCTTTTGAACAATTCTCTGCTTCATGTTCATCCAGATTATCGTTATTTTCATAGAAATTATGTACACATCCACTTCTAGAATGGTCTGTTTCTAGCAAAAATTCGTTTTCTATAGACGGGAATGCGTTTAGGATTTCTTAAACGTTTTATATGGTAATTGAATAATTAAAAGAAGCATTATGGAGTTACATTTGTAAAGCCCATATGGAGCTTAGGTTAATCTAATCTTTATGAAAAGCTTCTTTAACAATCAATCTTTCTCTTATTTTTATGTGAAGACAAATAGACATTGGGAAAGGCTGGGCCACTTTATTTATGGGCCAGACAAAGGCTAGGCCATTCCTCCTTTCTTTATTGTTCAAAATCAAATTTTGTTTCCAGATGTTCATAAAAAGGCTCCAAAACTAAGTACAATGGAAAAAGGGGAAAAAGAAGTACAATGGATAACTTGTCGTTGAACCCAGTTAGAATGCGTGGGGAATAGCCCATATGCATATCTATTTTATGCTTTAAAACGAAAGAAAATTTTGGTTCTGTGCTCAATGAACCTAAAAACTTGAATTGTTTCTATACCAAAAACTCACTAGTTTAATAATTGAACTTTGAATTCAAAGATAAGGCTACTTGAAGGGTTTATACAGCAATAAAAACTACCGAGTGGTTGGCTACATAAATTTTAGATCTTCAATCATGCTGTTACGCTTTGACGATTATTTTTTTTTTTTAATGGACTGTGGTAAAGCTCTCTCTCCCTCTCTCATACTTTCACAGTCACCACAGCAAGTAAAACGTTTTTGCAGGAGAGCAGGGAAGTTCAGAGAACCACCTGGTCGAGTTTGAGTAGGAGGATGAACGAGGCTCAAGTTTGGGATAGTTTCAGTAGAAGAGTACTTGTGACCGAGAATTTTGAGTGAATTGGAACTTTTTAACTTACGTGTTTCTGCAATTCTTGTAGTTGTATAACTTTTGCTGTCGTTTCCTGGGAAGGAAAAAACCAAAGAACAAATTTGGTAAAGCATTCTCTGGGTCCTGCCTGCGCATCATATAGCAGCAGAGTTGGCTAAAACACTATAAAGAATTCATGGATCGGATTCTTGGAAGCTTCTCTTCTCTCGTGCATGGACTTTTGGAGGTATCCCACTGGTATTTGCTTGGTCCCTACTAGGATTCAGAGAGAGAGAGAGAGAGAGAGAGTATTTCATTCACTTTTTGTAAGGAAGGAAGAGAAAACAACCACCTGTATGGAATGAGAAAAAATGGAGACAGCCCAAGAAGAAGATGCGTTTCTAGTCTGCATACCTCTATGCATGTAATATATAAAATATAGGTTATTAAAATGAGGAATTTGCTTCTTTTACTAACTCCTATTTGATGTGCTTTTGAGTGGATGGCTTGTGGTTCCACTCCCGCAGACAAAGCAATTCCATCAATTAAAGCCGCTCTCTTTCCAATGATTTCTTTTCTTAATTTTATTTCTTAACCTGAAACTGTGGATGTCTGGATGCGGCTGCTAAGACTTAAACAATACATTGCTTGGAATAATAAGCTCAAATTAGCACAAAATTGCTAAATTTAAATCTTCAGACACTGGAAATCTTGTAGCTCATCTGGTTGCCGAAGAACATTCTTCTTTTAAAAAATATAAAAAATAAAAAAACCTTAACATCGCAACACTAGAAAACTGTGGGGAAGTCTCTTAATCAGATGTGGTAATTAATCATGAAAACAATGATGGTTAAAATCACATTAGCTTTTGGATACCTGTCCAAAGTGAAAAACAAAGCAACCTGTCTCTGTAGTGTGTTGATCGCTTTTCTTTTTCCCTGTTGTCTTGGCTTTCTTTCCTTTGTTCTTTTTCCTGTTTGATTTTGATCGTTTCGAGAAGCAAAGACTAGCGGTCTAAAGTAACCGAGATTCAAATATAAGAGGCCTTTTCTTTATTGCTTGAGGGACATATTCCATTCCCGTGCACTTTCTACGGTTAAAAAGGTGAGACAAAGAAAGGTAATACTGTTATCCGGCCACAAATAATGGCATTAGAATGAAAAGGATGAAAAAAAAGACATGGAAAGTATGCAGATTTATTAAGTGGGCTCTTTCCTTAATTGATCCTTTCGTTTTTCTAAGATTTGGGATATTCATACCGTACTCTTTGTCACGTCAATCAGCTTGCTAGCAGCCGGGAGGTAGACATAAAGGTGTCAAGTGGTACATATTTACACAAAGGGGAAATTGGACACCTAAAGCTATATTCTCTTAAAGAAGAACAATAACACAGAAAGCTTTATGAATTTTAAATCCCTTCTACTGATGCCAATGGTAGTGCAATGTCCTGATAACTACAAGCTTTATGATACGATTTGGATTGTCTAAGTACTAAGTTTGGGCCTTAGTTTTGTGCCTTGATTCTGGCACGAATAGGTTTTGTTTTTTGAAGCATCAAGTGATGACCAATTTGGAGATTCGAATTGGAAGCAACACTTATTTCCTTGGGCCTATTATTCACCTTTCTGACGGTACTCTTCTCCCCCAACAAGATTCCAGACAACAAAAAAAAGGAAACTATGTTTGTGCAGTAGTTTTTGCTATTCGGTCATAAGTCTGATGAGTTATTAGCAGAGACTGTCATTCTTCGCTCACAAAGGCAATTACTTAAAAGCGTACGAGTCATTGAAACACGACTGAAAGTCATAATAGTTCAACTGCCTGCCAAAGAGGGAAGACAAACTCATCCTAATCTAAAGCTTGCAGTGAAGGAGGATTACCAGACCATAAAGAAACTACAAGATTATGGCGCAGCGGGCAAGAAAACTGCACTGCTACTGTGCTGTTTCTAAGAACCCCACACCCCCGGGGGGGGAGAGAGCGCACACACAAGTGCACGCTCTATGGTTTTCCTTCCATAAAATCAACCCTCACACACAGCAAATATGTGGATTCAATAATTGATTAGACTCAAAATACTGCAGATTTCGTTTTCATCTAGATGGGTAATTGCGTTTCTCTCAGTTATTTTGTCGCAACCAGCCACATAAGGAACATTTTAGTCTCAAGAAAAATATTCCAAAACCAGGAAGGGCTCTATTAACCATAAGATCAGCACATAATTGCATTAGCTGATCCTTTGGTGACCCATTTGGTATTCTGGAACTTATGGTTCATTCCTGCAGATCTTTGCCTCTTTAGTCTTTTTTTGCAAAGTTCTTCACCTAGATAGAAAATTGAAAATTGTGTTTAAAATATTTTTTTCTAAATTAGAAAACAGAAAAAAAAAATTCTGTTTTGCAAATTTATACTAGACTTCAAAAATCATGTTTAAGGTGTTTTTTACTGTTTCCTCTGTAAATTTTAACCGTGTTTTTTCACTTATTTCTAAGGAAAAACACGATTTTTTTATGAAATAGCCACTATTTTGAATTCTCCGTGCCACATATCCTTCATCGGCCTCTCCTCTTCACTGCACATCCCTTTAGCCCCTGCTTCGAAAGATCACAGATCATTTGGCCCCTCTTTTTGCAAATCCATCGCAAATCGTCAGCCTCTCTTTTCCTCTTCCCAAATCATCAATCTCTCCTTTTCTCACAGATCCTTCGCAGATTGTCTCTCTCCTCTTCTTGCAAATCCTTCATAAATTGTTTGCCTCTCATCTTTTCAATTTTTGTTCAAATAGAAAATAATATAATTTTAAACACATTCTCTCATTTTTCTAAAGTCTAAAACTAGTTTCATATTTGACAAAAACAAACACGTTTTCTATTTTTCTCTAATTTTTTGTAGAAATTAAAAAATGAAAATTATAGATGAAAAACAGAAAACATTCCCCACAAGAAGATAACCTCTTAAATTCTGGCTGGAACAATATTTCCATATACCACTGTTCCAAGGGGTAGGCTGGAAAACTATTGCTAGATTCCATTCCCCGAGTGTTTATAGGGCTATGAGCACATGAACAGACTTGTTTGGACTTTGGACAGTCCTAAATAATAGAAGAACCCAAAATCACTGAAAAATGCTATTTGTACAGAACCTTGGTTACAGAATATGTACAGGGATGATATATCGCGAAATATCGCGATATATTGACATCAAAATATTGCGATATTTTGAGTTCATCCCCTCCTCCCTCTCTCCCCTCTCTCTCCCTCTTTCCCTCGCCACTGCAACCTCACTTTCAGCCGTTATTTGCCTCCGCTTGCTCTCGCCGTTGCAACCTCTGCCGCCTCGCCCTGTCGCCTCTACCGCCTCATCGCGTCTCCTCTGTCGCTTTGTCGCCTCGCCTCGCCTCGCCGCCGCTGCCTTGCCGCTGGGGCCGACAATGTGAGAGGGAGAGCGAGAGAGAGAGAGAGAGAGAGGGGAAGAGAGATGGTATTGGTCATTTGGGTCAATTATTGCAAGGGTAAAATGGGTATTTTATTGCTTCTGTAAGTATTTCTGTACAAAATTTTCTGTACAAATAGCATGACCCAAAATCACTATAAAGGACTGCTGACAAGAATTCTTCTGGTAGTTATGGGATGTGAACCAAAATATTAATGAGAAATTTAAACAAAATAAAAGAGTTCCCGGCCAGAGAATCTTAGATCTGGAGAGAAATAATAGTTTCTGCAGGGTCATACTTCTTTTTTTTATATATATATATATAGAGGACTATGGGGTCATACTTGATGGACTAGGCGAGAAAGAGAAGGGGGAAAGAGAAGCAGACCATGCACTTGCACCAAAAAGTTATAATTATGAAGCATTTGGCAGAAGAAAAATGGGGGATAGGGTAGAGTGTACAATACACACACACACACAGGACTTTGGCGAAGAAAAATCTGGGAAAGGACACAGAGGAGAGGGGGAGAAACAATGAGGAGAAAAATTGGCCGCGAGGAATAATTGAATAATCAAATACCAAAAAGTAAGTCTGCATATTTCATTACAGCCAAATGCCTAAACAAATGTGACTGAATGTTGGTAGCTACAATCCTCAATGTCCAATGTGGTTCATACATCACTGTTACGTCAAAAAAAAAATACATGTTAATATAACAAACTTACTGTGTGTTATCGGTAAGGATTAATTCAGTTCAAACCAGTAAAATTTATATCATTTCTTTTCTCTAAATATAAATTTGACCTGAAACTATGGTTGTTACTCGAGTACAACAAAGGAAATTCTTCCAATCAGGTAATTACCAACTTCAAGGACCAATAATGTTAACTCCCAGCAAGAAACCGTAATGCAAGACACCATCTATGTAAGGCTCCGTGTAACTAAGAATGTTCTTCCAGACTGTAGTATATGCCAATGTGCAGAAAATATCATACACTAAAAAATGGTTGTGAATGGAGTCTGTGAAGATGCAATCATGATTGAAAGAACTATGAATTAAGACAACAGTAAGAGTATTAACGGACAATAAAACCAGATAAATGTTTGACAAATTCGCTAAATGGCAAGAAGCTACAGCTTAGGTTCATTGTATATCACACAAATATATCCAGCAAATGTGGAAGGAATTAGGAAAACAAGCCATGATTTAGGCTACACCAATTTACATTGACTGCAACCATGAACTTACCATGTGACGGTTAATTTTGCTACAAGATGCAGGGTGTGAGCCATTTTAATGCTTGTCCCCCCTCAGCACCAAATTCACACCAGATTCTCATTACCTTGCCTGCCAATTAGTAACGGAAATTCATCATATTGTTCCGCGAATCCTTGCCCTTCTGCAATGCTCTTCAATGATTCATACGCTTGGTACATTGACCACCTGTCCTTGGGCCGGGAAACCACGCAATTACAGGCAATTCTCAGAAATTCCATAATTTCCTCATCATGGCCCCTTCCACAAAGACTCTTATCAATGGCATCTTTTATTTGACCAGAACTGGACAACTGGTTTACCCAATCCACCAAATTACCTTTAAACTCTTCCACTGTGTTGCTGACATCCAGCGGTTTCTGACCAGTAGCTAACTCCAGTAGTACGACCCCTAAACTATAAACATCCCCTTTTAATGAAGGAATCATTGTGCTTGAATATTCCGGAGCTATGTAACCAAGTTCACCCAAATCTCCATTGACAAAACTACTCCCATTCACATCACTAGATGTCATGAGTCTTGCCAACCCAAAGTCCATTATCCTAGCATCAAAATCCTCATCAAGGAGAATCACATTAGAGCTTATATTCTGGTGCAAGATAGGAGGTTGGCAGCCATGGTGAAGCCAAGCAAGCCCCCTCGCCGCACCAAAACCAATCCTAAACCTAGTTGGCCAATCCAATATGCTTGCATTTCCATTCAACAGTGAATATAAAGTTCCAGTTGACATGTGCTTATAAACCAAAAGCTTCTCCTCTTCCACCACACAAAAACCCAACAATGGAGCCAAATTTGGGTGACGAAGCTGCCCTAGTCTATTCATCTCCAACCGAAATTGTTTCTCACTAAGCTTACAAGTGTTAAGCCTCTTGATTGCAAGAGCAGACCCATCAGGAAGAACAGCCTTGTAAGTAGTCCCTGTTCTAGTCGAAATTATGATATTGTCAGCATTAAAATTGTTTGTTGCAGCCATCAAGTCTGCTAACTTCACCTTCACAAGAGGTTTCTGAAAAAGCGTTACTTGGACAAGCTTGTGAGTTCTCAACCTCTCAACCCAACTTGCATCATCTCCTCTCCCAACTGCATAGCCTTTCTTGCTCCTCCTATTGGACTTGTTAAGGTACCACCACCAGAGCCCAAACCCTAACAACAGTGAAGCAGCAGCACCAAAAACACCGGCAGCAATAATAATAGCAAGGTTCTTGTTGCTCAGTCCCCCACACTTCCCTAGCGGCCTACCACAGAGTCCACTATTTCCGGTGAAGTCCGACGAATCATGTTCATTAAGAAATGCCGGAATTGTACCAGAAAGATCATTATTAGCAACAGAAAACTTCTGCAGCCGACCCAAACTGGAGAGTTGGTTGGGTATATTACCAGATAACTTGTTGTCCGAGAGTATCAGCTTATTCAGATACGAACACTTGGCCAGATCGACCGGGATCTGGCCGGTGAAATGGTTGTTGGACAAATCTAGGGTTACTAAATAAGGCAACCAAGTGCAAATTTCAGTAGGGATCGAACCTTTGAGATCGTTACCAGACAGATCCAGAGTTTGCAGACTACCGCAGTACTTTAGAGAGTCCGGAACAACACCTCCAAGATTCATGTCCCGAAGCTCGAGGCTGATCACGCGGTTCTCCCGATCGTTCCAGCACGATACTCCGACGAAGTTGCAGATGAACCCGATCGTACTGTTGGAGAAGTTCCACAAGATTAGCCGTCTATCTGGATCGGCGAGCGACGACTTCACGCCCTGCAAGCACTTCACATCGTCCTTACCCGTCACCGGCGCGACAACACACCATAACACAAGCGCAAGCAACAGAGTAGAGGTCATATCTCTCCAGCGATTCATGATTTATGCTTGTGTGCACGTTGGTGCACGTTGATTTCGTTTGCGACGAGCGAGATTCTGCAGCTAGCGTTTACAGATCGGACATGTGGAGAGTCAAATCTGTAGGTGAAAGGCTTCCTACAGACGGAGGAGGATGTCAACCATGGAGGAGGAACATAAACATTGACCTCGTCTGGTGGTGATGCGTTTCGGTTCGAATCTTGTTTTTTCGTGAACACTGATGTTATCTTCTCCAATTCAATCCAGTCTTGGGTCAGAGCAGAGCATGCCGCGACGAGTCTTCAGCTTCTTTGACTAAAGATTAGGGTTTATCAACTTTGCTTTAGAGCGTGTTTGGCTTAGCGGTTTGACCGCTTTTAAGCTATTATAATAGCTTATAAGCTATAAAACTTTATTTTCCTTTGAACAACCCTTATCAACTTAAAAGCTATTCGATGAGCATTCAAACCCCACCCCCCGGGCCGACTTTTTAAAAACGGAAATCCTATTTACAGTGGGAATTTTGCTCTTCGCATATTTTAATATACTTAAAATATTTTATTTTAATAATTTATTTTTATCCTTTCATTCACTTTCTTTCTCAATCAATTACCCGCCACCCATTCCTTTCAAAACCGTCATCTATCCCTTCCAAAACAAAGATAATATAACAAAAAAATATTATATTCAATGTATATAATACAACAAAAAAATATCAATACAATAAAAAATACACACATATATATGTATACCCATATACATTAACAGTTGCACCTATATATATATATATATATATACATGCACACAATAGGAAGTACACAAACATATATATAGATATATATATATATAGGAAGGAAGGAAGCTCGACGGCAGAGCTTCATCAATCACTCCCCTGAACGCTGGAGTTCAGGGAAGCTCGGGCTTCTTTCCTATAGATATATCTCTATATGTATGTGTAAGTATATATAAATATATGTTTGAGTGTCTGTGCGCGTATATTAATGTATGTGTGTCTTTGTATATATATAGTGTGTGTGATTATTTATTTTCATCTATTTTTTATCTCATGAAGTTTGTATTTGTGAATCGAAATTGTTGAGATTTGAAGATATTAAAGGGATGAATGTTTGTGAATGGTTACCTGGCATTCGGGAACGCTAGCCTTCCCCGAATGCTGGAGTTCAGGGAAGCTAAGATTCCCCGAATCCTAGAGTTCGAGGAATTCCAAATTCCCCGAACCCTGGAGTTTGGGAAACATGGTGTTTCCCGAATTCTGGAGTTCGGCAATATTATATTAAATAAAATTTAGGAAGAAATATGTATTTATTTTTTAAAAAAATTAAATTATTCAAGTCCAATACTTATAAAAAAAAATTAAGTATAGAAAAATATGTTAATGTAATGTTTATAAAAAATATGTTAAAGTAATTATATAAAATATAAAATATAAAAAAATAAAACATATGTTCCCCGGACCCTGGAGTTCGGGGAACTACGGATTTTCCGAACCCACGGGTTTGGAAAATCCATTATTAGATTAAAAAAATTAAGTAAAAAATATGTATTTGTTTGTATTAAAAATTAAATTATTCTAGTGCAATACTTAAATAAAAATTAAGTATAAGAAAATGTTAATTAGCACTATTTAATTAAAAATTAAGTTTTTTTCAAATATTTGTATAAAAAATAAAATATAAAAAAATTAAAGCCTTCCGAACCCTAGTTTGGAGGCATCCCATGCCTCCGAACTCTGGAGTTCGGAGGCGCGGGCCTCCTTCGAAACCCAGGTTTTAGAGGGTTTCAGAGGTATTGGGGGTCGAGAAACACTGGATTCTCCGAAAGCTGGGAGTCGGGAAATGCTGGGTTCCCCGAAAGCTGGAAGTCGAAGAATGCTCGGTTCCCCGAAAGCTAAAGGTCAGGGCACGTTGGGTTCCCCGAAAGCCAGCTTTCGGGGAAGTTTTTTTTATTTTAATTACTTTTTTTATTATATTAAAATAAATAAATTCTTTTTAAAAAGATACATGTATCTTATTACTTAAATTTATTTAATAAATAAATTAGTTAGTTCTTTTAAAAAGATACAACCATGTTTAAATAAATTAAATTAGTTAATTTTTTAAAAAAATAAATTAGTTGAATTTATTTAATAAATTATTTTTAAAAAGATACATATGTCTTTAAATAAATTCAATTAATTTTTAAAGATATATATCTTATTAAATTAGTTGATTGAATAACTAATTTTAAATATATGTATTTTTACGTAATTTAATAAAATAAAATAACTAATTTAAATTTTTTTTTACTATCAAAATGTTCCCCGAAAGCCAGCTTTCGAGAAACTCAGTGTTTCCTGAAAGTTGGCTTTTGGGGAAGTTTTATTTATTTTTTAATTAATTTTTTATTATAATAAAATAAAATAAAAAAATAAAAAATATAAGTAAATAAATTATTTTTAAAAAGATACATATATCTTATTAGTTGAATTTATTTAATAAATAAATTAGTTAATTCTTTTAAAAAGATACATCTATCTTTAAATAAATTAAATTAGTTAATTCTTTTTAAAAATAAATTAGCTGAATTTATTTAATAAATTATTTTTGAAAAGATATATATATCTTTAAATAAATTTAACTATTTTTTAAATATATATATCTTATTAAATTAGTTGATTGAATAACTAATTTTAAGTATATGTATCTTTAAGTAATTTAATAAGATAAATTAACTAATTTTAAATTTTTTTGAGTATCAAAATTTAACTTACGATAATTTAAAATTTAAAATTAGTTAAAAAATTTATAATTATTTAAAATATAGATATATAAAAAATTATTTATTTATTTATATTTTTTAATTTTATTTTATTATAATAAATTTTCTATGTGTGTGTATTTGTATATATATATACATATTTGTGTGTGCTCATTGAGAGAGATAGATGGAGAGATGGGTGTGAGAGAGAAATAAATGGGTATAATGAGAGAGAAAGAGAGATGGAGTGACTGTGCAGAGTAAAAAGGGAAGGAAGATGATATAATGGGGTGACAGAAGGGTAAAATAGGATTTTTGAAAAATGATAAAAAAATTTGATGGGAAAAGGCTGCGAAGAGTAAAACTCTCGCTGTGAATAGAATTTCTCTTTTAAAAAACGCCATGAGTTGAACAATGAAATTACTTATTTGTCCTCACACCATTTTCATATTGCTTGCCTAGTGCCTTTGCCATTGTTGCATCCTTTCATCATTTCCTCACCATCGTCGTCTCCTTCCAACTTTGATTGTTGCCTCTAACTCCTCCGTCGTCATTGGTCGCCACCTCTAAATCCATCCCTATCATCATCATTGTCGCCTCCAACCTCACTCGTCACCTCTTCCATGTCTATCACCATTGTCCATTGTTTGTACCTCTATCATCGACCTCCTTCTTCATTGTCGAAGGTGTCTCCCATCATTGTATGTATATTATTGTAAGTGTGTATATATATTAATTTAATATAATATTTTGTAAGGAAAAAAATAAAAGATGTATATATATTGTATTAATATATTTTTTAATAATTATATATAATTTATCAACATTTAATAGTAAAATTTTATATCATTAAACTGTATGCTTATTTTTATCTTTTTATCAAATTTTAATAGCTTATCAGTTCTTTCAAATCAAACATATAACTATTAACTAATAACTTAAAAACACATTATTAGCTTATATACTACCCAACTTTTTAGCTTTACACAACTTAAAGACTCAGTAGTTTTTAAATTGCTGAAAAAAAGGTAAACCAAATACCAAGGGTAAACCAAATACCCTTTTAGTTGAATAACCACAAGAAAGCGAGTAAATTTAACATATACTCGTTGAATTTTAAAGATGTAATTACTTACTCACATAACTTTGAATTATTATTGCATACTCATTAAACTTTGTTGAATGTCAATCATCTATCAGCTATTACATCTTACAAACAAAAAATGTCCACGTGACTAATGAAATTCGAAAAAATTTAACAAATACTCATTGAACTTTAAAAATATAATTATTTACTTATTGAACTTGAGATTGTTATTACCTGTTCACTAAACTTTCCTCAACATCCATCATCCATCACCCATTACATCACCATGTAATCTTGCAAATGGAAAATGCCTACGTTGCTAATAAAATTTGAAGTGGTTCAATCAAACCCTTATTTTTTGCCAACTTAACAGCACATTCTCTCTTCCCCCCCTCTCTCTCTTCCATTCCCTTGCTCTAGCAACGGTAATTGGTGCATAATAGACGAGGCAGCGAGGTACTAGGTGACGATTGCGAGAGGGTCAACGGCAACCATTGTTGTTGGAGTCGAGTTGGCCAAAAATAAGAATTTGAATGGCCCATTTCGGATTTCATTAGTCACGTGAGTATTTTTTATTCGTAATATCAAATAATAATATAACGGGTGATGAATGGTTGATGTTAAGTAAAATTCAGTGAGTAAGTAGTAACAATCTAAAGTTTAGTGAGTATGTAGTTATATTTTTAAAGTTTAGTAAGTGTTTGTTAAAGTTTTTGGATTGTATTTGAGCATTTTTTATTTGTAAAATATAACGTTTGATGAATAGTTGACGTTGATCAAAGTTTAATGAACAGGTATTAATAACTAGAAATTAAGTAAGTAATTAAAATTTTAAATTATAATAAATGTATATTAAATTTACCCGTGAGAAAGCACTCTATTTTCAGCTCCCCCCCGGGGGGGGGGGGGGGAATGCTGTATCTGGGACTGCCCCAGCAAGAATTAAACGATTCTCTCGCTGCTTTCACCTGCCCGTGCCTTGCACGTGCTTTTTGCACCCGTTCTCTATAAATATGGAGACAAAAATGTAATAAAATATATATATATATAAATAATCACGAAAAATATTTAGATTTTAAAACTAATTCATATTACAAAATATTCATATTTTTCTCTTATTTACAAAAATATCACCCATTCTCGCAATAAATTATAATAATTGGAATACAAAATTTGAGTACTTTTGTATATTAGCCATTAAATGTCATATTTTTTTATTATTAAAAGAGTATAATAAATTATTTAAATATTATTAATTAATTATTCACGTGATAGATATATTCATACACACTAATATTTTATTACGGTAAAATCATGCATCTTAATTATTAAAGTGGGCCGTATGCAATAATAAATAAAATTTGATCATCAACTTCCCGACATGATTTGTTAAATCAATCTATTTCTCATTTTAATTTCAAAGAGTCAACTCAAATATGGCGGCCCAGGGACTTGAGATTGATGCACGTTTCTTGTTGAATTTTTAATTTGTTAAGAAGAGTGTTTGTTTATGAAAATATGAATTGATAAAAAAATAAGATATAAAAAGTATTATAGATAAAAATATTTTTATTATATTTATTAAATTTATATGATAATTTTTTTAAAAAAATCATGTAATTTTTTATTTAAAATTTTTTAAATAAATTTATTTATTCTTTTTTAAATAAATTTATCTTTAATTTTACATATAAAAAAATAACTCATATACTCTTAATATATTTTAAAAAATTTAATAAAAATATTAAAATATTTCTTATTTTTATCTTGAACATTTTATATCTTGATTTAAAAGATATTTTAATTTTATTTTAATATAATATGATTTTTATTTATTTTAATAAATGATACTTAACTAACAAAAAAAAATTTAAGTTGCATTGATTATTAGAGCATCTCCAACTACAGCGTCATTTATAGCGCTAATTGCAAATTGACTCAATATTCTCTCCAACGAATATAATAAAATAGTATTGGACATAATTTTCAATCACCAAATTTCATGTTGAGTGAATAATATAACACAAAATTTGTGTTATTATATCCTTTATCACTTTTATTATATTTATATATTTTAATTAATAATTAGAAATATAAATAAAATTATTATAAAAAATATATACTAATGAAAATATTTTATTAAGTTCTATAAAATGAGTATAATTTTTAATATGTTTTAAAATATTTAATATATTTTATAAATATTATGTTAATATAAAATGAACTATTTTTGTTTATGCATATGAATTTTTTAATTTGTTTATAAAATGTGATTAATTATTTTTAATTATATTATACTAAGTTAAAAAAATAAATTAATATTTATTCAATATTTATTTATAGAATATTTTTTAAAAATTATCTTTTACATTAATTTAGTATTAGAGGCAACACTAAAATGATATTAAAATTTTTGGTCTAAGTTATTATTGAACAACAAATTGACAGTCAATTTAATAATATTGGTCTAAATTTAATTATTATTGGTCTAAATTATTATTATTGGAGTTGCTTTTGTATATCGCTCGTTTCAAAGTAAAGTGAATATGACGTCTGAAGATGTGGTCACAAGTCCCCTTTGACACGGCAGGGAGAATTTGGACTATTCTCGGTCACTAGTCTTGAAAGTGATTTATTTGGTCAAATTGTTTTTTGTTTTTAAACTTATATAATAACGTAACTGTTTAAGGTATATAAAACTTAAATTAGTGACGATTATTATTAACATTCAAACACAATATTAAAATAACACAAAACATGAATCGCAAATTAAATATTCAAATTGCATAATGAAATTTCAAATTTACCCTTGCCTCTCATTTCAGTCATTTGTGATGTGATATTCTGACAAGACGCTTGGGTGGCTTATTGGCCATTGCCTTCTTACTGCCGACTTGAGTCTGAATATGTCAAAGTCCACGTTAAGTTGCTGACAAGAATTTTTGCATCACGTTCGACCGTTTGAAGGTGACTCCAAGGGATTAGTCTTATTTATTTATTAATCAATAATTAAAT
Organism: Diospyros kaki; assembly: GCA_036245055.1. Taxonomy (NCBI): domain Eukaryota; kingdom Viridiplantae; phylum Streptophyta; class Magnoliopsida; order Ericales; family Ebenaceae; genus Diospyros; species Diospyros kaki. The sequence continues at coordinate 1,342,610 of BSEG01000004.1, read as the reverse complement.
ATATTTAAATTATTATATTTAAATATATTATTTGCATCAGCTGATCCTTGGGTTACCCATTTGGTATTCTGAAACTTGTGGCTGATTGCCGCAGATCTTCGCTTCTTTAGTTTTTTTTTTGCAAAGTTTTAGAAGAGAGAGAAAATTGAAAATTGTGTTTAAAATATTTTTTTAAAATTAGAAAATAGAAAACAAAATTTCTATTTTGTAAATTTATATTAGACTTCAAAAAATATGTTTAAGATGTTTTTTACTGTTTTTTTTTTAAATTTTAATCATATTTTTCACTTAATTTCAATAAAAAACATGATTTTCAATAGAAGTGCATTTATTTTGAATCCTCTAAGCCACGTATTCTTTATCAGCCTCTCTTTTTCATCGGACATCATTCAGCTTTAGCCCCTACTTTGAAAGATTACGAATCATTTGACTCTTCTCCTCTTGCAGATCCTTCATAAATCGTTAACCTACCTTTTTTTTTGAATTATTGGCCTGTCCTCTACTCATGAATCCTTTACATATACATGTAACTTCATATATATGTATATCATTATGTAGATTGTAAAATAATATAATGAAGGATTCATTTTCAAGTGTTATTCTCGTCATCCATTTGTTCAACTAATATTAATTATGTATTATTTAAAAAATAAGAGAAAACAAAAATTTATGTATTTGATTTAGATGTATGATTTACAAATGAATTCATGTGAGGTGCTACAAATGTATTTCATTTAGAGAATTTTTGTTTATTGATTTCATTTGGGGCCTTGAAATTTTTTGTATTTTGTTATTAATATTTGGTTTGTCTATATATGTATATATTGATTTTATTGGATGATCCATGTATGGAGTATATGTGCATTGTTATCTTTTATTATTATTATTGTAGTTTTTTTTTTAACTTTATTTTTTAATTATTTATTTATCTATAATTTTGCATTATATTTTATTTACTTTCAATTTATTTATTGATATGTAATTTCTATTATTCATTTTTTTCTTAGATACTTTCTTATATTTACATATACACTTTTAAATTTTAGCTATGGATGGAATATAAGTGCTAGTAGAGATTCTAACGGTAGCCTAAAAGATCCCACATGAAAGTATTGTTTTCCAGTGAAAGAAAATAAAAATGAAACTTAATGTAGTTTTTGTAGTTTAATCATGAAAAGTTGAGATATCACACGCTTTAAATTTCATTTATCACATATAGATTCAGGAAAAAATTCAAGAAAATGTCCAAATGTTCCATCAGAAGTAAAAGCTGAGATATTAGAATGGATACAAAGGAAAAATGTAGCCAAGAAAAAGAAATCGGTTGTAATGGAAAATATCAGAACTGAATTGCGAGGACAATTAGGTGGGAAATCAAGGACTGTCTGATGGTAATGACGACGATCCATATATGTATCCAACATACATAAATATTGAAAAGAGGAAAGCTTATCAAGATGCTGTAAGAGTTTCAAAAGAAAGTGAGTGGCTACAACAACAAAAAAACATCATTTTTTGAAGCAATAAAAGAAGAGGTAGTACATTAGAAGCTGAAAGAGTTGAACAATCAGTATAGCTACACCGAACACAAAGTGTAAGACTATCAATTCCAGAAGCTTTGATTGCACCTTCATTATACAAATCAACAGGATCAAAGCAAGAGTATCAAAAGCATGTTCAAAGGGAGGAAACCACCGGTCGATTGGTTAGTAAGTTCTTTATTTATGATAAAACGGCTCCTAACAAGGCATCGTCACATCATTTTACAAATATGATGCTCGGTGCACAATCAGTAGGAAATGGAATTGAATTGTCATCACTATTTTGTCAACATTGCATACATCACTATTTTGTCAAAAAAATACAAGTTAATATAAAAAACTTACCGTGTCATTGGTAAGGATTAATTCCGTTCAAACCTGTAAAATTTATATCATTTCTTTTCTCTAAATATACATGTGAGCTGAAACTATGGTTGTCACTCCAGTACAACAAAGTATATTTTTTCAATCAGGTAATTACCAACTTCAAGGACCAATAATGGTAACTCCCAGCAAGAAACCGTAACGCAAGACATGGTCTATGTAAGGCTCCGTACTAAGAATGTTCTTCCAGACTGTAGTATAGCCAATGTGCAGAAAATACCATACACTGAAAAATGGTTGTGAATGGAGTCTGTGAAGATGCAATCATCATTGAAAGAACTATGAATTAAGAGAACAGTAAGAGTATTAACAATAAAACCAGATAAATGTTTGACAAATTTGGTAAATGGCAAGAAGCAACAGCGTAGGTTCATTATATATATACCATGTGAGGGTTAATTTTGCTACAAGATGCAGGGTGTGAGCCATTTTAATGCTTGTCCCCCCTCAGCACCAAATTCACATCAGATTCTCATTACCTTGTCTGCCAATAAGTAACGGAAATTCATCATATTGTTCCGCGAATCCTTGCCCTTCTGCAATGCTCTTCAATGATTCATAAGCTTGGTACATTGACCACCTGTCCTTGGGCCGGGAAACCACACAATTACATGCAATTCTCAGAAATTCCATAATTTCCTCATCATGGCCCCTTCCACAAAGAGACTTATCAATGGCATCTTTTATTTGACCAGAACTGGACAGCTGGTTTACCCAATCCACCAAATTACCCTTAAACTCTTCCCCTGTGTTGCTGACATCCAGCGGTTTCTTACCAGTAGCCAACTCCAACAGTACGACCCCTAAACTATAAACATCCCCTTTTAATGAAGGAATCATTGTGCTTGAATATTCAGGAGCTATGTAACCAAGTTCACCCAAATCTCCATTGACAAAACTACTCCCATTGACATCATTAGATGTCATGAGCCTTGCCAACACAAAGTCTATTATCGTAGCATCAAAATCCTCATCAAGAAGAATCACATTAGAGCTTATATTCTGGTGCAACATAGGAGGTTGGCAGCCATGGTGAAGCCAAGCAAGCCCCCTTGCGGCACCAAAACCAATCCTAAACCTAGTTGGCCAATCCAATATGCTTGCATTTCCGTCCAACAGTGAATATAAAGTTCCAGTTGACATGTGCTTATAAACCAAAAGCTTCTCCTCTTCCACCACACAAAAACCCAACAATGGAGCCAAATTCGGGTGACGAAGCAGCCATAGTCTATTCATCTCCACCCGAAACTGTTTCTCACTAAGCTCACAAGTGTTAAGCCGCTTGATTGCAAGAGCAGACCCATCAGGAAGAACAGCCTTGTAAGTAGTCCCTGTTCTAGTCGAAATTATGATGTTGTCAGCATTAAAATTGTTTGTTGCAGCCATCAAGTCCGCTAATTTCACCTTTACAAGAGGTTTCTGAAAAAGCGTTACTTGGACAAGCTTGTGAGTTCTCAACTTCTCAACCCAACGTGCATCATCTCCTCTCCCAACCGCATAGCCTTTCTTGCTCCTCCTACAGGACTTGTTAGAGTACCACCACCAGAGCCCAAACCCTAACAACAGCGACGCAGCAGCACCAGAAACACCTGCAGCAATAATAATAGCAAGGTTCTTGTTGCTAAGTCCCCCACACTTCCCTAGCGGCCTACCACAGAGTCTACTATTTCCGGTGAAGTCCGACGAATCATGTTCTTTAAGAAATGCCGGAATTGTACCAGAAATATCATTATTAGCAACAGAAAACTTCTGCAGCCGACCCAAACTAGAGAGTTGGTTGGGTATATTACCAGATAACTTGTTGTCCGAGAGTATCAGCTTATTCAGAAACGAACACTTAGCCAGATCGACCGGGACCTGGCCGGTGAAATGGTTGTTGGACAAATCTAGGGTTACTAAATAAGGCAACCAACTGCAAATTTCAGTAGGGATCGAACCTTTGAGATCGTTACCAGACAGATCCAGAGTTTGCAGACTACTACCGCAGTACTTTAGAGAGTCCGGAACAGCACCTCCAAGTTTCATGTCCCGAAGCTCGAGGCTGATCACGCGGTTCTCGCGATCGTTCCAGCACGATACTCCGGAGAAGCTGCGGATGAACCCGATCGAAGTGTTGGAGAAGTTCCACGTGATTAGCCGTCCATCTGGATCCGCGAGCGACGACTTCACGCCCTGCAAGCACTTCACATCGTCCTTACCCGTCACCGGCGCGACAACACACCATAACACAAGCGCAAGCAACAGAGTAGAGGTCATATCTCTCCAGGGATTCATGATTTATGCTTGTGTGCACGTTGATTTCGTCTGCGACAAGCGAGATTCTGCAGCTAGCGTTTACAGATCGGACACGTGGAGTCAAATCTGTAGGTGAAAGGCTTCCGACAGACGGAGGAGGGCGTTGAATATGGAGGAGGAATACAAACATTGACGTCGTCTAGTGGCGATGGCGTTTCGGGTCGAATCTTGTGTTTTCGTGAACAGTGATGCTATCTTCTCCAATTCAATCCAGTCCTGGGGCTGAGCAGAGCATGCCGCGACGAGTTTTCAGCTTCTTTGACTAAACATTACTTAGGGTTCATCAACTTAAATTATTGACGATTATTGACATTGAAACACAATATTAAAATAACACAAAACATGAATCACAAAATAAATATTCAAATTGCATAATGAAATTTCAAATTTATTCTTTCCTCTAATTCGTGATGTAATATTCTGACAAACGCTTCGGTGGCTTACTCGGCATTGGCTTAGAGGGTGTTTTGCTCATCACTTATAAGTTATTGGTTTAATTTATAAATTGTATAATTTATTTTTTAAAATATTTGATAATGGCCCGTTTGTTGTAATTTAATTAGAGAAATTATATCTTATAACTTCTAAAATTATAGTCTCTAAAACTTATAATAAGTTGTGAATCTATTTATTGTAGTTTCTCAAAAGTTATTGTTAAGTAGTTGTGGTGTTTGACACTATAAAATGTAAAATAACTTATTTTTGTATAATTGTCCATAATACCCTTAGTAATTATAAAATGATAATTTAAAAATTAATTAGTGTATTTGTATAAGTTTCAAGTGTTATAAAAAAATTAATTAAAGTATAGAGAGAAAGAGGGAGATGGCGAGAGAGATGAAGAGATCTGAAAATGGAGATGGCGGTAGAAGAGAGAGACGCTTGATTGCGTGGACAAGAAGGTAATTCTTTGTTAAAAATAAAGACAAAATTGTCACAAAAACATAATAATTTAAGCAAAAGTTGTAGAACTTGGGGTACCCCAGTTTTGAAAAAGCTTGCTTCTATTCCTTCTAAAAGCTAGTAGAAGCTGTAAGCTATAATTCTATAAGTTAAAACAAACACTATATTCCCACTTTTTTGAAGTTAAAAACTAAAAATTGCAGCTTTTATGTAACATCCCGTTTTCCCAGAATGAGCATTACCTCGAGATTTCGGGAATATTTTTTTTTTTCAATATCATATACACAACATAAACCTCTCGACATACATACCCTCATCATAGACATTTTCCGACAATCCCGATCGTACCTTCTCAACATATCAAAATGTAAAAATTAATAGACTAAGACATGTATTATCAATCACATTAGCGGAAGCAAGATCGAAACCTCAATGATATATATATCTGACAAATTCCTCTTACAATAACCAAATTGATATTTCACATGAAAATATCAAAATATTACATCATCTTGAACATCGTAATCATAGACCAAAAACCTATGAAAACTGAACATAGCAGCTACATCTTGACGACATCCTTTCTCTTAGTGTCACTGTTTTCACTTGGAACGTTTGAATATTTCAGAAATATAGTCCAAATTAGATGTTGAATCATCTAAGTGAGAGTTCAAAACATTTTCATGTAGATATGCAAAATCATATGTATAAAACCGATAAATCCTGACATGTCCCAGCCTAAGAGAATCCCACACAGCACTTAGCCCTAACTGGAGAAAATGCAATCTCTCTAAAGGCGACACGACCACATCGACCCATTGGCAAACAAATCCTGCTTAAGAGGGACAACCTCGACATATGAACCAAGGAATCACCCCATTGTCATTGTTAAGTTTTACGCTTCTACTCAAAAGCATTAAAAAACCCAACGCAACCCTAGCCCCAAGAGTGTCACATCAGCACTATCCTCGGAATCGACGTCACATCGGAATTAATGCTATTGCTCAAAGAAACCTGGGGTGGTGTCCACTCGCAGCTCCGCCATTTGAGCCAACAACCGAGGTGGTGTCCACTCTCAACCCCGCCACTTGAGTACCATAGGGTGAAGTCCGTCTCAGCCCCGTCCCAAGTGAGTCACCTAGTATTAATCCTTGGTACGCATCCCAAGTGCTGTCATTCTGGGCTACATCATAGGTTAACAACCCACGTCCCTCATGGACAACACACAACATGCCAATATCGAAAATCATAATATACATAACTTAAAATCAATATTTTGATGTATGCAATTTATCGTATGAAAATTCAATACATGTGTAAATAACCGTTTGGACAAACAATAAACCAAACCATGGGGATTAACACTCACAGTAAACCATTCACATGCTACTATAAGTTTTTTCGGGTAGAACCATTCACCTCACAACTCAACTTTTCTCGAAGAGCGCGAGACGTCTCGATTTGCGTGCCTGACCTCGATTCTCATGCCAGACACTCTATATTTCAACCTCAAGCTTCAACGATACCCTGGGCATCATGTTTGTTAAAAATCGTCTCAATATCTATTTTTTCAATTTTTTATAATTTTCTTTCTATTTCCTCTATATTTCTCCTCAAAAATTCTAATAAATGTCTACTCAAGATTTTTTCTCGATTTTTCTTCACAACAATTCATAAATAAATATTTCCTAACTTCTAAAATTTTACTATATCTCCTCATATTTTTCATAAGCCTTATTTACCTTGAAAATTACAAAATGATCATTTTCTCCAACATTTTTCAAAATTTTCTTCCACCATAATTTTTAATTTATTTTTATTAAAATAATAAAAAAAATTCCAAAAATACCTGGGCCCTCACGCGCGGGCAAGTGGTGCTGCGCGTGGCAGCCGCGTGTGCACTGCACACATATTTTCTTCTCCGGCGACCGGAATTTGACTCCAACCACACCTCCTGGAAGCTCTCTCTCTGTCGATCACAAGGGTATCATTGGGTGCCCAGAAAGACCACCGGAAGACCTCTGAATTTGGCAAAATAGGCTCGGTCCGCCATCATCCGTGACTTTCCGGCGACCCTCGAAACCCCTCCAAATTGCCTCTAAAATTCACCAAACTTACCAGAAATTCTCTTCTCGCCTCAAGGATCAAAAGCCCCTTATTGGCTTCCCTCGATTCGCTCTCAAAAAAGAGCAATTTGATACTCCAAATTCGGCCAAAAGCCCTTTGTATTTATAGGCAAAAACGACCCCCCACGTGGCCAATTTTCGGCCATTTCTTCTCCTACACGCCACCAGGACTGTCCTTGGCCACTCCCTGACGAACGTAGGCTGCCAAATCGTGGGATTTTCCGGCCACAAATCGAGGCCAAATTTGCCAGTTTTTAGCAAATTTTCGAAAATTGCAGTTTAGCCCCTTAAATTTTATTTTGTATTTTGGCCCTTATCCTCAAGCCTCTGATCTTTCTAGCACCGTCACTAAGACCCTCAAGATTAGAACTTCCCATTTCTCCCTTGAAATTTTTAAAAAATTACCGTTTTGACCTCCCTCAGGCAAATTTAGAAAATTATACTTAGGCCCGATTGATCGTTTTGATCTCAAATCCACTCGATTCAACCTGAAACCACTTAAGAGTTGTTCTATACTTCAAATATTAGTCCTTGACACTCTCTATTGACTTTTTGGACGTCGTTTATAACAATTCGGTAATACGACATAATTGGCAGCTGTATTTTTCGCTGTACCGAAAACTGTTTTCGATCTCATTTTTTTTATCACTAAAAATCATAATTTAAATTACTTGTCGTTACTATATCATTTTCCTTGCCTATCTAGGGTCTGGGGTACTTCCTCTAACTAATTCGGTCATCCAAAGCTATGTTAGTGTACCCTATAGTCTTATTTTTTTTTCCAAAATTCCATCTATGCCCACTATCAAATATCATTTTTATCCTCAAATTATTCCCAAATATTACATTTTAAGCTACAATAAACAAGCCCAATATCTAACAGCTTAAACCCTATGTAATTTAAAAAATTCCTTCACTAGTATTTGGCAAAAGTTACCATCAGCTTTTCAAAAAATGTTACTACAAACTTGTACGTCTATCCTCAAATAAAACACACATTTTTATCTTATATTATTCTTTATTCCTATGCCACTTCTCAAATCCCATTGTCACTAGATCCATCTCTAACCGTCATTGTCATTGTCATCCATTGCCATCACCGTAGTCTGTCGCCTCCATTGCCACTTATTCTAGCTGTTATGGGTGTTCAAAAAAATCGGTGTATCTCGGAAACCGGCCAAACCGAACCAAACCAAATCGAACCGATCAGTTTTTTTTTTGGGCGGTTGAAAACAGTTTGGATTCTGTCCAAATCGTGCAGTTTGCAGTTTGGACAGTTGGCGGTTTGGTTTTAAATCGAATTGCCCATGAAAATAATAAAAAAATTATTATTATAAAAATCTAATAATTAGCAACCCCATCCTATTTATTTTTTACACTATTTTGTCTTTATTTTTTGCTCCTATTTATTTACATTTAATTGTCTTTATTTACCAATATTTGTGTCTTTATTTACCATTTTTAAATATATTTTTCAGTTATTTTAAGTAGTATTTTAAACCACTGTAAACCGCACCAAACCAGATCGCAAATGCAGTCTGGTTTGGTGTGGTTTGGCCGAACCCAAACCAGACCACGGTCTGGTTTGGTTAAAAAACCCCACTAGCTGTTTGGCGTGCTGAAAATGATTCAGACCGACCAAATCGCACCACGAACACCCCTACTAGCTGTTGCTTTCTTCATCCCTCTACGATTTCATTCACTATATATATATATATATATATTTATGTTAACATCGATTTTGTTCTATTGCTCATGTCAACCAACTGTAATGTTATTTGACGTGAGGACGAGGGGGCGTGTGGGCCCTACGAGAATGTGAGACCCATACACCCACGTCCTGCAAGTCGCATGGGGCAACATAACAAGGCCAATGTTAACATATATATATATTAATATTAATGTATATTGAATTAATATCTTTAACATTTTTATTAAATTTTCACATTTTTATAAATTTTATTTGTATTATTTAACAACATATTTAATTTGCCAAGTTTTAATAGTTTATTAGTTTTTTTAAATTAAATACATAACTATTAACTGATAATTTAAAAATATATTTATCTAAATATATTATTAATTTAAACGTTATCTAATTTTTAAATTTTACATAACTTAAAAACTGTTAAAAAAAATGGTAAGCCAAACAGCCTCCTTCCCACTGACTTTGAATATGTGAAAGTCCACATTAAGTTGTTGAAAATAATTTTTGCATCATGTTCAATTGTTTGAAGGTGATTACAAGAAGGAGGCGTTGGTACAGAATTTTTTTATTAGATTTAAACATTCCTTAAGGTATTATTTTATGAGAATCTTATATTTATATGTTTGATTTAAATGTAATATTTTAAAAAATTTATGTTATTTTTTAAAAATTATCTTTGTTTAATTTTTTATTTAAAAATAATAAATTATTTATGATATATAAAATATTGAGACTTACAACCTCTTTAAAAAATAAAAAAATGTTATTATTATGAGCAATAACGAAGGAAACTGTGACTGAGGATTGCAATGTATGAGAAGCACAACAAGAAATAAATTATGGTAAATATAATCGTAAAAAAATTATAGAATTATATGAGGATAAGGGATATTTTAGATTTTTTATTTATTAAAAACTTTTCCTATCCCACGAGTAATCTAAGATTCTCAACCCTCTATGAATTTTTTTTGTGATAAAATTGATTAAAAATAAATTATAAAAAAATACTATTTTTTATAATATTTTTTTAAAAAATTATAGCAAACATGAAAATATAAATTCACATCTTAACATTTTTATCAAAATGAGTATGCGAATAAATTAATTAAGACTCCATTTACATCTCTACAGACAGTGTTAAGAATTTAATAATTTGAATTAATAATCTGTAACGTCTTGAAAATCAAATTGTCTTATTTAATTTTCATAGAATTTTGTTATGAGATTATTATAAAGAGTAATGCTAATTATTATTTTAAGAATAATAATTAATCTATAATATTTTTAGATAATGTATATTTATTATATCTTATATTTAATAATTTAATAATTTAATAATTTAATTAATTAATTAAATAATATAAAACACTATATATTTATCATCAATTATTAAAAATAAGATGTAAAAATACACTTTAACTGACAGTAAAATATATTAATTATTATCCTTAAAATAATAGTTAACATTTTCAGTTAACTTATTTGTTAAGCGCAATAATACATGGCGGCAATTAACGCTTTTCATGTTCATATTCCATGGCGGCAAAATTGCTTCCACCCTGCAGACGCCTCATATTTCAAATTTCGAACGCTGAAATTCGTGATCTGGTCCCGCGCTTTATTATTTTCAAGATAATAATTAATATTATCTTTAATTAAATATAAAAAAAGATAATACTAACAGTGATTAACATCAATGAATAAATGCATATTATTTTTAATAAGATATATTTATTATATTAAAAATAATATTATCTCTAATCTAATTGACACATTTTTAATAAAAATCTGTACATTTATGTCTTCTTATTTTTTAATAAAATGTGTCAATTAAATTGAAATTTCATCTTATTGATTGGTAGTAAATAAATTATATTTTAAATTTATTAATCAATTAATGTAATTATTTAAATGTTAAAAATAAAATGTAATAAATCAATATTATCTAAAAATAATGTAGATTTATTACTTAAGGGTAATGCACCTAGTAATTCCGAATTGAAACCAGGGGTACTTTGGTAATAACATTAAGAGCTTCCCGGTGAAAGTATGTGACGACCAGTTCCGCGGTGAGGGGTCTGAGGGCGCCGTTTAACTGAACCCTCCATTTCGATGCCTTTCAATTCGGTAGTCTCCCACCAAAACAACCCGCCGTTCATCTTCCATGGAAGAGGCCAAGGTAATCACCAAATATATGAACCAGTTTATTGTTGTGTCTTTATCTTCTTCTTTTTTTTTTTTTTTGGTTCTGGTTCTGCTTGGATAATCGGATTGTCTGCATGTTTGAATCTTATGATTTGGTTTGATTTGGATAAGTAGAAAATGGAGGTGTTGAGGAAGGCGTACGCGGATGCGATACTGAACACGGGGAAGGAGGCAGCTACTCGTATAAGGGAGTCGGAGCTGAAAGCCATTCGGTTCCAGCGGGATCTACGCTTCGCAAAAGCCGAAGCTATTAGAATGCTTCTTCGCATGAAACGCATGCTGGATTCCAAGGTAGTTTCCTCAATTTTTTTTTTTGTTGCGTTATTTGTAACCCTAGGGTTATATCTGTTGAAATTAGTAAGAGAGATGGAGAAGTTAGGGAAAGGGATTGATCTGTTCGAGTGGGTCATGCCTCCAGTATGCCAAAGCTTCACAGTAAGTTATTCAAAATTCTAGTCAATATCACCGAATGTTTCTAACTATTCAACACCCAGGAACAATTCGTAATCTCCTAATTGTAGCATATATATATATATATATTAATCAGTAATTCCCTGAGTGTCGGAGCCGTGCATGATTTTGAGCACTTGCCCCGATAGATCAAGTAAGTGTTGTTGGCGAGCTTTACTTAAAATTTCTCGCACTCTTTCTGGTGAAGGATCGAAGAGAGAAAACTAGAATTCAGAGAAAGATTGTAACATCTCATTTTTAAAAAATCTTGAAAACGAAGATACAAGATACACACACACATACACACACAAGGAGAAAAGTCTACCAGCCGTAGTTGTAACGGTCCAACAGGTATAACTGACTAACTAAGGCTCTGTATCAACCATTGAACTATTTCAATAAATTACAGCTCATAGAATTTAACAAACTAACTAGTTACAACTGACTTTCTTTTACTGACAGTTGTACATTCTTGATACTTTCGCTGGATAATAGTCTTTGCTTCCTTTTTTATCAGTATATATTTTCAGCCTTTTTCACTATGGCCTGTATGTAAATTCTTGTAGCAAGTTGTCTTGGTTTTGATTTTTTCTTGTAATTCCTTCATTCCACCACCAAGGCTCTTTCTGGTTTGAAGCTTGCTTTTCTCTCATAGTTGTCAAATATGCAAGGGGCACTGAGGTGCAAATTAGTGCTTGGGGCCTAGGCATGAGGCGAAAGGTGAAGCATGAGCCTCAGGCACATGAGGCTCGCATTTATTCAAAATGCTTATAAAATACTTATACACTATTCTTCTCAATATGTACCTATATAGAGGTAGATATAAACTCATAAAATCATAAATGACAACTAGCCAACCCTATAATAACAATTAGTTTCTTCTAACTGCAAAAGAGATTTGAGGAAAGAAACAATTATAACAAAACACACTACAAAAACAATTTTAGGAAAATAATTAGTTTCTCTTAATTTCTTTTGCAATTAGAAGAAAGAAAACAAATTACAGTAGAACATACGACACAAGAAGTTATAGAAGAATAATTAGTTTTTTTTAAATTGCAAAAGAAATCATATGAGAGAAAAATAATCAGTAGACCACACAATGAAAATATTTGTTTCTTAGCAATTAGTTTTTTCTAAATTGGTGTAGAAATTAGAAGAAAAAAAAATTAAAGTAGAACACAACAAAAAACAATTACAACATAGAATTAGTTTTTCCTAAACTGCAAAAGAAATTGGAAGAAAGAAACAAAAATGAAGCAGAATGTAGACATGAGTAGTTCTCTAGTGAGTGAACATCACTGCCAAAAGATCCTAGTGAGTGAGATATCCAGTAGACCTCTAGCTTACATTGCTGGGTTTCCCTCTCACCAATATACAAGAATGTGCAATCAAATCATCAAGAAATAAGGTCTAAGATGACAAATGAACAAGAAATAGGGTTTTAATACACTTGTATATACAAGGAATGTGCCTCATGAGCCTTGAGCCTTGCACCGTGCATGCGTCGTGCACCTCATGCACTTAGGCAGTGCCTCATCAGCTGTGCTTCTGTGTGCCACGCGCCTTTGACAACTCTGCGTTTTCCCTTCAAGTCTCTTAGAATAATTTTTGTTATATTTCAAATAACAGTAACCATCTGTTAACCTCTCAATCAACATTCCAATCTCTTCTACGACATACTTTTTCTTTGAAAATAGCTTCCTTTTCACATTTGAAATCTCATCATCTTATTCTTGGGCTTCCTATTGTATCTTTCTTACTCTTTTTTGATATGGACATCAATGACCATAAGTTTATATTAGTGGTTATGCATTCTCTCGCTACAACTTTACGATGCTTACAACATAATCAGTTTTCTTTGAACCTAGTGATAGCTATGATGAGCTCATATGTTCTATAAAATCACAACCTAGCTTTGTCTTCATTATTTCATTTCCTAACTTGTACATTTATATGCTCATTTACTTCTCTACCCACATGACCACTCTGTCACGACCCTTGGGGTATTATAGGGGCAAAGCTGTAATTAGTTACATTGTTGGTTAGGAAATGCTGTTAGTTTTGTTGTAGTGCACATAGGTGTTGTTCTTAGACTCTACTTCCAGTTGAACAGCCTATAAATAGGCCATAATATGTAGAGAAATGTATGTTGAAATGATATAGTGAATTCATATCTCCTTTCTTACTTTCTCTCTCTCGTTCTTCCTTGTTTTTCCTCATTTATCTTGATTCTTGCTCTGTCTCTCCCTCCAATTCTTTTCGTTTCTCCCGAATTCTTCCCATTTCCTTCCTAGACCCTAGCTAAACCCTAGGGTCATGACATTTGGTATTGGAGCCATTCGTTCCTCGGCGGTTCTCTTTGTCAAGTAATTCTAACAGCTTTGGCCACGATTTAGAAGTTCGTAGCAGTTAGCCAAGGCAATTCAATGCATCTAATTTTGACGAGCCAGGTGATTTTCGGTGCTTCAGGCAAGTAAAATTTGGCTGATAATTGAAGCAAATTCAAGTGACCGAAGCGAGAAGGAACAACACCAACGATTTTTGGCGAATTGTAGGAGAGGCCAATTTCGTAATCCGATTCGACTTGAGTTTTGAAGGTAATTTTAGGAAGTCGTAACATATCCAATAGCTTCTCGAATCCAATTGATTCTCGAGGCTACTGAATTGTGTATTAGGTGAAGTTGACGGTGATGGGTGAGAAGGAAGATGCGATTCAGGAAGTGGAGCAGAGGCGAATTCAAAGCCGGTGATCCTTGAGCTATTGAATTGTGATTAAGGTGAGTTAGGATTCGATTAATGGAAGGAAGCAGTTAATTTCGATCTAACTTTGAAAATATCAAAGACAGATTGTAATGGTATCAGGATAGGTGATTCCTGATCAAAGGTGATTGCAGAGCAAAGCTATTCTAGGAAGCTGGTTGCAGGTGATTTTCAGAAATCTGCAACGTATCCAATTGATCGAGGTCCATCACCGATTCAGTTAATAGGAATTGAATTGGATTTGAAAGGCAAAGCTGAGCATAGCCAACTTCGACTCGGGAGTGAAGATGATGTAGGCTGAAAGAGTTCCAATGTGATATCGAGTGGAATTTGAAGGCAAATAAGAGGGCGCAATGGAAGTGGATATTGAGCAATCATTGAACATTAGTGTGTGATTCAATCTGGAGAAATTCTCAACTGACTTGATCGAGTTAATCGAGCAGTTCCTTGGTTGCTGACTCTTGCTTGAGTTAATCAAGCATATCCAGATCCAAATGTTTGTGGATTTCGTTTGAGGCAGAATTAGGTTGGCTAAACTTGAAGCTACTAAGGTTGCGGATTTGAAAGCGATCGATTATCAGTAGGTCTTGGCGATTTATCGAAGCAATTTCAGTGATTGAATTCTGGTGAATTTGGAGGCCGTATAGATTCAGTCAAGCTTCGGAAGTAATTGCGCAGCAGAAGTTGTTGTTTTAGAGTTGCGCAGCGGAAGTGTTGGTTTTAGAAGTTGCGGGCAGATTTCCAAAATTGATTAGAACAGGTTGTCTTCTGAAATTATCCAGAGCCAACAGGTTATTTGAAGGGTAATTGATTTGGAGACCATCAACAACAACTAAAGGCCAATTCAGATCTAGCCTTTTGTGAATCTAAGGTTTTTGAATTTGAGTATCGGAATAAGTTTCTGGAGTGGTCCTTTGAAGTTGATCAAAAGACTGTTGTAGTGGTGAATTTTAAGGAATTGAATTGAGGAGATGGTCGAAGGACAATGTGTTGCAACAAGAAAAGGAATCAAGGACCTTAGTAGATAGCTAGATCACTTTTTGATCCTATTTTCATACAAATTCCAGGTTTGTATTCCAGCTGAATGTTTTTCGAAAGAATATTCTGCCTCCTTAAGTTAGATTGAATAATCAACCTAAAGGTTATACTAAAAGTAGCCAACAGATTGGAGGTATTCCTAAAGCTGATGTGTCCCTAAGATTAGGAATGGATGATGCAAAGGAGGAAAACTTGGGATGAGGAGTTGGGGGAACTCACTCCACACTCCCGGGCTCGTGGATGGATATTCCCGCATTTGAAAGAGATAGGCCTAAATGGTGGATCAGACGGTGTGAACGGGTGTTCTACCAATATCAAGTAGCTGAAAGGGAGAAAGTGGACATGGCTGTAGCTTATTTGGATGACGTTGTAGATGCTTGGTTTCAGAATTGGAGCCACGGGAGGGTGGAATTGAGTTGGCCACTGTTTGTGATCGACTTGGGTACCCGATTTGGAAAAAGGACCAAAACCTATGTTATTAATGGAGCTTCTAAGGCTGCTAATCAGGTAGTGCAGGAAGCTGATGAGGTAGTAGTGGAAGAGGAGGATGGTGTACATGCAACTGATGCGAAGTATGAGACTGAAGGTCATAACAATGGGAATAGTAGCCGCAAAGAATGAGGAAAAATATGAACTGAATAAGGCAATTCTGAATGACAAGAAAGAAAAGGCAATTGTTGAAGAAGAGGTTGAGGTTACAGGAGGAAATACTTTCTTAAAGTGTGCCTAGGGTATACTCCAACAATCAACAAGTAGCTCTTGGGATGCCTGAAGGTGCTCTTCCCCCATGGCTCATCAACATGCAGAGGTATGGTCCACTAACTTCTTACCCGCATTTGAAAATTCCAGGTCTAAATGCTCCTATTTCCCCTGGAGCTAGTTACAGTTATCATTCGGGAGGTTGGGGCAAACCTCATGTTGACGAATATGGTTGTTTGCTTGATGGTGATGTTTTTGGGGTTTTGCGACAAGGTCAGCCCAACTATGAGAAAGAACCAGTTAATAAGACCAAACATTGGGGTGATTTGGAGGAAGAAGAAGAAGAGGAAGAAGAGGCGGTGGAAGAAGAGATTGAGGAAGGGTAATTGGGGGATGGCATTCAATTAGTTGACAGCCTTTCAAGCACTTCCACTAGTGTTGAGACTCCTGTTACTATTGATCTCCGGAAGCAACAGAGGAAGGAGCATGAAAAGCCTCTTTACCAAGAATTTGAGGAGAAAGAAGAAAGGATTGTATTGGGCAGCTTCCTTGGAACATCTCATACGAATGTCATTGGCATGGGCACACAAGACAAGACAAAGGTGACATTGTAGCCAGAAAAGTTGGAAGTATTGTATAGATTTTTGCCTGCAGAGAGGTTTGAAATTTTCTCTATGATTGGAAAAGATAGGGTTGTAGGATTGACAACTGATTCAGAATCATTTTTAATGGCAATAAGGAAGAGGTGGATGGTTGAGGCCGGTGTTGCAGCAAGTTATAATACTATTATTGTTGAGAAAGATGAAAAGAGAAAGCAAGAGCAAAGGGAAGTATGAGATAAGAACAAGAAAAGATGAAGAAGAAACTGGTCAGTGAAGAGAGGCATTGGATGAAGAAACAATGGCTTGATTGTAATAAGTTTCTTGGGGACAATAAACCTTTCAAGGAGGGGAAATTGTCACGACCTTTGGGGTATTATAGGGGCAAAGCTGTAATTAGTTACATTGTTGGTTAGGAAATGTTGTTAGGTTTGTTGTAGTGCACATGGGTGTTGTTCCTAAACTCTACTTTTAGTTGAATAGCCTATAAATAAGCCCTAGCATTTAGAGAAATATATGTTGGAATGATATAGTGAATTCATATTTCCCTGCTTACTTTCTCTCTGTCGTTCTCCTTTGTTTTCCCTTATTTGTCTTGATTTCTGCTCTGTCTCTCTCTCTAATTCTTTCTATTTCTCTCCCGAATTCTTCCCATTTCCTTCCTAGACCCTTGCTAAACCCTAGGGTCATGACACACTCAAGTCATCCCCTATGATAATTTTCTCTTCTTTAGGTATTCCATACGCTAATCCTTCTAAATCCTTCGAAAATTTTGTCTTTACCTCTTCTCCTAACCTAACTTGTGGTTCATATGTGCTAACAGAACATTCATAATCTCTTCTCCTAAAACAACCTTTGTTGCATTAATCCTTTCTTTTATTGTTTTTATATCCACTACCCCTTCCTTTAAAGTCTTAGCCATATGAGTTCAACAAACTAAGGAATAATAGGATCCTAACATTCTTTTAATGGGCTCTTTTATTGTGACAGCCATTAATTGTGTGAATTTGAATGTATCCCTCTCTTTCACATTAATTTTTTGTAATCTCTGGATCTGGGCTTGGTGTGGATTGATTTCCATTAAATCGTATAGATTGCCTTAATAGTTTGTTGTTGCCAAAACAGATTAGATTTCACCCTCTTCATGTTCAAATAACCATATATGTTTTATGGTTGTCCTTTTCTAATAATTATTGTGAATGCTTATTTTATTTTGAGAGCGTCAGGGTCTCTTCTTTTTAAACAAGGAATGGAGAAATTTACTCCAATATCATAGTAGCAACATCCTCTTCATCAAAATCTATTTGTTTTGCTTTGTTGTTCCAGTGATTCTCAGAATTCTTGTATATTCACAACACATTTACAATCATATTTAAGGTGAGTCTTGACACCTTCATAAGGAAACTATCAATCTATCTTCTAAGGAAACTAACTATTAAGGAAACATAAGGGTCTGTTCTCTTTGCTATTTTCAGGTCGTTTTCAATTTTTCAAAATAGTGAAAACGTCTTTATTTTCATATTTTCAAAAACAAGGAAAATTTTTGTAAAAGAAATTCAAAATAACAAAAAATTATTTTGAGTGTTTTCAACCAAAACACTCCAAAAAATCCAAAATGCAGAAAATGCTGAGTGTCCTCTTCTTTTCCTTCTCTCTTCTTCCATCTATTCTCTTCCTTCTCCCTTGTTTCTTCTCTTTTGCCCGCGCCCACCATCATCGTGAGTCGTCATTGATCGCCCCTTGTCGTTCGACCGCCCATGCCTTCTGTCTTGACGTCGTTGTCACGAGATGAGCCAGCTAGGCATTTCTGTTTTCTTTCTTTTTATTACTTGCTGTTATTCCTGCCAATTCTGTTAAGAGTTAGTTTAGGCCATGTGCTAGTGTGGAGAATAGGACAAAAAGGGTTGTTGTAACCGCCTGAGTAGAAAAGATATGCTGCAATGGGCGTACAAAACACCCAGCCAGTATATATCATCACCCATGCGTGTAAGGAAGGCATCTATGGAAAATTAATCAGAACTTTCTTCTCATCTCTCGTTCTCCCACTTTCTCTTCTCTCTCTCTCTCCAACGGAATTCTTCTATCTCTCCCTCAATACTTTTCTTATCCCGAACCGGAATTCAGCTTGTCACGGACCAAGCCGTGACAAATTGGTATCAGAGCAACATCCTCGGCCGAGCTAGAAAAGCAATGGCAGAAGGAACCCGGATGAAGGCATTGGAGGCGCAAGTGCAACAGTTCAACTCGACTATATCCGACACCCACCATCGGATAGAGCAGCTGGAGTTGGGAGCTAATCGAAGCCACGAAGCGGTTGCGACAATGGACCGAAGGGTGGAAAATTCCATAGAAGGACTAGAGCGGAGGCTCGAAGGCTCCATAATGCGGGTACGAGAGGACCTGGCTGCCCAAATGCAGCAGTTTATGCTGATGTTCGGTCGCCAGAATCGGGTGAGCTTGTCTCCTGAATTCCCTCCTAGAGAGAGAACGGAACCAATCCTTCAAGGAAATCGGGGAGTTGGTGGTCATGGTGCAGTGGAATTAGAAGCGGAACCAGAGGACGAGTTTGAAGGATTGAATCATGAGAGGAGGAATGGACAGAATTTTATCCACCAACCAGGCTTTCCCATGCCTCGGATGGACATTCCCACATTCGATGGGGTTAATCCCCGATGGTGGTTACGAAAATGTGAGAGGATGTTCGACTGGTACAACATTCCAGAAGAGCAGAGGGTGTCGCTGGCATCCGCTTATTTTAATGAGGTGGTTGACGCCTGGTATCAAGGGTGCATCAGGCGAAGAAGGGGTTGCACTTGGGACGAATTTTCGGAAAAAGTGTGCGAAAGGTTTGGAGAAAGAAGCATGGTGGATGTCATAGAGGAATTCAACAAGCTCAAACAAACAGGTAGCGTGGAGACTTATCAGGTGCGTTTTGAAGAGCTGAGGTCACTCATGCTTCAGCATAATCCCCACCTATCCGAGACATATTTTGTGTCCAGCTACCTGAGTGGACTTAACGAGGAGTTGAGGCCGATGGTCAAGGTATTAAGGCCCCAGACGGTGGAGCAAGCAGCAGAAAATGCTCGTTTACAGGAGCTAGCAGTGGAGGCATTACTTAAAAAACAGAAACAACAAGCAAGAGGGGTGACCTTGGGAGTCTCTAACCCGGGAGGAAGGGGTTATACTAGAGAACCAGTCCGGGTAAGCGGTGGAAGTAGAGGCGGTATGGGTACGGGCTCACTGCCATACGGAGATCAATTGAGGGAACAAAGGAGAATCGCTGGCCTCTGCTTCCGTTGCGGGGATAAGTACCACGTTGGGCATCAATGTAAGCGCCAAATACTACTATTAGAAGGTAATGATACACAGGAAGAAGGGGAGGCAGAAGATAGAGATTGTGAAGATGAAGATAATGGAGAAATCTCCATACACGCTCTGAAGGGAATGGCTAATAACAAAATCATCAAAGTGGAGGGACAAGCCAAGGGAGATAGCCTCATGATCCTGATCGATAGTGGAAGCACCCACAGCTTCCTTGATGAAGGAACGGCTCGAAGGTTGAACTGCAAGCTAGCTGGTACACTTCCTCTAAGTGTAACAGTAGCCAACGGTCAGAAGATTTTGAGCAGATCATCGTGTAACGGTTTTTGCTGGCAAATGCAAGGAGAAGAGTTTGAGGCGGACCTAAGACTATTGCAGCTAGGGAGTTGTGATGTAGTTCTTGGAGTGGATTGGATGAAGGGGGTCAGCCCCATCAGCTTCGATTTCAACAAAATGGAAGTGTCGTTTGAAAAGGAGGGAAGAAGGATGACTTTGTCAGGTGACAAGGAAGTTGGAACCTGTAAGATGATTTCAGGAAAGAGGCTACAAAAGGTGTTCAAGGGGAGATGGAATCAGCTGGCTCAATTCTTTTCAATAATGGCTATAGAAGGAGGAGCAGAGGTTCAGGCTGAGATCGGAATGACTGTCAGCACACCACCCGGAGGTCCTGACCAGGTACATTGCCTAGAAACTCTTAATGAACTGTTGTTAGATTATGAGGATATCTTTTCTGAACCCAAAACCTTACCCCCAACTCGGTCATTTGACCATTCTATTCATCTCAAACCCAACTCCGAACCTATCAACAGTCGATCATACCGGTACCCTCCAATCCAGAAAAATGAGATAGAAAAGATGGTTAGGGATATGCTTCAACAAGCCATAATTCGACCCAGCCAAAGTCCGTTTGCCTCACCCGTTCTTTTGGTTAAAAAAAAAGATGGGACATGGCGATTTTGTGTAGATTACCGCCAACTTAATGCCATGACCATCAAAGATAAATTCCCTATACCTTTGATAGAGGATCTAATGGATGAATTGCATTCTGCCCAATATTTTTCTAAACTAGATTTGCGTTCGGGATATCACCAAATTAGAATGAATCCCGAAGATATCCATAAAACAGCCTTTAGGACTCATCACGGGCACTTTGAATTCTTGGTAATGCCATTTGGGCTTACCAACGCCCCAGCTACTTTCCAATCACTCATGAACAGAATTTTTGAGCCACATTTACGAAAATTTATACTTGTATTCTTTGATGATATACTTGTTTATAGTCCCACCTTTGAGCAACACTTAAACCATCTTAGGGTCACCCTTGATATCCTCCGATTTAACCAACTTTTCATTAAGAAATCTAAATGTGCATTCGGTCAAGGACAAATAGAGTATTTGGGACATATTATATCAAGAGGAGGGGTTAGCACCGATCCAAGGAAGATAGAAGCAATGATGAATTGGCCAAGGCCTGCCTCGGTTAGGGCCCTAAGGGGATTTCTAGGGTTAACCGGTTATTACCGCCGATTTGTGCAAAATTATGGAAGAATCAGCAAGCCCTTAACTGAATTATTAAAGAAGGGAGGTTTCAGTTGGGATACCAAGGCTGAGGAAGCTTTTCAAAGGCTGAAGGAAGCTATGAGCAGGGTTCCCGTTTTGGGACTGCCAGATTTTACAAAATCTTTTATGCTAGAGACGGATGCTAGTGGAAGTGGAATTGGGGCCGTGCTGGTGCAGGAGGGGAGACCATTGGCTTTCTTGAGTCAGGTTTTAAGCCCTAAGCATCAAGGGCTCAGCATATATGAAAAAGAATTTTTGGCAGTGTTAATGGCAGTAGACCGGTGGAGGCATTACTTGGAGGGTGGCAGATTTGTGATCAAAACTGATCACGAAAGCTTGAAGTTTCTATTACAACAGAAGCTCCAAACCCAGCTACAAAAGAAAGGGATGGCGAAATTAATGGGTTTGGACTATTCAATTCAATACAAGAAGGGAAAAGAGAACAAGGCTGCTGACGCGCTTTCGAGGTGCCATGAGGAAGGAAGCAATGCAGCCATGACCACCATCATTCCAGATTGGTGCAAAGAGGTGGTAAGCAGCTATGAAGGGGATGCCAAGATAATGGAAGTTTTAGAGAGGGTGGCAGTCGGTTCCCAGGAACCAGAAGGATACACCTTAGTGGATGGATTACTAAGGTATCAAGGCAGAATAGTAATTGGCAATAGTGCTGGTCTCAAGACAAAAATTCTACAAGCACTGCATGAATCCCCTTTAGGAGGACACTCTGGAATTCAGAACACCTACCTACGAGTTAAGCAACTCTTTTACTGGCCTAAGCTAAAAACTGAAGTGAAGGATTTTGTCATAGCCTGCGACACTTGTAAGAGGTGCAAGTCTGAAAATGTGGCCTACCCGGGACTGCTACAACCGCTTCCCATACCGGAGCAAGCCTGGTCAAGCATCTCAATGGATTTTGTGGAGGGACTGCCCAGGTCGGAAGGCAGGGACAGCATTCTGGTCGTCGTGGATAGATTAACCAAGTTTTCCCATTTTATAGGCTTAGCCCATCCTTACACGGCCAAGGAGGTGGCCAGGATTTTCTTAGATCGGGTGGTGGCACTACATGGAGTCCCCAAGACCATAATTTCAGACCGCGACAAGATCTTTACAAGCCTTCTATGGCAGGAGTTAATGAAGGCTATGGGAATAAAATTGGGTCTATCTACAGCTTATCACCCTCAATTCGATGGGCAAACCGAGAGGGTAAACCAGAGTTTGGAAGCATACTTAAGGTGCATGTGTATCCTACAACCTAAGGAGTGGCATCGGTGGCTAGCCTTAGCACAATGGTGGCATAACTCTAACCATCATTCTTCCCTCAAAACATCGCCATTCGAAGCCCTTTTTGGATACAAACCACCCCTACTACCAGCTATGGGCGAGCACACCACTGCTGCCGCGGTTGATGAATATTTGCAAAGGAGAAGGGAAGTACTAAGGCAGCTAAAACAAGAGCTGGCGGCAGCACAAAATAGGATGAAGCAAGTGGCTGATCGTAGAAGGAGTGAGAGAGAATTCTCTGTTGGAGAGAAGGTCTATTTGAAGCTAAAGCATGCTCACTTGAAATCCATCACACGGGGGCAAGTGACCAAGCTCAGCCCTCGATACTATGGGCCCTTCACTATTCTGGCCAGAGTGGGGAAGGTGGCCTATCGGCTACAATTGCCTGAAGATTCACACATCCATCCCGTTTTTCATGTCTCCCTCTTGAAGAAAGCGACGGGTACAGAACGAGTGAGCTCTACACTTCCCCTACTGCCAAGGGAAGAAATTATGTTGGAGGAACCGGAAGCTGTATTGGACAAGAGAGTTATTCACCACCAAGGGGTACCACTCATTCAAGTGTTAATCAAATGGAAGGAGAGGCCAGCAGAAGGTAACTCCTGGGAATATCTACCGGATCTACTCAAGAAATTCCCTAGAGCAGCCAGCTTGCTTTAAATTTCTTGAGGACAAGAAATCGGTTAAGGGGGGAGAATTGTCACGAGATGAGCCAGCTAGGCATTTCTGTTTTCTTTCTTTTTATTACTTGCTGTTATTCCTGCCAATTCTGTTAAGAGTTAGTTTAGGCCATGTGCTAGTGTGGAGAATAGGACAAAAAGGGTTGTTGTAACCGCCTGAGTAGAAAATATATGCTGCAATGGGCGTACAAAACACCCAGCCAGTATATATCATCACCCATGCGTGTAAGGAAGGCATCTATGGAAAATTAATCAGAACTTTCTTCTCATCTCTCGTTCTCCCACTTTCTCTTCTCTCTCTCTCTCCAACGGAATTCTTCTATCTCTCCCTCAATACTTTTCTTATCCCGAACCGGAATTCAGCTTGTCACGGACCAAGCCGTGACAGTCGTTCGCTCCCCTTGTATCACGACCATCAACCCAAATTCGCCACCTCCGATCATCGAATAGCCATTGTCATCTGCCTCCAACCATCGCCGCCGTTTGAAACGCGACCTCGTCTCGCCTTTGTCGATTGTTTCTTCTTCTCCTTCACCGTTTGCCTATGTCGTCTGTCTCTTCCTCCTACGGCGAGCCAGCCCTAGCTTTATCTTCCCTATCTTCCCCCAAGAAGTTAGTTTCCTAATTGTTTAGGGCATGTTCTCCTTGCATTTCAATTTTCAGTTTTGAGTTTTGAATTCATTTTAAGTTTCTGTTTTGGTAGTCTTTTCAGAAAATTGAAAACGCGTTTTGTTTGTTATTTTGAAAAACTATTTCTCAAAACAAAAAACTAGAAATCGTGTTCTTAAAATCTCTCATATTTCTTTCCTTTCAAATACACCACATAACACAATGAGGAATAATCCCCCAAGCTAGCATTCTTGCACTTACAAAATCATAAATCTTAACCAAAAGAAAGTGGATTAGTGTGTATAGATCCAATATGACATCAGAAAGCAAATTTAGAGTGCTCTCAAATTAACAACAAAAGAAATGTGTTCCATAACGTTCTAGGCTTCAAATCCATTTTCCCAAATAATTATTTTTTCAAAATCATGTTCTAAATGCATGATATTAAACCCAGAAGTCATGTTTTGATTCCAAAAGTTGAGACGGTACCCTAAGTTTTAGAAGGAAGAGACGGACAAAGGCGAGAAATAAAGGCTAAGGAATAAACCGAGAGATACCAGATAATCTCATTCATCTCTTCTTATCTCTTGTTGATAATAATCTGTCTCAGTTTGTAGTTAGTTAATTATCTTTTTAAGTTTGATTATTTAATTTGCTTATGTTATAATCTAGAGCTATAAATTAGGCGTTATCTAAGAGCTGTAAATTAGGAGATATTTTAGGAGTTAGAGTTGAAGTAGAATTAGTAATGAGCTAGGAAACTTGTATACTTATACTCAAGGAATAATTTGAGAACAAAGAGGTAGAATTCATTCAATCTACCTAATTTTATCATGGTATTAGAGCCCGACTCGTGGGGTATCTGATTAACAAGAGTTCTTCTTGTAAGGAAACTCTTGTACAATGGCGAAAAAACCTCAAACCAACGAGGTCTCCGCATCAAGTCCTCCTCCGACACCAAGTAGCTGAGTTCCAGCTGCAAGGAATATTCAAGCTCCAGTGGCAGCGACAGGCTTTGATGGATCCTCCCTACAAATCACACTCCATAAGTTGAATGGAACCAAGTGGTTCCAATTGGTTATGCTTGTGATAAAAGGCAAAGGCAAGGTTGGATATTTGATTGGTGAAATAGTGCGGCCCAGTACAGAATTTGCAAAATATGGATTACGGGAAGCCGAGAATGCCATTGTCATGGCATGGCTTGTGAATTCTATGGAACCAAAGGTTGGACAAATTTTTCTCTTTTATAAGACTGCTAGTGAAATTTGGAGTGCTGTCCAAGAGATCTATTCAAATCTTGCAAATACTGTTTAGTGTTTCCAAGTTAGATCCACCAAGCAAGGTAACAATTTTGTAATTGAGTATTACAATATCTTGATTGAGTTATGGCAAAAGATGGATCTCTTCCATGAGATCATATGGGAATGCTCAGTTGATGGGAGGAAATATGATCAAATGGTGGAGAAAGAACGAGTATTTGACTTCCTACATGGTCTAAATCCGGATTTAGATGAGGTAAGAGGAAGATTGCTTGGAACCAAGCCTTTTCCCTCTATGGGAGAGGTATTTGCTGAGGTTAGAAGAGAGGAGAGTAGAAAGAAAGTAATGCTGTCCAATCATTCAATCAGTGAAGGATTATTACAAAATTCTGCCTTGAATACAACTCGAGGAAGGATGTCTACTCCAACTAAAGGTGACAACCAGCGAGAAAAACAATGGTGTGATTATTGTAACAAGCCATACCATACTAAAGAGACTTGCTGGAAGCTGTATGGAAAACCTCTTAATTGGAAACCTAAGAATCAAAGGACAAGTGGACAATTAGCTGCCTACATGATAGAATTTGACAAGGGAACTCCAACACTAGTTTCTTTAACTCATGAACAACTGGAAGTCCTTCATCAGTTGTTGACTCAAACTAAGATACAAAAGCCTGTCGAGAGTTCAGACAGCAATAACAATTCTGTGGTATCTTTGGCCAAACAAGGTAAAATTAGTCAATTCTCTATTCTCCGAAAGATTGTCAACTAGTGTTTGGATCTTAGATACTGGAGCTTCAGACCATATGATAGGTGATATTGATACATTATTAGATTATAAGCCATGTAATCAAAATATTATAGTTTTTATGGCTGATGGTACTAGGACTTTTGTTCAAGGAACAGGGACAACACATGTTGTGGGATTAAGCCTAAAATTATTCCTTTATGTACCTAATTTAAGTTGTAATCTTATGTCAGTAAGTAAGATTACAAAGGAAAAAAACTGTTCAGTAATATTTTCTTCCTCTCATTGTGTTTTTCAGGACATACTTTCGGGGAGGAGGATTGGCAAAGCTGAAGAAAAGGATGGTCTCTATTGAATATCAAGGCTTGATCACTAAGAAGAATTTTGGTCCCTAGTTCACTCCTCTCTGATTACTGTTTCTGGAAATAACTTGATGCTATGGCATCAAAGATTAGGATACCCTAGTTTAGATTATCTTTGAGTCTTGTACCCTTCAGTTTCTATCAATAAAATTTAAGGTTTCTCTTGTGAACATTGCATTCTTGCAAAACAAACTAGAAGTACTCACTCCAAACATCCCTATAAACCCTCACAACCATTCCACTTGGTGCATAGTGATATCTGGGGTCTAGCTAGAATTCCTAACCTAACCAATACTCGGTGGTTCATAACCTTCATTGATGATCACACAAGAGTATGTTGGGTATTCCTATTAAAGGAAAAATCTAAAACTTATTTGATATTCAAGAAGTTTCATCAAATGGTCTAGAATGTTTTCCAATCTTCTATTCATATCTTAAGAACCAACAATGGGCGAGAATACTTCTCAAACCACTTTGATGATTATCTAAATGAGCATGGTATTGTCCACCAAAGTTCTTGCTCATATAACCCCCAACAAAATGGTATAGCCGAGAGAAAGAACTGGCACCTACTTGAGACAACTCGAGCACTTATGTTCACTCAATCGGTTCCAAATTCATATTGGGGAGAGGCGGTACTTACGACAGCTTATCTAATCAATCGCCTTTCCTCAAAGTCTCGAGTCTTTTCCTCATTATACCAGAGCCTTAAATCCACTTCCTCCTAAAGTATTTGGGTGTACCTCTTTCGTACATCACAACCAGTTAAACCAGTCCAAACTTGATCCAAAGGCACTTAAGTATGTATTTGTTGGCTATTCCCCAACTCAACAAGGATATAAATGTTATCATCCTCCTACCAGAAAATTTATTGTGTCATGCAATGTTTCTTTCCTGGAAAATAAGTCTTTTTTCGCCAACACCAACATAAACAATGAACCAGCACATTCTTGGACTTCAATCATATCAGTTCCTCTCAACCCATCCATCTCCAATTCAGTTCTTGAACCCCATCCAAGTTTTGTCCCAGCCACTGAAGTTGATTAGCCTAACCATAATCACTGTTCAAGCCCAGAACCCATCTCACAATTCCTAAATCAGCAAGAGGGCGAGAAAGAGGAAACTGAGATTCAACAAGGTGGTCCAAGCTTGCACAAACCTCCTTTTAAGGTATATTCAAGAAGACCACCAGCACTTCAGCCAACCAATCCTTCCAACCAGGAGGTAAGTCCAAATCAACAACTTACTGACAACATGACTGCACAGTAGTGTGAAGATGATCTAGGTATTCCCATTGCCTTAAGAAAAAGGAGAAGGACATGTACCAAGCATTTTATCACAAATTTCCTCGGGTATTCTAAACTATCTCCTACTTATAAGGCATTTACCCTCAGCCTAGATAATGTTGTTATCCTAAGGAATATTTATCAAGCATTGCAAGATAGTAGATGGAGAGAAGCAATTATGGAAGAAATGCCAACCTCGGAGAAAACAGGTACATGGAGAATTGTGGATCTTCCTAAAGGAAAGAAGGCTGTTGGGAGCAAGTGGGTGTTCACATTGAAGTATAATTCAGATGGAAGTTGTCGACGTTGAGAATTGGTCGACCATAATTCGTTGGCCCGCACCGACGAAATGAACAAGAGAGGGAGGATGTGAAGGCACTCCCAGGATTGTTGTATGATTCGGTCTTCGTTCCTCCGGCCGATCAGCCCTTGCAAGTACTTTGACGTTCAAGTAAGTAAGGGAGTAAAGAAGAGTTGTGTATCAGTAGGTTGGCAGGCAAAAAACATACCTTTGCTCTGGAAAGAGCTTACTGATATAGAAGGAGATATCATTCCGTACGCCTGTCTCGTGTATTTGCAGGTGATGGGATGGAATATCTGGCGTCGGTGAAGGTACCCAGGTCCTGGCAAGGTGCCGACGGGACACTCATTAATGTGGATGGGATCTCCATTAATTAGGATGTGATCTCCATTAATAAGGACGGGACTAAGGCGGGCGCACGGATACCCAAAAAGGGCCGCAATGATGCAATTTGCAGGTTGATATTGGGCTAGGATGAGATCGGCATGGGCCAAAAGACAGGCTGGGGGGGGGGGGAGCTAAATTGGGCTTGGATGGCCCAGCTAGAATAATGCTTAGTCCACGAATGTTCTCTGATCATTTCATGACCTTCTTGCTATGCGAGTTGAACAGTTCGCCCAGCAAGCTGAAAACATCTCTGGGAGCTCGTTTGGCTAGGTCAGCGAGTTGGGATATTGTTGGGAGCTTGCTTGGTTTCCACGGTTTAAACTCGGGCCTTAAAAAAGTGTGACCTTGCTTTGGTGAGCTCGGCCTCAGGCCCATTGGGTTTCAAGAGATTGGGCTGGCCTACTTGGTCGAGTTCAACTGATAAGAAGGGGTTCGGGAAATACCCGTAACAGAAGCCTTGAGAGATACAAGGCAAGGCTTGTAGCTCAAGGGTTCACTCAAACCCAAAGCTTGGATTATGAATAAACTTTTGCCCCTGTGGCAAAACTCAATTCAATCTGAGTGTTGTTGTCCTTAACAGTAAATTTGGACTGGAAATTGCATCAATTGGACATTAAAAATGCCTTCTGTCATATTTTTCTATGAAACATCAAATGTGGCCCATAGGATTGGGGGGCATTTGGCAACCGTGGGTTGCTCTCTTTTGGGCGCCCACTGGAGGGCTAAATTTGTAGCCACCTTTGGGCCAGCCCAAGCCTTATGGCTTTTGGCTTTTGTCGCATAGCCTGCAGCCGTCCCTTTTGCACGATCTCATCCAGGTCGTTGCTGCTCCTTTATTGTGTGCAATCCCAGCCATTCAGTCGGATTATTTATCGCGCCTCGAGATTGATGATTCGGTGTGAAGATGAAAGGAAAGAGGGGTGTCGAGAGAGTTATTTTTCTAGGGTTTTTCTTTCTCTCTCTCTCTCACTCACTCTCTGTAAATGCTGTACAGTTCGTCTTCTTTTGGGTTCCCTGATTTTGTTTTTGATCGAAGGTGAGCTCTTAATCTGTTAGTGATTCTGAGTCTCATTATATAGAAAATCAGGGTTGTTTTTGTTTCGATTTCATTGTAATCAGATTGAATATATTTAGTGGAGTGAGCTCTTCTCACCAGAGCTCAAGTGGACGTAGCCCCTGTTTGGGGTGAATCACTATAAATCTTGTGCCTCTTGTTTTTGTGTATGCTTTGAATATTGTCTGTATCGATTTATGTCTCTCGGTCAGATTTGTTGATTTCATCAGTACAGATTTTGAGTGTGTTAGTTTGTGTGGAGATTTGCTATCTCTGTTTGTTCGTAACGCCTTCTTGACTGGAGAATTGGAGGAAATCTATATGTGTATACCACTCGGGTTTGAGACCGATCACACAAGAAGCAAAATATGCAAGTTAGAGAAATCCTTATATGGGCTAAAGCAATCACCTTGAGCTTGATTCAAGAGATTTAGCAACACACTATACAAGCTGACATATAATCAAGGACAAGGAGACCACACTTTATTTACTAAGATTGGGAGAGATGGGAAGAGAACAATTCTAATTGTCTATGTAGATGACATCACCGAAGACAATCATCAAGAAATTCAGCAACTGAAACAGTAGCTCAAACAGACATTTGAAGTAAAAGAGCTAGCAGAACTATGGTACTTTCTTGGATTGGATGTAGCAAGAAGCAAGGAAGATATTTTTGTATCTCAAAGGAAATATACTTTAGACTTGCTAAAGGAAACATGCAAGTTAGGATGTAAACCAACAAGTATACCACTTGAGCCTAACTGGAAGAATAGAGAAGGAGAAGAAGACTATCAAGTAGACAAAGGCATGTATCAGCGGTTGGTTGGCAAACTCATTTACTTATCACACATAAGACCCGACATTACATACGCTATAAGTATTGTTAGTAAATTCATGCATCTTCCAACTAAAAGACACTTGGAAGCAGCCTATCACATCCTTAGATACCTAAAGGGAACACTAGGCAAAGGGCTGCTGTTCAAGAAAAGCCAAGACAGAGGAATAGTCGGGTATGCAAATTCAGACTGGGCAGGCGTAGTGGAAGATAATAAATCAACATCTGGATATTGTACAAGGCTATGGGGTAATTTGGTGACTTGGAGAAGCAATAAACAACAAGTAGTAGCCCGTAGCAGTGCTGAGGCCGATTATCGAGCTATTGCTCAGGCAATCTATGAAATGATATGGGTAGAAAGGATGATGGGAGATCTTTCTGTGCAAGTATCATCTCCTAAGTTACTCTATAGTGATAGCAAGTTAGCTATCAATATAGTCAATAACTCTGTTCAACATGATAGAATGAAGCACGTTCGAATTGATCGACACTTTGTGAAACAGGAAATGGAAGAAGGAGAAATCAAGTTAACCTATATCCCCATTGCAGATCAACATGCGGATATTCTGACCAAAGCAATGCAAAAACAGAATTTTGAATCAATTCGAGGCAAGCTGGGAATATTTGATATATATTCCTCAGCTTGAGAGGGGGTGTTGGTGGAAGATAAGGAAGATATAGCTAGGGTTGGCTCATGCTAAGGAATAAACCGAGAGATACCAGATAATCTCATTCATCTCTTTTTATCTCTTGTTGATAATAATCTGTTTCAGTTTGTAGTTAATTATCTGTTTAAGTTTGATTATTTAATTTGCTTATGTTGTAATCTAGAGCTATAAATTAGGAGTTATCTAAGAGCTATAAATTAGGAGATATTTTAGGAGTTAGAGTTGAAGTAGAATTAGTAATGAGCTAGGAAACTTGTGTACTTGTACTCAAGGAATAATTTGAGAATAGAAAGGTAGAATTCATTCAATCTACCTAATTTTATCATAATGAATTAGGCAGCTAATTGATATAGAAAAAAACTAACTGTACATTCTATATCTACATTAGGAAACATAATTTTCTGCATTCAATGGTGAGCCAATTAGCTGAGTAAGTCTTCTATTTCCTTTATGCCAACAGTTGTGTATGTGTCTTGCATATTACTCAAGTCTGTGCTTTAGAGTAGAACTTCTTCATGTTGGTGTGAACTTACTGTCTTTGCTTAACATGGTTCAAGCTTTATACCTGATTTGGCATCTCTTATCTAAATATGAAATTTATAGAATTAGCTTTGTTCACCTGAACTCAAATATTGGTGTCATTAGCAGTTATTTACGTAACTAGTACTAGTGTAATAAACGGAATTTTGCCATTTAAAGAGCAGCTTGTGCAGATGGATGTCGTATGAATGCTACAAGGATAAAGTTATTTGACTTGGGCTTTAACCAGAGTTTTTTTTACGGTCAATACCTCATATGTGGATATAAATCAGCTTTAAATTGCTAATTAAGAATAAGATGAATATTTCATGATGTTGTGAGAACTGAATAACTAGAAGTAATATATGTATATACAGATATGTTGGTAGCCAGTCAGGAGGATGTTGGAACTCAACCTTTCACCTTTTACTTTTTCGTAGGAGTCATTGAGCGTTTGATTTCTTCACCCAGAAAGACCATTCTGAATTCAAAAGGCATTCTTGGTCTTGGCTGTTGAAGTAGATTTAATGATGACATCCTCATGTTTATACTGTTCTTAATATTGAAATTGCCTCCTCCTTGTGAATCTGCTGCTGTAACCAGTACTATTGACTATGGCAATCATGCAGTAAGTCATGTTGTAGTCCACATGTCCTGTACCATTCAGAAACTATTGTAGTGCACTTGATTGCCTTCTGGTTATTCCTTAATGCATGAAATACTAGGGTTGGTTAAGTTGACAAAGGATGTTATTTGCTGCAACCTCTTCGTGTGTGAGTAGCATTACAGATAGCAAACAAATTCTTCGTATCAGTTGATCACATTTAATGTTACAGGAAACCATTCAGTGGAAACCACTATTGGAACTTTTTTCTTTTGGCTATCGATGTTAGTCTAACAAGTCTATATCTAAGTGTGTCAAAATAGATAATTGCTGTTTGGAACTTACAACTGGAAGGTTCTCCTATTCTTACAGACTGCTGAAGCCGAGAATAAGTCTTTGAGTCAGCAAAAGAGGATTGAGGAGCTTGAAGCTCAGCTTGATGAAGCAGAAGAGATAATATTAGACCTCAGAGCAGAGTTGAGAATGGTGCAAGATCGATCAGATATGGCAAAGAATACCCACATGCAGCCTCCAAAAGGGCTTGTTGAAAAGCAAGATGACCATTGTCACAAAGATGTGGAGTATCAGAAACTAGAGAAGTCCAGTCCCATCTCATACCATACAAAGTCAAGCTGTGATAATATTACTTCTGAACTACAGAGTAAATCTCTGAACCAGAAAAATATGGAGCATGCAGATTTGAATATACCCAAAAAACCTGAGTTGTACGACAATGGATGTATCCAAAGGGTTTGTGCATTGGAAAAGAATTTTCTGGAGGGGGTCTTGGTTTCTGAGGAGGTCAGAGATCAACACTTTCTCATGAAGAATGAGCCAACCATCAATGTGAATGAACAGAATACTGAGATACCCACTGCTTCTTCTTCCAGGACTGAGCAGACAGATCTAGTGAAGAACCCAACTCAATTTGAAGAAAATTTGTGCACTAACAGTTGCATTTATGAGGATCGAAATTTGACACCTCTGGACAAGAGAATTATGGACTGGAAAGTCAGTTATTCAGCCAAGAAAAGTGCACCCTTAAAGTCCAATTTGGAGAACTCAGTTGCTCATGCTCCTAATTCTTGCTCAGCAACCAGAGGCGAAGAACCTGAGCTGTATAAAAATGGATATGCTTTAAGGGGTTGTGCATTGGAAAAGGACTTGATTGATGGGGAATTGCCTTCTGAAATTGTTGATGCTCAACAGATTCTCATGAAGAGCAAGTCAACCACTAAGTTGAATGAACAAAATACTGAGATCCATACTGCATCTCATTCCAATACTCATAATGTAAATGTAGTGGAGAACCCAACTCCATTTAAAGACAAATTGTGCATTAGCAGTTGCACTTACATGGATCGACCTTTAAAAGTCTACAACATACGGCGTAGGAGAACTGAATACAAGAATGCTAAAGCTATTTCACTCATTTCTGACCCTAATCTTGTGAAACCGCATGGATCAACTTCATTGCTTTCTCAGTGCAGAACATCTTCCTATACAGATAATGATAATGCTAAAGCTTGTGAAGGAGCTTGTAGCTTACCTTATGACAAGTCCGGGTATAAGGAGGACATGGAAGAGGAAGTTCAACACATCAAGGATCAGGCAATTTGGGTTGTTCATAGAAGCCCTGAGAAAGGAAATATCAGTGCTAGGGATGCTGTGGCTAGCTCATGTTGGCGTCTTCCCAATCAGCTATCAGAAACACACTCAACCTTTTTCCACTGCAATGCTGAATCTGTCAACTGCAATGTGGACTCCTGTGAATATCAGACAAATTCAGAAAGTGGGACTGCAACTGAAACTGGTGTGGCTCCTATACCGGAATCTGCTGAAGTTACTCATACAGACACAGGTAGAGAATTTACTGGCAATGATACAGACAAGGATGCAGGGTCTGTAGTTGAGTGTTTGTTAGTAAAAGAGGCTGGTGATGTAGCAGGGAGTCCAGGGGTCCATATTTGTAAACCAGCTCAGATTGATGATAAACGATTGATGGGTTCTAAGTCCAATGATGCAAAAGCATATGAAGCTGTTCCTGGAACTTCCAGTCTAGCTGACAGTAGGAGGCCAGTCATCTACACCTTCAGCAGGAAGCGCAAGAAAGAAACCTTGGTCAACCCCGTGAACACTTTTACTGAAAATAACAGTATGGAGAATAGGACATTGAGCAGGAGGCTGGTGCTTCAAAACCCCCTTATTACAAAGAGGGCACTAAGGAGCAGTACGGTGCTTCAATGCCCCCTAAGTACAAAGAGAGTACTGAGGAGCAGGGTGGGGCTCCAGAGACCCTAAGTGTGGCTCGAATGATACAATCATCTAGGGGAAGCCAGCTGATGGTGCATCTGGTTTGTCAGGTTGGTAATTATGTTGATCACTTTGTGCTGTGCTGCTTCTCTCTGCTTCAGTTACTGAAATATAAACTTTGTATATATAGGTGTTTTGTACTTTCTTGAATGCTCCGAAACTTCAGTTTATAGATTTTGCTTATTGGATCTACAACGAACTTGGCTCAGCTGGTAGCTCTTATGAATGACTTTTAGCTATATATTTGAGCTGTTAGATTCAAAAAGTAAAAAAGAAAAGAAAAGAAAAGAAAGAAGCCAAAAATCGAAGCATTAACAAGTGGGTATGTATTTAGAGACCTCACTTCACTTGAATGGTGTTACAGGTATTTTTTAGACCGCTTTTATGCGCTGGAAACAGTCCAGAAGATTGGCCCAATCTCTTGATAGGCCCCTGATTTACTTGACTTATCAAAGAAGATCCAAGAGGCAGGGGGCAAGGGCAAGGGTGTAAATTGGATGGCTGGTATAACAGCCAGCCATGTGCATGGGTAGAGAAGGGAAATCGTATCAGATTTCTATTGAGGAGGAGGGAGGGAAGAATATGTAGAGGGGGAAAAAGTTGGGGGGAGGGAGATTTTCATTCTTGTATTGAGTATTGGGAGAGTTAAGGGCCTTTCGAATGCCTTGGATTGTTCTCGTTTTCTTGCTAAAAATTATTGAAAGCTATTGATATTTGATTGCTGTTGGATTTCTATCTAGTATCCTATCAATTTGGTATCAGAGCGTCATCGATTATAATGGTGAACTTGATGGACCAAGTAGGAAAATTGGAAGGGAGGATGGAAGGCATGCAACGAGAACTTGATGCCATGAGGGGTGTGGTTCAATCAATGGGGAAGAAGGCAGTGAGCTTGCTAGAACGGTTCGCTTGGATTAGAACGAGGTGGGAAGAGTAGGAACGGGAGAGGAAGAACGAGGAGAGACGGAAAGACCAGGAAAAAGGGAGGAACGGAAAACAATCTGGCAAGCACTTACCGATTGGGTCGTCCCTCACTGAGAAGGCCACGCTGGGGCTGGGAAATCGGCTCAAGGAAGCTGGCAATGAGTACGACGTCTATGGGAGGTCGGACGGAAGGCGCCGATGCTTGGAGATGCCAGTGTTTGAAGAAGACGACCCAAACGGTTGCGTGTTTCGGGCCGAGCAATACTTCTCTGTGAATTAGTTGTCGGATGTGGAGAAGTTAGACTCTGCTGCTCTCGGCTTCGAAGGAGTTGCTCTTGCTTGGTTCCAGTGGGAGCAGAGGTGAGGAGTTGGGCGGAGCTTAAGGCGACGGGTGAAGAATTAGGAGTTGCGGTGTATGGGCTGGCTGACAAGGAGAAGATGGACATAACATCACTATGTTTGGAGGGTGCTGCACTTTCATGGGTCCAGTGCGAGTAACAGAGACGAAGAGTGAGAAGCTGGGAAGAGTTGAAGTTGCTGCTGAGGAATCGCTTAGGGTTCACGTAGGAAGGCGCGGTGGAGAAGTCAGACGAGTTGCATATTGAAAAGGGATTGGCGGTTGAGCAAAACATGGGGTCACGAGGCGGAGTGGCTTTCGTTGACGATGGCGTTGGGGAGTTCTCCAACAAAGCAGAAGGGTAGCCGACAATTGGTCCATTTAAAATGCCATGGACAACCGATCTGGAGACAGCCACGGAGAGCATCTGGCAGAGGGTTGGGGCGCCATCAACGGTCCCTGATGTCTGGGAAGTTGGTTTGACTCTTCGCCAGGTTTCTCAGAGATTTTACATGGGGTTGATTGATAATGGAGGGCCCCCCCATGTATTCTCACCATCATGAGGGGACGGAGCAGGTCATGATGGTGGAAGGGCACCATGTTTCTAGAAATTAAGGGCTCAATTTGCATTCTTGTTGTGAAGCCCAATGATATAGAAGTTGGGGGAGAGGGAGATTTTCATTCTTGTATTGAGTCTTGCGAGAGTTAAGGGCCTGTCGAATGCCTTGGATTGTTCTTGTTTTTTTGCTGAAAATTATTGAAAGTTATTGATATTTGATTGCTGTTGGATTTCTATCTGGTATCCTATCATCTCTTAAAAGCCCAATAAGTCTTGAGTTGAAGACATCATGGCGAGGTTGCAGGTCGCTTCGATTGGGTCAGATTGCGGAAAGTCTTAAATTATGAGACACACCGCCAGGCTATTCAGCTCACGTCATGAAGAGATGGCGAATTTATTGGAAGCGATTAGAGAAAAAGTCAACCTTCCTAATCTAAGACAAATCAGATTCCTGATAATGCGAAATTCGTTTCCGATTTTGTGGAGCTGATAAAGAAATACTATCTTCGTGATATTATTCTTCCATTATGGATTTTATTGAAATTGTAAATACCACACTATAAATAGGAGTCGAAAATCATTGTACGGAGATAAGAAAAATAATATACTATTATTCTGTCGGAATAACTAGAGAACAATCGTGGACTAGACATCATTCTGGTTGAATTGCGTAAAACTTTCCTGCATACAACTTGTTATTTGTTCTATTTGTTTTTTTCCTTTGCATTTGTGTTGATTCTCTTAATGCGGATTAACGAACCACGGTCGAACAATTCCGAACGTCGACAAATGGACTTCCCAACCCTTTGCATCGCATTGATCTTAATCCACTTGAATGCAAGATGTATAACAAGCTTAATGGTTGTCCGACTACATCGGTGTTTTGCTATCTTTTTCTTCTTTTTTTTGGGTACTAAGTCTTCTCAAGATCTTCACAGGACAACGCTGTTAATTGTGCTCTTAAAGTTTCTAGATACTTTTGCTAGTTGTTTAATTCTCATTCTTGACCATCTTTCTCCATTTACAGCTTATTCCTTAAGCCCAGAATGGAGCTGATGATGGATAAAGCTTCTTTTTCTCAAGTTCGATTTTGCAGCTGTCCAAGATTTATGAGGGTTAAAACTGAAGAGTAGTTTATTGCCTTGTGAAGTACGTACTGGTCTGTCGCGTTAAGTAAGTACATATTTTGTTACCGATCAGAAAACTATAGCGGCCGGGGGTTCTTGTAATTACTTTTGCCAAACCCTGTCCTCATGATGTCTCTCCTTTTTCAGTTTAGAAACTGGTATTGCAATCAATTTTTCTGATAACATAATGGATCAGTGGAAGTAAGTTCCTAGTCATGGGCGCAAAAGCAAAATGGTTATTCACTTCTTGTGCGATTGTATCTATGCAAATGCTTGTTAAGGTAATGGAGCTTGCTATTTAAACACATAAATTTGACATTTATAATGACACTTGGTATTTATGTTTTGTATTATATGTTATATCATTATAAATATACAAACTTGAGATCTTAAATATTAAATTTTGGGTTAGCGAATCGGGGGTTGAATTTTTAGGTTTATATATTCAAATATCTCCATAGTATACTGTTTGTTAGGCGAAGCTAGTGTGAATGGGGAAAACCAGGAGGAATTTATCTGGCATTTGTTGTGAATGGGGAAAAACAAGAGGCAAAGCTAGTGTGATGGTTATGCAAATAGGATGGGTGTCGTTGGATTTCAATATTGAACCATATATGTGTGTGCATATAAATGTTTAGATTTAGAAGAAGCATTTTATGCTCTTCGTTTCTCCCCCACATGGAAGCAAATGTATGTGCTGTCTTCAGGATGCTTGTTTTGCTTTGTTGACCTTTACCCTACCAAATTATAAACGACACCGTACCGTACATAGGGGTTCCAGATTAAATTTTGCATAGATTGCGGACAAGGGTTTGGAGACTTTGAGTTATTGTAAAAAATACCACCGTTTTTGAAATTTATTGCATTCACACACACTCACAAGAACTGTA
The DNA here is from genome assembly GCA_036245055.1 of Diospyros kaki. Classification (NCBI taxonomy): domain Eukaryota; kingdom Viridiplantae; phylum Streptophyta; class Magnoliopsida; order Ericales; family Ebenaceae; genus Diospyros; species Diospyros kaki. The sequence continues at coordinate 1,304,275 of BSEG01000004.1, read as the reverse complement.
AAATTTCTAATCTAAAGTGGTAGAAGGTGGTGTACTTGAAAAGATGAGAATTTGAGAATGAATTTTATAAAATAATATTTTAGAAAATTACTCCTAAAGCTAAAGAGACATATCATCATCATTATCATCATCGCAGAGCAGCAGCAGGCAGGCAAGCAGCAGCAACCTGCAAAGGCGTGCCCTCGAAACGTCACTCCCAACTCGATTCTTATGTCTCACGCCTCACTCAAACAAAATGACTGTATTCTCCCCCCTTGTCTTCTCTTCTCTTCTCTTCTCTTCATGCTCATTCCTCAACAACTGTTTGCCATCCCAAATTAAATTGTACTGTAAAATAGGATACGAACACTCACTCTCTGGATCTTCATTATTAAAATTTTATAATAATAATACTTTATATTATAAGCCCAGGTGGAGGAATTAATTTACTAAAAACAATGATTATAAGAATATTGTTGTTGGGGCGCAAAGGATAGAGCCGTGCAGTGAATGCGGTCCCTACCAGCGTAAACTCGAACACGCATTGTCCCCTGGCCCTGGGTTAGTTAAGATGGTAATTGCGTCACCTGCAGTTATGATTTTCTCTTTTCTGAATATTATTATTGACAGCTTATTGTATTCGCTTTATAGAGAAAATTAGGAAATTCACTTACTATTATTCTATCAGTGTCGTCAAAATAGGGTTTTGTTAAGGTATATATCTAACTATATATGCATTTAATATATTTTATTTTTATATAGTAAAATGCATTCAAAATAGTTCCTTTTTTTATCGAAAAATAATGCCAAATATATTGCCTTAAAAGTGTCAATTATTATTATTATTGCCGCCTTAAACCATCATATTAACCAATCCAATAAGCAAGTTAATTTGAAGGTAGGTACCCAATATATATAGGATGTAAAAAAAGAAAGAAATAAAATTCCGAGAGGTTATATATATAGTTAGGGGTGATGATGATGATGATGTTAAGATGATACTGCGCGACGTCGGTGCGTGCAGGCGAGAATGTTTTCTTGTCTCCCTCAGTCCCTGCAAGTTCATCACTCACCCGTCGCTTCCATCAGATCGTCACAGTCGCCGATGGCCTATGGCCAGTTGGTAATTTCGCAAATAAGATGCCATTTCATGCCCAATCTCCTTTCTCGCTTCCTATATAGCGGATCCATCCAGATAAAAAGTACTGTCACATGTTAGGAATGGAGGTTGCCAAGGCTAGAGAAGATAACCTGCGAGCGGTGTGGTTCACCGCCGGCGCGGCGGTAGCAGTGGCGTGCATGCAAAGAGCCGCCGTAGCGGCGCTGGTGGAGCAGTGGCGGATGTGGATGTTCGTGGCGCTTAACCTCTTGCTCTTGGCGATTCTCTTCACATCCACATCCACATCCACATCCACATCCACCAGTAGTAGCACTACTACTTCATCGGCCGGCTTGGGAGGCCGTGGAGAAAGCAACACAGGCGACGGCGATAAGCAGGAGGGGCAGAAGATGGAGGAGAGCGGCAGGAAGAGGAGGAAAGCGAGTCGGTGTAGCAAGAAGTTACCAAAGAAGATGGATAGTGATAATGCCGGGAGCGGATCATGTAGAGAAGTACTCGAGGAGGTAATTAATGTGGAAGATGACGAGGATGAAGACGGCGAGGGATCAGGAAGAGCAAATGGTTTAATGTGCTTGTCGAAGGAGGAGTTAAATCAGAGAGTGGAGGCCTTCATTGCCATGTTCAGGCAGCAATTGATTTCCGATGCTAAGAATCGATCAATGGGGTTTCATTCTAGTACTTGTACTGCTTCAGCTTAGCTACAACACATGGAGTACTGCAGCGTTCTTCTTCCTCTTCTTCTTCTTGCCTTAAAAATTGATTTCCCCTGCTAGTAGCGGTTACGAACTTGAGATCGATCGATGACGATGAGCAACCGGCGGCTGGTTAATTTTGACTTAATTAAGCTTTGTTTAAAGAAATTTATTATGTTCATCATATATATATATAGAATTGAGTTACTCTTAATTATTGTATTTTTAAGGTTCTGATAAGAAGTAGTACTTGTGTTGATTGTGTGCATGTGGTGCTTTAGGGTGTTTGGCTTCCCCCCCCCCCCCTCTCTTTTTAAGTAATTTTAAATTATTTAATTTTTAAATTATGTAAAGCTTAGAGTATCTCCAATATTGGATATCAAATCAAGTGTCAATTTAGTATCCAACCTTATTTTACATCAAATTCTTCAACACTAAATTAGTGTTGACACCAAATTGCTGCAAATAGAATCTTTAAAGAATATTTTATAAATAAATATTTAATAAATATTAATTTATTTATTTAACTTAGCATGATATTATTAAAAACAATTAGTCACATTTTATAAAAAAAATCAAAAATTACTCTCATAATTTGCTCTTTCTTTTTTTACAAAATATGTTATTCTAATTAATTTTCTTACTAATTTTTTAATTAATTATTTTCACCTAAATTTTATCAAATTAATTATTTATCCACTTAATTATTTATCCATCTCATTTTTTCAACTAATATTTTAAATCAAACATACTATTTTTCCTATAAATATTTTGGTGGTTACGAAGGAAATGGGGATGACCTTCCAAATTTTTAAATGGTAGTTTAGAATTAAGAATAGAAAGTATTTTATTTTCAAGCCATGTTGTTTTTTATTTTAAACTTTTTTTTTATTTTCATCATGTATTTTTAATTTAAGTTAATAGAAATGTTATTTCCTTTTATTATAATATTGAGTTTTTGCATTAAGAATATTTGCTTTCTATCAAGTAATTATTGAACTAAAAAACTTTCATATACATAAACAAATTTAGTTTATTTTATATTAACATGATATTTATAAAATATATTCAATATTATAATTATTTTATAGATCTTAATAAAATATTTCTCTCAATATATATTTTTTATAATAATTTAATTTATATTTTTAATTATTAATCAAAATATACAAATATAATAAAAGTGATAAACGATATAAAAGGAATAAGTTGTTTTGAAGTCATACAAAGAGGGGCAAAACTGAAAATAAAATAAAAAAGAAAATTCAACGTTGGTGAATAGTATAAATTCACTCAAGACCAAATTTGATGATTGGAATTGTGCCCAACACCAAAATAGTGTATTTATCGGAGAGCAATTTAATACCAAATTGGAGTTGGTGCTGGATTTGGTGCTCTATTGGAGTTGCTTTTAAAAGTTAGGTAGCATTTAAATTGATAATGTGTTTGAATAAATGTATTTTTAAACTATCAGTTAATAATTATATATTTTGTTTGAAAAAACTGATAAATTATCAAAATTTGATAAAAAAATTAAAATAAATATTTTTTTAAATATGTAACTAAAATAAATATATTACTGAATAATATAAATAAAATACATAAAATTACTATTTTTTAATAAAAATAAATTATAAATTGATGTCTAATCGATAAATTTTACTATTAAATGTTGATAAATTATATATAATTATTAAAAAATATATTAATATAATATATATGTTAAATATAAAAGTGGTTGTTAAATATGTGTATATATATATATACTCACACAATAATGGGGATGGGGATGTTGATGATAAAAGAGGCAACAGATGATGGTAACGTAGGTAGCGAATGATGTAGAAATTGACAAAGGAAGTAGATGATGGCGACGAACACAGAGGAGGTAGCGATGGAGGCTAGAGGCGCCGATCGATAGGGATGGGGTTGGATGTGATGGCCGGCAGCTGTCATGGAGGAGATGGTGGCACTGACTATAATGGAAAAGTTAGGGATGGGTTTGGAGAGAGAAAAGGCAAAGATAAAATAATGGATAAAGTGTGTAAATATTTAAAATATTTGAGAATAAATTTGTTATTTACTTGATCAACACAATAAGCTTTGATGAGCTTATTTGGAAAAGTTAGGGGAAAACTTTTTCCAAACGTTGCCAAATTAACTTAAAAGTTAAGTAATATTTAAGTTATTAAATATTACTAAATATTACTAAAGTTATTAAATATTACTAAAAGCATAAAAAAATAAGCTACGTAACTTATAACTTGTCAAACTGGTAAGCCAAACACGCCCTTGCTCTAAAGAAGTAATCGTTTTTATATGAGTTCTTAATACGTCAGTTACCTAATTATATTCTAATATATATGTATAAATAAGTCTACATATGTTGGTAAGACGTCAATTATCCCTCAGTAAATTAGGTACTCCGTAATAACCTTTTTGTGGGTTACGAGTAGTCTTTGCTTAACATCTCATACCTAAATATTATGAAATTTACAGAATTGGCTCTGTTGGCCTGAACTCAAATGTTGGTGCCATTAGCAGGTCTTTGTACGACTAGTGGTAACAAATAGAATGATGTCATTTAAGCAGCAGCTTCTGTGGACGGATGTCGTTTGTGAACTGATAAATATGGAGTTTTTTTTTGCCTCTTTGGTTCGTTCCTTTAATTCTTGGGCTAATTACGGAAATATTTTAAGAATTTGTAATTTTATCTTGAGCTAATCCTTTCAATTTAATTTGGCAATTAGCTCCAAATTAGTTCAATTTGATATAATTTTATTTAACACAAAAAATTAATTTAGAGAAAGAATGTTTATGCTGACTTGTTAAGTGTCATATAATATTATTATTTGTGATATTAACATTTATATATAAGAAAAAAAAGATAAAAAAGAAGATGCCTAGGTGACAACAACGATGATAAAAGGAGTAGGGGTCGTCTTCAATAATAACGGAAGGTGAAAAGACGATTAGACGACCAGTTGCAACAATCGAAAAAACTAAATGATATTCAATGGTGAGGGTGAAAAGTGATGATGGTGAAAGTTGATCAATGAAAAGACTATTGTAGACGACTGGATAAGAAGCGCAAAATAAAGGAATTGTTAGCGATAGCGAATCGATTGTAAGGGCTGACCTTTGGTTGCGAGGAGTAAGTTGACAACTACAGAAAATGAACAGTTAGACAACAAAAGGCGAGAAGGTGGCCAACGACGATCAACTACGTTGAATAGGTGGCAACGATTAACAATGACAACAAATAGGAGTTGATAAACTCAAGTTCTTTTTATTTTCAATTTTTTCTTATGTGTACACTTAAGTCTCACAAATAATAAGGAAGAACACAATCTCTTTAAATTGATTTTATATATTTGATAAAATTGTACATAATTAAATTAATTAAATTTAATTATTAAAATTAAAAAGATTAAATAAAATTAAAAATTCAAAAAAAAAAAAAAGAATGGGTATATTTTCGTATTTAGCCCTAAATTCTTTTACCTAGACGTGGCACTAAACTTTTTTCTTCCGTGAAGAATCCCATCATCAACTGCCCTACATGTGGAAGGCAAATGAAAGATGCGGATTCAGATAGGCGTCAAACAATTAATAGAGCGTTGTTTCTATCACTGGCCTTTCAAAGCCTGCAATTATTTCTCGCGGGTAATCGGAGAACTGGTATCTGATGGCCTAACCAGTTGGGCAAATGGTCCAGTTTCAGAAACTTGTTTTGAAGGAGAACAATTCGTTCACTATTGTTGCCAGGTTGCAGATACTTATGCTAGCTCTACTCCTTCGGCAACTGGGTCTACTTACTGGTAGCTATTTTGCATCTAACTGGTGCAATTTTGACGCCCCTGAACCTGAGATTGATGAAGAAGAAGAAAGGACTAATTCTTTGTGTGCTGGCACCATTGGTAGTAGTTGTACAACCAATTTGACAGATTTTGAAGCCCTTCATCAAGCGAGCTTGAGAAAGTAAAAGCCCGAAGGGAATGTGATTTGTACTGGGCGCTCATGCGTGATTTAGCAATCCTCTCTTTGGCCCAAGCGATCAACCTTACTCCTATTTATACAATTATACTGCCTGGGTTAGGTTAGGTTAATATCGATACTCTGTGGTGTCTAACTACTTACAGTCTATCCCAAGTAGGCCCTTTGAGAATTTCAGGCACTTGATGAAGTGCACTGAATTACCAAAAGGAATGGCTACTCGGCTACTTGGCTTAGGGTTTGATCAGTTGAGATCTCTGTTCCCTCGGTGCCGACTGCCATCGGTGGTTCGATCACCAGCTCTGACCACCATTAACCACAACCACTGTACAGTTCGGCCACATATTTGCACCATCGCCACCTCCAACCACTGAACAGAACACTCTAGGATTGCTCTCAATTTTTGTTAATTTAATTGAAAAATCTTGTTGGGTTTGATCTTTTTGGACGTGCCCCCACTGTGCGTTCTTAATTTTTATTGCTTTAATGCAGATTGTAGAAATATATTATAATATATGATAAATCCTGCGCATCACCGGATAGAATTAGTATTGGCACTTCAGTGGGAAGGGGCACGCCCAAAAAGATGATCAACCACGCCTAAAAATTTGATCAACATAAGTTAAAACAAAAATTGAGAGCAAACCAACAGTGTTCAGTGGTCGAAGTCGGTGGTGGTACAGTGCTTAGTTGTCGGAGCTGGTGACCGGACCGGCGATGGCAGGGCGGGGCAACGGGACAAAGCGGTGGCAGAAAATAACACTATAAGAGTTGATTTTGAGAGAAAAAAAAAAGAGAAATCCCAAATTATTTCGTTAGTGTTTCCAGCTGAAAAATGAGAATCGTATATTTGGATTCGAAGTTCTGAAGGTTAAATACTGATCGAGATCGAAGCCGATGATGCCCATTTACGTCCATTAATCCGCCAACAACTGGCAACTGCAGGAGTAATAGTCGGTCAGGAAAATAATTTTTCTATAAATTGTTATTATTTTTAATTATTATAAAAATACTATTATTGTGTGAGAAATAATTATTTGGGTGGTAGTAATAAATAAATAAATAAAACTATACCTATACTTGGAAAAAAATGAAATTATTAAATATTTTAATAAAATAAGTGAGAATACATGTAAATGAGCATGTAAAACATGTTCTTGTTATAGTAAGTTTATATATATATAATCAATTGATCAGAACAATAATAGATTTATAAGATCAATCAGAGCAACAACAACATTGGGCTTAATCGATCAAAACTACAATGGATTTATAAATAAATAAATATATATATATATACTTATAACTGATTTATTGTAACATGAAACGACTATTTAAAACAATGACGAGAACTAGAGGACGACAAAAAAATGACAAGCTTGATAAGTTTTGATGTTTTAGTACAAAACAGCGATGGACTCAAAGACAATAGGGACAATGATAGAAATGATAAGTGGGATTGATGGGTTGGACGATTTGTAGATACAAAAAAATAATAAAAAAGAAAAAAATCTAAAACCCTCCCAGTGCATTTCACATTCACCATTTGTTCTTAATTATTATTTATTGAAATATTTGATAATTTTATTTTTTTAAAATACAAAAATTTAATGAAACGTTTTAAAAATTCAAAATAAAACAAAGTACAAGTGCCTTCACCCTTATAAAAATTATAAATATAGTACCATGTACCATCCCATCATTTCAATTGTATCCAAAGCTGGGGTGGGGACCGTGGGGTGCAAAAATTAACGTAACAAGCATGGAGGGCACAAAGATGAAACCCGTTCATGATTGGCATTTAATCGTGACCTACCAAAAGGGGCGGCCGAGTTGGCTGTTGGTTGAGAAGTCAATGCGTCGATGGTATAGAGGTGGAGCCTCGGCCTAAAATTATTTCAATTTCATTATGACTGGAGGTTGAAGGTGCAATCTCCATCTGTCGTTTGGAATGTCCCAACCCCTGAAGGCTACCGTATTTAATGCGTCTCTACTCTCTGCTCTAGTAAGTTCTGTATCCATTGTTTCATTATTCAAGTCAAATAATTGAATTATTATGATAAATTAAAATTTATATTAATAAATTATGAATTTAATTATTTATTTCACATAATGAGATAAAATTTCTGTCAACGATTTATTTTTTTTTACCAAAGTTAAGGATAACAATAAATGAAAAATCGTGTATGAACAATAAATTTATTATATCCTTACAATTAATTATTTGTTTTTTGAAATGTTTATATCTTGCAGTTACCGAATCGTATCATTCCAAATGGGCCCCTTGATGCAACTCTACCGAGGCATAATAGCGTCGGATTCTGATCATTAGGACATAGATGTACGACCTTTTGAAAAAGTAGAGAATTCATTGCGGACGTGGAAGCTACCATATTTATGTCTGGCCATCCATCCATCCATCCATCAATCTCACCTTATTTGGACGGATTATAAGATGCCCTTATTTCGGCAGAAACTTGCCCAGCAGTAAACAACTTGAACTGTAGTCCAAAATGCCAAAGAACTGCAATAGGTGTTGACATCTTTCTCGTTTATATATTATTTGGTTTAATGACGGTACATACTAAGAAAGTTGGCAAAACACCCATTATAGATAAGGCCACTAAAACAGGGCAATATATGAATAATAAAGCGGATGATAGAAACCCCGGGAGGCCGATAACATTTTCACTTCTTCCTCTACGAACTAGACACCGTCAAATATGTGTGAGAGCCTTTAATGGTACGAGCCCAACCATCCTTGACCTGTCATGGGACTCTCTCTCCCTCGGAATTAACATGAACTACAATTTGTACTGCTAGCTCTTTGTGGTTATTGTTATTGTCATTATTTGTATTTGTGGTTATTGTTATTCTCATTATTTTTTGTCACAATCTTTTCTTTCTTCTATCCTGGCGATCAACACAATGGCACCTATTGGTAGAACCTGCATCCAGTAGTAAGCAAACAGCTTCAACCAGCGGAGAGTGTATACCCTTTCACAAAGCATATCCAAGGTTTTTATGACAGGCATGGACCACATCTTTCTTCGGATCAACCATGGATAACAAAGATCTCAAGTCAAGAAACAGGTCGATCCGGGATTGGTTCAAGAGAAAGAACAAAGAAGATGAACAATTTGATCGAGATGAGGCTACAGGTTTGATTCTTTCTGTAGTAGAACTCTTGCACGGCTTTCTTCTGATCCAAGTTGAAATACTCATTTTTTTACCAGAAAGCTAAATTCGGTCTGTTACAGATTGGGGGGAAGATGAAGGGGAAGATTATCCACGGGATGTTTTAATCAGGTTGCCGGAGATAGACCTATGCTTCTTAACCAACGAATTAAGGTCAGGTTTCAGTATATCTCATCAGATAGGAATATATAACATAGACAACTGTATTGAGTAACAACATCTTGATGTTCCAGAGTCTTTGTGGGTACTTGGAATGTAGCTGGAAGATCTCCCGGAGGGAGTTTGGCTGTAGATGTGGATGAGTGGCTAAACCTTAAGGATGCTGCAGATATTTATGTTCTTGGGTATGTTAGGCAAATCCAAAATATTTTTCCCCTCTTTCTTACCTTAATGAATTCACAAATGTTATGAGCAGAACTTCAAGTTCCTTGCAGATTTCAAGAGATTGTTCCTTTAAAACCCATGAACATAATAAGAGCTGAAGACAGGACAGAAGCAATAAACTGGAACCTGCTTATTGGGAAAACACTCAATGACAAATATGAATGCCCTCAGTTCACACCCTTGTTGACTCCAGTCACCAGTGACAATTATTACTATACAGGAGTTTCTGATTCTGAAAGAAGACCAAGTGTCAGCAGCCAAATTGCAACCCCAGCAAGATGTCAACCAAGTATCCTAAACCAGGAACCATATGGAAGTAGAGGGTACAAACTCATGGCGAGCAAGAAGATGGTTGGAGTCTTCATAACTGTCTGGATGAAGAGGGAATTGCTCAGGAGGTACACCGTATCAAGTGTGAAAGTTTGTTCAGTGGCTTGTGGTATTATGGGCTATTTGGGAAACAAAGGATCAGTTTCAGTAAGCATGTCAATAGGAAGAACTAGTTTTTGCTTTGTTGCTGCCCACTTGGCTTCTGGTGAGAAGAAGGGGGATGAAAAGCAAAGGAATCACCAGGTTTCTGAGATTTTCAGGCGAACTTTTTTCCCTAGACTCCCTCTAGATGGAGATAATCACCTTCCTCTAACCATCTTGGGGCATGAGTAAGTTGCTCTTTCAACAGCTATGAATGGTGTAGCAAAATAAATAGAATAGCATTAACTCCCTAAGATTGTAGAATTCAAGTAATTCCACAGAACAAGAAAGCTTGCTTTTTTAACTCCCAGGCCTGTAACAGATTTTTTGACAACAAAGTTCAAGAAGAATATGTAGTGGATTTTCATAAAACTGAAAGGAATTTTTTCTTGATGGAATATAATATGCAGCCGGATATTTTGGTTCGGGGATCTCAACTATAGGCTCTGTTTAGAAGACAACTTAGCCAGACAACTGATAAAGAAAAAAGACTGGAGAGCACTTCAAGTGTTTGATCAGCTGCAAAGAGAACTAGAAGATGGAGGAGTATTCCAAGGTTGGAGAGAAGGAAACATTGAGTTTCCTCCTACATACAAGTATTCTTCATCAAATTGTAACCGGTATTCAGGTGGTATTCCAAGCAGAGCAGGAGAGAAGCAGCGGACTCCAGCTTGGTATAGTTTTGTAGCTCCGCAATGATGCTCACTAGTGATGTTCATTACTATCACTCACCACAAATTTATCTAGAATTTTGGTGTGTTGGTAGACTGGGCGTAAATCTACAGTTCATATGCATCATATAGATACTGCCCAGGCTTCAGATGAAAGCATGAACTAATCATCTTTATCTTCTAGATTGCATACTTCCTTATAGCCCAATAAAAATTCTCAAAAGGTGGCATACTCTTCATGGTCGCAGGTGTGACAGGATTCTGTGGTATGGTGAGGGGGTGAAACAACTTTCCTATTTCCGTGGTGAGAGCAACTTCTCTGATCATCGGCCTGTCTCTGCTCTATTTGTGATGCAACTTGAAGTTGTTAAGTCCACAAATGCAAAAATTGTTCCTCTCCCACCACTGTCTCCACTATAAGTCCTCCCAAACGAAGTAAGTCCAATGACCCTGTTGGGATTCTAGAACATACTATTTGTGGTCTCCTAATGAATAATATGTTGATGAGGTTGATCCCACAACTCCTTAGCATCAATATTCATTGACTTTTTATCAAATCATTGTAATGGCAGGTATAGGACAAGGCGAAGAAGAGGTCACATCTACATTGCTCTCAGTGATTTAAAATCCTATAGAATGTCCCCAGGCCACTTAAAAAATTGCAGATGAAATGGGAGACAAACACAACGGAATTCAATTAGTTAGATTGCTATGCAGGTGCTCTGTTCACAATAGTTCAGCTATCTTCTCCCATACTCATTTACGCCTGGCCCTCATTCTTTGCACACAACTTGGCCATTTAAGTAACTACGATTCATTTATACTGCATTATTGGATGATACCTCAAGTATAATAAGAGTTGAGCATCAGAATCTTATGAACGTCCTGGAAGATGAGCTTAGCTGCACTGTGTGTGTGCACAACTGCACACAAGTCAAGCATTAAAACACAAAAACAAAGGTAGTTCTAGGCAGCCCTACTAGAGAAGAAGCTTTTGGCTTTACCTTGTTAAGAGTCAATTCCAGCCATGATAGTGCAAACCAAGGTGAAAAATATGTAAAAGGCCTTAAATTCTCAGTTAAACTGTAAGGCAAAGCAGTTAGATGCAGTAATACCAAGGAGACTATTTACAGTTTACATTCCATCACGGGCCTGAAGAATCCCATCCAATGTCTCCACATTGTCTAGATGACAACTAGGACATATGCACCTCTTTTGCAACTCGTCCACAAGAGAAGCACATTTCTCTTCAAACTCTGTAGTCTGCTTGTTCCTAGTTAAGGGAAAATGCACTGTCCATGGTCATGCAATATGTTCTGAATAGTGTCAAATCTTTATTAAAAGTTTCAGGACACAAAATCCAGGACAGACAAATGCAATAACTGGTTGCTGCACAGACAATTTCTAGAACAGCCCAACAATCAATATTCTTTTGGCCATCATCCCAGCAACTGAAGACAGCATATAGTATATTTACCCAGATAATACGAAAAAATAGTAAAGAAAGAAAATAAAATGATAAGCTAATTTGCCTGAAACATATCTTACTTTCCCAGGATGCTCAGAAGGGCAAACTTGTTCAGTAAACTGGCCAAAGGACAAAAGTATTTACCAAGCAGGTGTAGTGGCTGCTAAATAGATATTACTCACTGTAATTTTGTTAAGGATATCTAGTCAAGTCCTGCAACTCCTTTCTTTCTTTCATAACTGCCTCCATCAGGAACACCTTCCTTTCCAGGTCCATTAGGTCCTCCTGGAGCTACAGTTCAAACATTTCAATTTTTCTGGATTATCCACAGGGAAAATCATCATGGAGAAATATCAACAAAAGAACACGTGTTTCTTAAAAAAGGAAAAACCAGAGAGAATAATTAATCAGTGTTTCTCAAAGCCTGAGAGATGCTGATCACCTGATTATGAATGTTTTGAACTGCTTGACGCTCCTGTTCCTCATCATTGATCTGGGAAATTATGTCAGCAATCTTATGGTCATGGCCTTTCCTATTATCTTCAGCATCTTCTGGAACAGATAGCTCTGTCCCTGCTTTTGGAACAAAGTCGTTGATGAAGTCATGTATACCATCTTATAAGAAAAAGGATGCTGTTAGAATGAGAAAGAGAGGCACATAGACACATAATTTATCCCAAAGCTTTAATATCTTTGCCAACCAAATGATATATTACTATTCACAATAACAACACATCAAGCCTTAATCTCACTATGTCAGCAAATAAACTACTATTCACAAGGCAGCAGAAAATATAGAGGAGTTTTCCCAGAGACGAGTACATCAGTATTTCCTAATAAACCACCAGTTTCATATCCATAAAGCAAATAGATTGCACATATGAATTACAGCACTGCTAAAGAATTATCAAACAAAAGAAACAGCCTATTTCAAAAATACCATACACCAACAAATTACAAAGACCTTCATTCATTGAAGTTCTCATCAATTTGTCTTTGTGAAAAGCACGAGCTATTTTTTCCTGGTACTTCCTGCATGAGTAAGTGGGCTCATATTAGCTCTCTTTCATGATTCACACACCCACTTAAAATCAAACTCACAGCAATAGTGACAATCAGTCTGTCAATGGTGGCAGTTTTTAAGCCAGGAAAAGAATCCGTGTCAAGAAACATACCAAGACAGAAATCAAATTCTTTCAAGTTGTATTCAGATTATTTGGATGTGTACTCTAGGACAGGGATAGTCACCAGCATCATGTTTTTACATGGAAAACCACAGAATTTTCTACAACATACCAATATAAAATTCATTTGTGTTCTTTGGCATTCTCAAAATTGGAGCTTAAGGACACATTGACGATACATCTTCCTACCCTTATCGTGGAAACCCATCCTGATTTTGAGGGTGCTGAAAGTGTGGTGTATCCTTTAAAAAAGAATGAATTACCTTGAATCTTCTAAGAAAACAATCCCTTGAACCAAAATCATAAAGTGTTTCTTTCCTAATTTTGACAGGTAAAGTGATTTTTAATAAAGTGATTCTCTTTTTGTTTCTAATTTTGACAGATAAAATTTTTGAGCCAATATTATGCCATAATGGTTCGTTTAACATGAAACATCCATGCTTGCCGCAAAGGTCACTTTCTATCTCCCAGTCTGTACTAAATTAATATAGTTCTGCTATCGTGGGCACAAATCATTTAGGGCTAATTTGGTTCAGTTTTTCAGTTTTCTATTTTTGTTTTCATTATTTTGGAAACGAAAAAAGAAAATAACATTTGATTACCTGTTTTTATTTTTAAGATTTTTGATTAAAAAAAAGAAGATGAAATAACAACTTCAAGCCTGAATTCCACTAGTTACATTGACTGAAAATTATGATTTTACATTTTCTATTTTATTTCATTTCCTTACCCTCCCCTACCCACCTTACCACTGCTGACTCCTCTAGCAACTCCAATAATCGGAGTCAGGGAGGGTGGGGGAGAGGAAAGAAAAATACAAAATAGTAAAAAACAAAACTGAAAATAAACCATAATTATCAAACAGCATATTAAATTTGCCTTCAGTAATCAAACTAAAAGGTAGTTGTAAGGCCATAGCCCTCCCCCAAAAATTGAACTCTGCACCGAATAAATATACATAGACCTAATAAATTAACGAAATGTGATTGGATCATGACACCAAACATTTTTAATTAGAACATCTTACTTTAAAAAAAAAAATTCTCATATTCAAAAAGAAAAGGTATTTCAACACCATAGTCTGAATACTAAGCAAGGTTTAATATCATTCCATCCAAAAATAATTTGTTGTTCATAATATAGTCAAAAGATAAACAAGACATTACAAATAAGATACCGCAGTCTAATTGCATGAGACCAACCTTATAGTTTTGTTGAGCTGGAACATTTTCTTAATAAAGTCATCTCTGCATAACAATAAAAAATAATTCATTGAAAGATAAATTTTGTTTGAAGAGCTATCATCCTTAATCCTTCAACAAAATGCAGTACTTGATAAAACCAAGAAAGTGACAACAAATCCATACCGCAAAGCCGATTCTTCATTCTATTCAATTGTAGGTATATATATAGGTAGGTTCCATAGAACAAAACATACACAGCATTAGAGAACTAAAGGAAACAATGAACAAAAAAAGGAAAGAAAGAAGAACAAAACGAAAAATAAGAGACATCGCAATGCCTACTAAGTACCTTCAGAGCATCTAAACCGGATCCGGCAATGGATATCTCGTCCTGAATCATAGAAATCCTAGCCTGAAAGTAATATTAAAAGAAACAAGTTCAGCTTTTCCGAGTCAAATTATAATGAAATCATCCGAAACCTAATCTAATTTTGACAAAACTTCAACCAATCCTGATAGAAATGCAGAGAAATAAGAGGGGGGGGGGGAGCCTCTAGGGTTTGAATCGAAGCTTCATTCATAGCCAATTCAACTTCTAAGCCTTTAAGCTCTTGCTCAGTAGTTTCTTTGAGACGCTTGGCGTCTTCTAGATCGGCATTCGCAGAATCTAGTTCGGATCGAAGCTGTTCTATTCGCTCATTGAGACCAGCTATTCTGTGCTCTGCATGTCACGGAAAGCATACGGACACAAATTTCAATTCAGTTGCCAATAACCAGATGCAGAGCGATGAGGAAGAGAATACCTCCTTGAGACTTCTCGGAGGCGAAGCTGCGAATCAGCGATATTAGTTGCTTCTGTGGATCAGCTCCCGCCATGGATTTCAGAATTCTGTTTCCCGACGTATTCCCTATAGCTTTCAGTTTGAACAGTGATTAGTAACGAATCACGTTTCGAGCCCTTATATGGAGGCCTTTATCATCCTTTGAGTAAGCCCCGTTGAACGCGTGCACATACCTGATTGGGAATTTCATTCTTATTTATTTAGCATTTACTAAAATTCATTTGGAAGATATTGAAATTAGAAGGTTTAGAAGATATTGAAATTGGAAGATATAAATAGTGAAGACAATTTTATTAATACTTATTTAATCAAATTAAATCTTTAAAAAATACATTTTAACCGAACCTGACCCATATCAATTCCTTTCCTGGTTCAAACGGAACCCAATTAGATCACAAGCTTGGGAAATACTGATGATGGGCCTCAGATAGGCCGAAGCCGATGGATAAGACTTGCCTGTCTGGGCTGGGCTGGGCTGGCCTGCCCATCTTTACCCACAGAATTATTTCGTAATATTCATATATAAGAAGGCTACATATTTAGATTGTAAAAATAATTATTTTATATAAAAATAAATAAAAAAACAGCATATAAATACGAATCTTCTTCCACCCTTGCATTAAGCTTCTATAAGTGAATTTTATTTTTAGATAAAATGTATTTAGTGTAACTTATTCTCAGTGTTAGGCACTCATTAAGGCACATTTAATTTTACTTTGTTTTTAAGCAAAATATAATAATTGTAGGTTATTTTCAACACCAACGTACTAAAAATAAGTTGGAATATAAATGTTATATATATATATATATTAATGGATGGGTAATGGCCCAGGCGGAGAGAAAGACGAAGGAATTAAATGACACAGTTCCAATAGGCATATATGATGGTAAAAGCGAAGTGGGAATAGCAGAAGATATATACGCATACATTGGATTGGATGAGCATATCTGGGAACTAGCAAGAAAAATTAATATTGTTGATGATATGAATTGGGGCCACATGACAATGTTTCGGAAAGGCGCAAAAATCCCAGACATATCGGCGATATCTTTGCCACTCGTTACATATATATATATATATATATATATAGCCATTGACCACAGAATTCAAGCTGCAAGGCACGGATTATATATATGTGCAGGAAGCATGTACTTATTTTCAAGGACAATCAACAGCTATAAGTAGAAATTCCAGCGAGGAGCCTAGCTAGCTTGGAAGTTGGAATTTTATACACGAAGATTGATGGAGAAAAAGCAGCGATGACATGGACATGGGTGGCTTGCAAACTTTGCGTAACAATTATTCAAGCAATTGATGAGGGTATATACGAGGACTAAATGCTTGTGGAGATATATGTATGGAGAAAAAAAGAAGAAAAGTTGGGCTTGGGATGAAATTCAAGTTCAAACCCATGTAGACCACGGTATTATTAATTGCTCCTCCAAAGGAAATAAATTAATGCAAGTACCAAGTCTTGAAAACCTTGTGAAAATGATTGAAGCAAAGTCTGCGTTGCACGCGTGACTGAACTAATTTAGGCAACCTGCCAGTTTCGAATATCTTTTTTTTTTATCATTGTATCATGAATGAATTTCTAATGGGTACAAAATGTTAGCAACTGAGGGGTCATTTTGAAAACCCAATTGAAAAACTTTGAGGGTTTTATTTAAAATGGAAAAGAAAAGGACAACGAAGGCATGGCAACTGGCAAGCAATGAAAAGACAGTACTTTTGAAATCAATAGAGGAATTTGCAGCATTCTGCAAGCAAATTTTTGAGGAAGCGAGAGCACTTGAGAGGGGGCCGGCCTTTCCCAATTGGCATCTGTGAAAACTTGGTTCCCGGTATTAGTTGCTTTCTCTGAAATTTGACACTCCACTGAATGAAACAAAACTTAGTGCACTGATGGCATCACCTGTGATTAACAAGCCTGCCACTTGTTTATATATATATCATATTGTATACTTTCGACTGGACTCAGTACAAATTGTGCAACTGGAGATTGTTAGTCACATCTCAAGGGCATCGTCTCCACGTGAGTTGGTTCCCTTTGCTTGGGTTTCTGAGTTGACAACTCGAACTTTTTACCCTAAAATTCCGGCAATTAAAGACCACTTAGATGTACGTATCTTTTGTTGTAAGCGTATAATTTCAGCAGAGAAAACGATGGTTTGGTGACTGCACTGATGATCGGTTAAGTGTTCTGATAAGTCTCCCACAAAGTGTTGGTAGTTTGGTCCTTGGAATTGATGGGTTGATCATATAGTGGTGACTGGTGATCTGGGTGTGTTTCGGCACTTGTCTTTTTCCTACTACGTTCATCGGCCTGCCCGGAATATTCTCCATCCTTAAGCTTAACCAACGAAACAAGACCACAGTTACAATCGTGGAACCATCTGGTCTAACGTTTCTTTCAATTTCAATTTTAACTCTCTTACACTTGTGAGCTTAAGGACAAAAATTTCGTTGTTAACTTACCTACTAAAATTTTCTATATGCAACTTCATGCACATGGAATAAATTGGTTGAAATTTTCTTTCATGTCAATCTAATTAAATTCTAATTACCTTTGTGGGTTTAAATACAAAAATTGCATTGTTAACTAATTAATTACTCAACTAAAGCTTCATCTTTGACCAATCAGCCTCCATCTGATTGTGTCAAAACATCAACCAAGGCCTACAATATCTATCTGGAATTCCTTTCATTCATGTCGCTCTCAGCCAACCTCCTCGAACACTTATTCCCATTATTATGGTGACAAAAAATATCTAATGAAACTGCGCATGCAGTAGTGAGAGTTTGAGTGAGTAAGTAGGAGTTGTAAGCCTCAATCTGTTTGCCAAATCATCGAAAGTGAATTCTGGTAAGAGTACCCAAAAAAAAAGAGTAAATTAATTTGTTTTGCTTTGTTCGACTGGCAGGAACGTGCGAGGAAGGGGCGCATTAGACGATTTACATTACATTACATTACATGCAACACTCGCACAGTCGATCAACTCTTCCCGATAAAACAAAAGCTGAATTAGATATATAATGCCACACCATAACATAACATTGTTTGTCTGATACATTGACTCTCTCTCTCTCTCTCTCTCTCTCTCTGCAGCTTGCTTGGTGATATCTAGCTGTAGTGTGACTGTGACTGACCCAGTTCAAAAACCAAATCATTTCTGTGCACAGAATGTGTAATGGTAGACACACACCCAACAATGACCACTCCGGTCCCCGGCTGCAAGTGCTCATTGTATCTGAAACCAACTAATTTAGACTCTTCCATATCACATTCTTTAATCATGAACAAAGCCTTTTCCCTGTGAGGCCCAGTAATACCCAGAAGATCACAGTGAACCCAATTAAGTGGATTTCGCTTTACTCATCTCCACTCCACATTCACTGAAGGTAAAATATCTTTTTACTGCTGTTTCGAGCCAAGTGAGAGTGAATAAAGTTTTAAGAAGAAAAAGACAAGAGCACAAGAATATATATGCATGGATTTATGGAAGGATATATAGCTAGGAGGATGAAAGAATATATAAATTTGCAGAAGATGATGGAATAAAGGGACCTTTGAAGCACGCGAGTGACGCATGTTCTGGGTGGGGGTTGCTGTTACAAGGATGAGCAGTGAAGAGATCGATTCCACTTGAAGAAAGAAAGGCACAAGGGTGAAAAAGACAAAACGAAGTCCCCTATGGAAGGTCTATTAATTATTGTAACATCAACTACGAAATCAATCCAAATTTGACTGCAATTAAGTTATGGATGTGCAGCATCGAGAATCACCTTGCCAGTGCTCCAGTTTCACCAAATAGTGTCGTGTTCACTTGGATATTAATCCAGCATAAGCATTAGCATTAATCTGCAATTATTCCATATTTCCACTGATTAAACCATTAATTGTCCTTGTTCTTCTGTGGTTAATTTACACAATTTTTTTCATATAAAATACTGTGATTAATTAATGTTCATATATAGAAATTCTTTTTAGGTAGTGATTAGCCAAATTATTTTCAATAAAAATTACCCATAAATTTTAATTTGTTTACAAAAAGAAAGAAAATGAGATCTCTTGTATATGTTAATTATAGTATATATATGTTGACATTTCCCTATCCATGAAAGGTATTGTTCCAATCATGGTCTTGTTCAAATCTAGAATAGTAGTGGTACTCCTTTTCAGATATTTTATTGAATAATACACAAATTAATTTTTTTAAATTAAAACAAAATTCAAGAATAAAACAGAATTGTTTAGTTGTGAAAAATAGTTCTATTTTCTAAGAATATTACTCTATAGAAAATAAATATTAAAAATTTAAGACCTATTTTGTTTCTATTTTAAGACTTCAGCCCTAAAAGTCCTATACCTTACAAACTTTCTCTTCCTTCTTATTCAACTTAAGCTTCTTCCACCCGCAGCAACTTCTGGCTATCATCTAGTAAGGACTCCAACGATGATGATAGTCCCAAAATCAAGCAGCTCCAACAACTCCTAGACTGGATCCAACCATTTTTGTGGCAAAAACAACCAAATCTAGTGAGTTTTAAACTTGGGGGATGACAAATTTGGCAACATTACAACTGGTGTTTGATGACTGCATCTAGCTTACCGTGTTTTCGATAACAAACAACTCCAACGAGTCAACGATAAAAGGATCAGATCCATCATTTAATGTGAGATCCACACAAAATCTGATTGTCTAATTTACAACTCATTACTACTTTTCAACCAACATGTATCTCTAATCATTTTTATTTAGTATAGATGATTTGAGATGGGATTTAATATAAATTTATAATATATTTTTCATGGGTCTAATATAATTTTTTTTTAAAAAAAAGTTATTAGGTTATTTTTAATATTTAATTAAATTACTCATCTAATTTATAATTACTAATTGTAATGGTTGAATTAATGTAGGTCAACCAATAATATTTTTTTACTCATAGTATGAATTTAATGTACACTGAATACAAATTTAATAAAATTAAATAATGTTTTCAATTTTTATTTTTTAAAAAAATCAATAAATTAAAATAAAAAAATGACATAAAATTAAATAGAATGAAAAAGCAGTGTACCTATATGCCTATATATGGTAAAAAAGTGGTGCGAAAGGTGGACCATAAATGCCCAACAAAACAAACAAGCCTAGACCTCCCTACCATTAGCTTTCCACATTACGCATACGCGAAAGAAGGGATTGGTTCCCAATTCCCTTTCCCTTTGCCATACCCCTCCCCCAATTAGCCCATTACCACCAAAAGCAATTGTTCCCGCAACTCGCCATAAAGCCAGCACCGCCCCCACCAATATCCACAGTTCCCTGATGCAACAGCAGCTGCCGCAGCCGCAGCAGCGCCCACGCCATTCCCACTAAATCTCCAAAGACCAAACTTCAAACTTCCAAACAGTACTTTGCTTCCATAATACACCTCTCTGTCAATGGTGGAAACCAGGACAACCAGTTATGGCTTCACTGTTTAAGGCGTGATACGTACGTAGCCTTTTTTTCTTTTCTTTTCCACTGATTTGGTCTTTGTTGAGACGCAAAAGCTACTCTGCCGATCGATCGAGTCTCATTTCTTGGTCCCGTCGAGAGCCATTTGCTAAAGTTATTAATGGGGTTGCTGCTCTCTTAGTGCATGTCAATGCAACTTATGATAACTTGGAAACCACTTCCGCCCCACCTCAATAACATGATTTTTCTTCTTCTTCTTCTTCTCTCGAGTTGTTTGCTATTTGATGGATGGGGAAAAGAGAGAGAGGGTTCTGCTCGCCTTGGAATCGATTCTTGATAAGAATTATGATTTATTGATTACAACAGCTTTAGTTACTAGCAACTGGCTATATATATATCTTATCTATATATGCCTTTCCCAGTTAGTGTTCCCTTTATTCATCAACTTGTCATCTTCACCTCTCCTGGAATTGTCGAAGTAAACAAATTAACGACACCAGCGATGCCTTGATCAAATGAGTAGGTAGTATCTTATATATATATATATATATATATATCTTATCTATAAGATTGTTTGGTATTTTTGTATGTAAATTAAGTGTGATAGGAAGAGTGTCGCAAATGATTACTTGTCACTCAAAACAGCCAAAGCGTTCACTTTAGCAACTTCGTCTCAAACAATGCATTAGAGAAGACCCATTGCCCAAACAGGCGGGATTAGTGGATACCCTGTCATATATGGAAGATATTGTCTAGCAATATTAGAGCAAGCGAACTCTTGAGAGATTGAGAATCTCAAACATAATCTTCAACAATTTCCCTGTCCTGTTCGTTAATTACATGCAATATTAATTAACATGACTACCTTTCATGAGTAATTCCTCCGCTTAATCAAAAATTTAAGGAATAATCTAGTAATCCTAGCTACATGCCTTGAGCCGCAGCCAGAGATAAGAGAAACCCACCAAATTAGTACTGTTACTGTACAAAAAGTAAGAAAAGCCAGAAAGAAAGTTAAACAGATGTCAATTCTTGAGTCCTAACTAACGGGTCACTAGCCCAATATTAATTTATTAATAATTTCTAGGAAAGGAAGAAAAGTGAAAAAAATTAATCAATTAGCTAGCACTAGCTAGCAGTCATTTCCTAGCACCCCATGTGATGCATTTGTAACCCTTTTTATCCCAGCGGCCAGATTTATCGAGGAAACAAGCGATGCCACTCCACAGCGGCACCACCGTCACCCTTCCAAGTCCAATCGCTAGCTACTTTGCATGCATGTCACGTCCACGATATTATTGCTCTAATTAATAATCTTATCTAATTAACGTACATTAATCCAAATTCTCACAACTATAATCTTCTACACACAAACTGCCAAACGATTAATGTTAATTAATGTTATGATTATACATATAGACTATTCTCTTTAACCAATTAAGATATGGAAAATGGGGAGGGCTTGAGGTATGCTAGCTAGTTGATGAGGGTTTCAATTACGAGAGAGACGTGTTTTGTAAGCGATGACAACACTTGCATTAATTAATTGCAAGTAATACTAGCAGTACTGGATTATATTATACTGATGAGATTAATTGGTGAATGATGTCATCATATCTGAGTTTGTTTTATTAATTTCAGCTCATACGTCAATGTCTTAATTTATTTTTCATCGATTTCTCTATGCCAGCCACGCCAAATTAATACATCAATTAATTTATATCTACAGATATATATAGATACATTGATCCAATACAATTGCTGTACACAAACTAGAGAAATAAATTAGTCATATTAACAATATATATATATATATATATTCTGATTGAGAAGTGAGAAACAGCAACCCAAAATAAAGTACCCAGAGGCAAACAAGGGACATGAACGGGCATCAAACTAAGAATAACAATGTTGATACCATGATAAAAGAATAAAGAAAAGCTTGTTTATGTTGTGATCCAATGAAACTGTACAAAAACCAGCCTATTATTCGGTGGTGAGAATGTGGCTGGTCAAATGAAAAGTATAATTATTCTACATTAATTAGAATAAAATCTAAAAGATTCAGTCACCCCAACTGTATAACTGGTGATATACCCAATCAAACGTGTGTGTGTGTGTGTATATATAATAGATTTGTATCATTTCTAAGATCATATTAGGTATATGTAAATAGTTTCTGAAATAGTTTAGGGTTTAGGGATGTATTTCAAGTTATGCATGTGCAAATAAAAAAAATAGATTTTAAATCATATTCGCATGAATTTTTATTTTTTTAGTAAAATAAGAAAGAATATTTTGAAATTCATCTTATTAACAATATTTCATAATTACAAAGGACTTAATCATATATATCTATATTCTTATATTTATTTTTATATGTTTATATATATATATTAGAAAAATATATAAAATAGATCATATATTTTTATATGTTTAATAAAATAGTTAATATATTTATATATAAATATAATATATAGAGAGTATTTAGACTCAAGGCAAGAATGATAAATATCATCATCTCGCCCCAATTCCAATTTAAAAAAAAAATAATTCTCTAAATTTCGCTTAATTTTAGTCAAATAACCTTTAAATCCACTCCAACTAAGATAAGATAAAACAAGTCCCATTAATTCGAATCATTTTCTCAACTCTAATTATAAGAGATCAAGTGCACGATAACTTTTAGAAACAATTATAATAGATAATTAGTGTGTCTACAAATTTTTATTGCTTGAACGAAGTTAATATATTAATAGATTTGTATAAAAGTCAACCTACTTGTATAGAAAGCACGAATAAGTGATAAATCAAATAAGAAATGTAATTCCACACTTATTAAAGAAAAAAATATAGAATTCAATTATACACCTATAATACATAACTAACAAATTCAATCAAGTATATATATATATATATCATAGAATCATAGATAATACTAGAAAGCATCTAATTCAAAAAACACAAACACTTTTAAGATACTTATTAAAGATATTCTAACATAATTAAATGCGCATAAATTCGGTCGACGACTTTAAGAATATACATCTAATAAATAAATAAGAAAGGATTTCTAAAACATTTAATGTCCATCTTATGTACTAAGCAATTAAGTCACGTTTCAAATAAATATAAATGGCAAAAGATTTAAATCGTAGGTGGCAGTATTTTAATGGTTTGTTTAGCTTTTTCATTGAATAGATGCACGAAAGTTATGTCACAGCAGTTAAGTTAAAGAAGATTATTGATGAGAAAGCTGTAACATAGTGATTGTTGGTAGCGAATGTACAAAGATTTGGGGAGAAAATGATAATAAATCAAGGGCGCAGGAAATTATTCATAACTGATGTGACATTACACGAGGGGACGGGCAAAAGCAATGAACAATAGTGTTTTCGTGAATTTGAGATCAATCAGCTTTGCTTTGCTTTGCTTTGCTTTGCTTTGCGCAAAGGGAAAAGGTCCGAAAAGTGGATTAGCATCTTTAGCATCCTCAGCCTCAGGCATCGAAACAACCAGCCTTCATCCATCGTACGGTCAGTTTTTGTTCTTTCTTCCCCCCCCCCCCCCCCCCCCCCTCCATTGGCCACAAAGGACTCACCTTCTACTTATCATTCATTCCTCAATAATTTTTATTTTTTGTTCTCTTTGTATATAATTTCCTTCTTTTATTTTCTTTAAACAAAAAAAATAATTATTTTCATCTTTTAAATGAGTAAAATTCGAATCCAAAAGAACTATTTTGAGATAACTGAAACACGTCCAAAGTTTTACTGAGAAGTACTGAAACACGTCCAAAGTTTTACTGAGAAGCTCAAAAATGAAAAAGAAAAACGGCCATATTTCTATTTTTAACAATAGAAAGGGCCATATTTTATTGGTTAAAGAAAATTATTAAATCAGACAATATAATATACTAAATAATTGAAAAAAACAAATCTCTATTAATTAAATTAAAGTATGATTCGTCTATAGCTTACCACGTGTATTGCATGATATAATGGATCATATAAATCAATCATCTTTTATGTACTTTTTATGAATCTTCAATTGTTATATTGATTAATTGCATAAATAATTAAATATAGAGACATTTATTAGAAAAGACAATGATAACGAGTACGTTTAAAAATTAAATTGAAGAATATTTTAAAAAAAATTAAAGACTAGAAAAACTCAAAGATTAAAAGTTTAAGATCAAAATAGAAAATTAATAAATGCCTCAAATTTTTGAGAAGGGCGATTAAAGAAATTGTGGAAGTAAAAGGGGCATTCTTGGAAAGAAAGGAGATTAAATGGGGCCTAAGTGAGATAAAGGAAAATAGAATAAAGGAAACAGTGGGGTCAATGTCTAATTTCCCCAAATTACATATTTATATATATATACGCATATATACGTGCAATGGTCATCTCGGCCATTCTTGCTGAGGGAGAGCAGGGAGAATTCGAGGGAGAAGATGATTCGGGTGACCAAGGGCTCGCCGAAAGGACGGAAGGTGCATAGAGTATCTCGCCGGAAAGAGGCCTGATCGGCTGAAAACGGAGGAGAAGAACCTGCCAGCAGTGAACAACCACACCACTTCCGGTGAGTTTTTTTTTCTTTCCCATTTCTATCATTTTTTTCTTGAAAACGAACCTATTATCTTCTTCTAGATACTCTGAGGATCCCTGGGAGAGCTTGCATGTGGTCGGAACTGTAGGAAAATGGCCGCAATCAGGGTTTAAGGTCACCGGAATATCGAGCCAGGAGGGACAGATATTTCAGGTACATTTAAGTTCTGGATTTGTTTGGTTTCTCCATGTTAATGGATCTAATCTGATTATCTGGGATCTGTAGAGGCTAGATTTGTGTTGGATTGTGGCTGGTTTGCAAGAAAATTGAAAGAAATTGAAGTTCTAAGATAATAAACAAAATTTGGCCATGGGTTCATATGCAATATCTGTAAATTCCGGGGGTTAAATGCAATATATTCAGATGTTTGGGGAGACAATTGAGATAATAAAGACCCTAGGGGTTATGTGTAACATCTGAAAAGTTGTGGGGTTTTCCTGATGTTTTTTAAAAATTTGGGCATTTGTGTAATTTTGAAAAAATTTGGGTTTAAATGTTTTATTGAGAAACCATGGGGATCTGAATGTGATTAAGGCATTTTTTTTTTTTAGTCTAGGTGTACTCAAAATATGAAGGTTTGGGCTCAAAAGATGTTTTTGGGAAATTATGATCAAAATATAACTTTTATAAAATTTAGGGTCAATGTATAATTTATAAAATTAAAGGGTCTACCAATATTATATGGTTTGGGGATCTAGTGTTGATGTGGTAAGAAGTTGGGCGCAAGTGAGACTTCTAAAAGAAAAAAAATGGGTAAAAGGGTAATTTTCAAAAGTTAGAAGACAAAGTGAGATCTTTAAATTTTGAGAGGTAAAATGTAAACAAATAGCAATAAGTTTTTGCATGTGTTACATGATTCTTAAATCAAGTTTTGATACTAATCTTGTTTAATTGTATGATTTAAGATGTTATCTAGTGAAAAATAATATTTAAATCTATAATCACGAGTTAATAGGTAAATACCTTATCGTGTTATGAAAAATTATCTTATCATAGCATAATCAAATGGTTTTTATTTGCATAGCTCTACTCTTGGCAACAAAATTGATAATTTTGTTATAAATTATTTTAAATTCACTAGGAAAATAAAATATATAAAAGGAAGAAAAAGTTTGATGTATGTGCATGATATCCATTATGTATTATTTGTAAAAATATGAATTATAACTTACCTAAAAGATTTTGATAAAACCAAACCTACAAGACATGTGTTTTTTAATATTTTGCATAAAAAATTATAAGTTAAAGAGAATTTTAAATGCTTATAGCAAGTATATCTGAATCGTGCTACTACACACGTGTCATATATAAAGTGTCGTAAAGTCTCATTATTAGTTATGCATATTTATAATTCTCTTAAATAAGATTAATTCTAACGCATATACATGTTTACCTATTATATGAAATCGTCACTATACAAGTTTACTTATCATGTAAAATCTTAAATTTATGTATTCACATGTTATATGAAGATAAGATTGTAAGGTCTCATATCACGTGTTGTACGAAATGATAATTTTTTAAATTTACTTGTCGTAAGAAATGATAATTTTTTAAATTTACTTGTCGTAAGATGTTACAATTTTACATGTCTATTTGAATAAAAAGTTGTTTCCTTTCTTAGATTTGCTGTATGGGGACATATGTGTTTGAAATTTTTTAAATCATATTAGTCAAATTAATTTCGAAATTAAAGTATAATGATCCGTGACATTTTTTCTTTTTTATATTATAAGTTTTATTGTTCTTTCTTTAATATTAAAAATGGAGTACCCTGATCACTTGGCACATTTCTCAATTTACCTTCTCAATGTAGCTCTAGGGGTGGGGTGGTTGAGGACGCCAGTAATAGGGTGTAATCTAAAAAAAAAAAAAAATAATAATAATAATAATAATAATGGAGTACCCAATTAATGTGGCTCAATCGTGGACCCATGAACCATTGTGGTCACTAATGACGTCATCTGATAAATGACCATGCCTAGAGAACCGGAATCGTCTCCTCATCTGCAATATTTGTAAAGATTAAATGAAAACGAAAACGAAATGCACCATCCAATTGTTCATCAATTATAGATTTATTACTAATTCAGCTCTTATAAAATATTTAATTCCCCCCCCCCCCCCCAGCGGATGATCGGTGGAAGTATTACTTAATACGGTACAACGCAATGCATCGTTATCAGCCTAGGCTCCAGGCATCGCATGATCGCTTCGGCCTACGTATCGACCAATCAACTATATATAGGGGCCATTTTTGCATTCCCTCCTCTAAGTGGTAAACCGGAAGCCGCTTTCTCAAGCAAGCCACGCCATTACCCGCAAGAGTTAAAACCAGGCCATGCCCGCAAAGAGGATGATGATGCAAAAGAAGGGAAACGGCTCTTTCTTATCCATTTTCATGCACGCTGATGGCGTTGACATCTTGCTAATGGTTCTCGGCGGCCTCGGCGCCGTCGGTGATGGGATTTCCATGCCGGTCATGTTGGTTGTCACTAGCAAGCTCATGAACAATATTGGTGCCTCAACATCTCCTTCTTCAGATACCGATTCCTTTTCCCATAACATCAACAAGGTCTTTCCCTCCCTCCCCCTCTCGCTTTCTCTCACATTCTTGATTATGCAAATTTGCTCACTGTGTTTTGTTTGATCTTTGAGTTGCAGAATGCAGCGGTGATGTGCTATGTTGCTTGCGCGCAATGGGTCGCATGTTTTCTTGGTGGGTTCTGCAAAAACACTAATTTTTCGCTTTGTTTTCCCTTAATTTCCTTCGTGAGGTCCGAAAATATTAATTCGAGTTTTTTTTTTTTTTTTTCAGAGGGGTATTGTTGGACAAGAACCGCAGAGAGACAAGCTTCGAGGATGAGAGCAAGGTATCTGAAGGCAGTTTTACGACAAGATGTTGGCTACTTCGATCTGCACGTGGCAAGCACCGCCGAGGTCATTACCAGCGTCTCTAGCGACAGTCTTGTAATTCAAGACGTCATTAGTGAGAAGGTCCGAGATCTTATGAGTTTCTGCTTTTTTTTTTTCCCCTTAAATTTGATTCTTGTGTTATTTTCAACAAATATGTATATGGGTTTTGATTTTCTTTATCTGTGATTTCAATATACGACAGGTCCCAGTCTTCTTGTCGAATTTATCCACCTTTGTGGGGGCTTACATCGCGGCATTTCTGATGCTATGGAGACTAGCCATCGTGGGTTTTCCATTTGTGGTCCTCCTCGTAATCCCTGGGTTCATGTATGGAAGAGCCCTTATGGGCATAGCTAGAAAGATGAAGGCAGAGTACAATAAAGCGGCTACAGTAGCAGAGCAGTCCATATCTTCCATCCGAACCGTTTTCTCCTTCGTCGGAGAGAACAAAACTCTGAACGAATACTCTTTAGCTCTTGAAGGAACGGTCAAATTGGGAGTTCGGCAAGGCTTGGCCAAAGGCCTGGCCATTGGCAGCAACGGCATCGTCTTCGCAATTTGGTCCTTCATGTCGTTTTACGGCAGCAAAATGGTCATTTACCATGGTTCTCGCGGCGGCACAGTCTTCGCCGTCGGTGCCGCCGTCGCTATCGGTGGACTGTAAGTATCTCCACCTCCTTTCCTTTTCCTGTTCTCCGATATTTATTGTACTCGTGGATCCTTGATCAGACCTTTATTTTCATCAAAATGTTAAAAAACTTTCACAATCAACTTTGTTTGATCTTTTATATTGTCTCCCAAAACGAAACGATGCAAACCCAAAAGGCTAGCTCTTAATCTTTTACTGATTATAATCAACTTTGTCTTGTTGATCAGCTCACTAGGCTCTGGTTTGTCCAATCTGAAGTACTTCTCCGAAGCATCGGCCTCGGGAGAGCGCATGATGGAGGTGATAAAAAGAGTGCCGAAAATCGATTCAGACAACACTGAAGGCCAAATCTTAGAAACCGTTTCAGGAGAAGTGGAGTTCAAACACGTCGAGTTTGCCTACCCATCAAGACCAGAATCCATAATTTTCAAAGACTTCAACTTGAGAATCCCGGCAGGGAAGACAGTGGCGTTGGTTGGGGGAAGTGGGTCTGGAAAATCAACGGTGATTGCATTGTTGCAGAGGTTTTACGACCCAATGGGAGGAGAGATTCTCCTTGATGGAGTTGCCATTGAAAAGCTTCAGGTCAAGTGGGTAAGGTCGCAGATGGGGCTAGTCAGCCAAGAGCCAGCCCTCTTCGCCACTACAATTAAGGAGAACATACTTTTCGGCAAGGAAGATGCTGAGATGGAGGAGGTTATTGCCGCTGCAAAAGCTTCAAATGCTCATAATTTCATATGTCAGCTGCCTCAGGGTTACGATACCCAGGTTGGTCCTCCTCCTACTGCTTTATCTTCTACATCACCCTATCTATCTGGCCACGATTTTAATGTCCTAAAAATAAAAAATTCACTGTATTTTCCCAAAGGACAAGACAAGTGAGACCAAAAGTTTGCTAGCTAGATGATCACTTTCAATTAATGTATCAACTTTTTTAGGCTTTCCTTGTTACAAACTTGAACGCTTTTTCAAGCAAATCCAACCGCCCACATATGTGACATGATGTGCTCTGGGCCTAGCATATCCTCCGGAAATTAGTGGGTCGCTCATGGACTCCTTTACCATACATAGTCTTTGGGAAAGGACAAGATGAGGCACCACTTCCCGATGCATCTTATAATTTGTTCATCTAATTGCCATCCCAACCCAACTCCTCAGCTTGATTCAGAGCCCCTCAACGTGAAAACAGTTGGGCTGCAACATTGACGAAAAGGGTATTTCGGATAATTCATTTTAAATACTTTCATTAATGGGTAATAAATACATGTTTGAAAATATTTTATAAATTAAGATTTAATAATAAATATATATTGTTTGTTTAAAAATAATATACATTTATATATTGTAATATTTATTTCTTTTATTGTAATGAATTCATTTATTTTAACAGCAATCAATAAAAATATTTCGACTAAAAAATGAGTTATAATAATAAATAAATTCTGCCAAAATAAAGTGTATTTACCATATATTTAATATTTCATCATGTGTCCAAATAAAAAAAAATAATTATTTAATTATAAATTGTTAATGTCATTTTTTTTTTACAATATTTGATATAAAAAATATAACTATTAATTGTCAACATAATTTATAATTTTGGTTCAGGTTGGTGAGAGGGGAGTCCAAATGTCCGGCGGACAGAAGCAGAGAATCGCGATCGCAAGGGCCATAATCAAGGCGCCACGCATCTTGCTCCTCGACGAGGCCACAAGTGCTTTGGACTCTGAATCGGAGCGAATAGTGCAAGAGGCACTCGATAACGCCTCCGTCGGCCGCACCACCATCGTCATTGCCCACCGCCTCTCCACCATTCGTAATGCCAACCTCATCGCCGTCGTCCAGAGTGGCCAGGTCCTCGAGACCGGATCCCATGACGAGCTAATCCAGAACGAAAAGGGATTGTATGCATCCTTAATCAGACTCCAACAAACAGAGAAATCCAAGGAATTAACACTCTCCTCCACAGCCACTTCAATTTCTCCACCGAACGCCGCAATTTCAAGGCTCGATGTGAACAACACAAGCAGCCGTAGGTTATCAATGCTGAGCCGCTCCAGCTCGGCAAACTCAACTGCAATGAGCCAAAGAGTAGAGAATGCTTCGGTTCTGATCGAAGAGCCGTCTCCAGTGCCGTCGTTTCGCCGACTGTTGGCAATGAATCTACCGGAATGGGAGCAGGCGACGATGGGATCCATAAGCGCGATTTTATTCGGTGCGGTTCAGCCGGCGTACGCGTTCGCTATGGGTTCGATGATATCGGTGTATTTCTTGCCGGATCACAGTGAGATAAAGGAGAAGACAAGGATTTACGCGTTGTGCTTCTTGGGGTTGGCTGTGTTCTCACTATTGGTAAACATATGTCAGCATTATAACTTTGCTTACATGGGGGAGTACTTGACTAAGAGGATTCGGGAGCGGATGTTGTCGAAGATTCTCACTTTCGAAGTCGGATGGTTTGACAGGGACGAGAATGCTAGCGGCGCTATCTGTTCTCGACTCGCCAAAGATGCTAATGTGGTACGTGCCATGATTATTGAAATAAATTCAATGAATGAAACTGAAAATGAAACAAGTATAACCCCAGTTTTGATGTTATAAAATCTTATAGGTGAGATCATTGGTGGGTGATAGGATGGCGCTCCTTATCCAAACATTCTCGGCAGTAACCATAGCTTGTACCATGGGCCTGATCATCGCATGGAGGTTAGCCGTGGTCATGATAGCCGTCCAACCTGTCATCATCGTTTGTTATTACTGCAAAAGGGTCCTTCTCAAGAGCCTGTCCAAGAAGGCCATCAATGCCCAAGATGAAAGCAGCAAACTTGCGGCCGAGGCCGTCGCAAATCTCCGAACCATCACAGCATTTTGTTCCCAAGCCCGAATCCTGAAGATGCTCGAAAAGGCCCAAGAAGGCCCAAAACGAGAAAGCATCCAACAGTCTTGGTTCGCGGGCATCGGGCTTGGTACCTCCCAAAGCCTCATGTCGTGCACTTGGGCCTTGGACTTTTGGTACGGTGGCAAACTCATAGCCCAAGGCTACATTGGGCCCAAATCACTCCTTGAGACGTTCATGATCTTGGTGAGCACGGGTCGGGTCATTGCGGATGCTGGTACCATGACTAATGACCTTGCCAAGGGCTCTGACGCGGCTGGCACCGTGTTCGCCGTGCTTGATCGTAACACCGAAATTGAGCCCGAAGACCAAGAAGGTTACAAGCCGGACAAAATAACAGGCCACATAGAGCTTCGCGATATCCAATTCGCCTACCCGGCTAGGCCCAACCTGATGATCTTCGACGGCTTTTCAATCAAAATCGAGGCCGGAAAATCGACGGCATTGGTGGGACAAAGTGGGTCCGGCAAGTCGACCATCATCAGCTTAATTGAACGATTTTACGACCCGCTTAGGGGCACCGTGAAAGTCGACGGTCGTGACATAAAATCGTACCATCTAAGATCCTTAAGAAAACACATCGCTCTGGTGAGCCAAGAGCCGACCTTATTCGCCGGCACCATACGCGAAAACATCATATACGGCGCATACGACAAGGTTGATGAGTCTGAGATCATCGAGGTGGCGAAGGCAGCCAACGCCGACGATTTCATCGCCGGCCTTAAAGATGGATATGACACCTGGTGCGGGGACAGAGGATTGCAGCTATCGGGCGGCCAAAAGCAGCGCATTGCAATAGCCCGCGCCATATTGAAAAACCCGGCGATTCTACTGTTGGACGAGGCGACCAGCGCCCTGGACAGCCAATCGGAAAAGGTGGTCCAAGACACCCTAGAGAGAGTAATGGTGGGTCGGACTAGCGTGATTGTGGCTCACAGGTTAAGTACCATACAGAACTGTGATACGATTGCAGTGTTGGAGAAAGGGAAGGTTGTGGAGAAAGGGAACCACGCTTCCTTGTTGACGAAGGGGCCGTCTGGAGCTTACTACTCTCTGGTTAACCTTCAGAACAAACCCAACTGAACTACAAATTCACGGGTAGCGGCTTTCCCCAACAAAGTGATGGATCCATGGAGCTTATTAATTCGAGCTTGTATTCGTACGTAATGGCTAACTGTTCATCACATATTTATTGCACATATACTACATAGCTACGAGTAAAATTTACTTTTCCTTTACAATAATTGCTTTCGACTTTAAAGTTCATTATTCACTCATCTATGACGTTAAGATTCTATTAGGGATGCGTAGCCGCAAAAAGACAATCAAGTTAGAGCTCAAAGCTTACTGCCAGTTGTGTTCATCCTATTCCATACCATGTTGTACCGTGCCCTTGTGCCAGTTCTTCCAAGTCAACTAAAATAAGGATCCCCCACGGTTGAGCCGCCCAGCTTAAATCCAACGCATTAGATTAGTATTATCTAGTTGGATTGGCCCATTGGATTGATACGAATAAAGAGTGGTTTAATTTCTTTACTTGACTTGCAAGCTTCACGATGGACTAGAAATTCATTCTACCTCTGCATTCCCATTTCACTTCTCCAATCTGGCCGATGATTTTGACATTAATAACATAAATGGTTGTTATTTCAGATTGGGCCTTAACGCCGTAGCAAGCCCAGAAAGACAATCAAGGCCCCGAATGAGAGTTCAAAGCGCTGTAGCTGCTGCTCCTAACGTCGCCCATCTCCTTGGTGAAAGTCCAATATCCAAAAGTGATTGCTTTACCAATAAGGTTAACCTTGTACGGTATTTTACTTTTCTGTTGATAGCAATAAAATTTCAATTTTTTGTGCCTTTTTAGAATTTAAACATTTTAATTTTGTCAATAATATTCTAATTTGATCGATTGAATGCAATTTTATCCGATTCTTGAATTTAATCAGAGAGGCATGTGCCTTTTATTGACGTGACATGTTACTTGATATTTTAAAATATAAAAGTGAACTTTACATATATATATATGTAAAAAAATATAAAATAAAATACTATGTTGAATATATATATATATATATATATGTGAGGAGAGAATAAAGAAAGGGGATGACAGGATAGATTGAAGGGGACGACTGATTTGGAAGTTGAAGGCGATGATGAAACCGATCTAAAATCTAAAAACTTGATAGTTGATTGTGTTGGGCTTATAAGCCATTGACCCACTTATTATTTAAATTTAATATGGTCCAGTCCATGTTTATAATAGTTGGAGGGCTAACATTGTAATTTTCGTTGGGCGTCCAATATAAATAAATAAAAGATTTTGTCTTTTGCCCTTTGACTTTGGGCTCAAGGATTTGGTTGGCGTCGGGATTAGAATTAAATAGCAACAACTTCCGAATTGTATATATATGCAGACTCATGCACGAAACCGTGAGTTTAGAGAGAGGAGCCGCTGCTGGTTGATTATTTTGAGGAGGAAGTTTGTGTCCTTCTACTTCAATGTTTGCTTTCTATCATTAATTGTTTGGTAAAGTATTTATCTCCTTTTATTGTTATTTTAGCTTCTATCTATTATCATATAGATGATGAAATTTATGGTTATCAAGAGTTTATCTTGAATATGTGTAGTGGATTACCTCTTAATTTATGACAAAAATTTCAGAGAGTAAGAACGTAGTATTTTATTATTTAGTAATAGTAAAATTGACAGTTCGTTCTGTAAATTTTTTCTTTGCATTTGAGGGTTTTATGATGTTAAATAATTATTGATGTTAATATATTGCTATTTTACTTATTCTAGTATTATATTGTGTTAGGTAGTTGTCTTGAATTTTTATTTTAATTACACAATGAAAAAGAAATTTTATTTATGTTGGTGTATTGAATATTTCTCTACAGATCGTTGACATCAATGAGACCGACTTAAGTGATCGATAGCAAGGGTGAGATGGCTGGCAAAGGACATCATCGGTTGGTAAGAGTAAAGTCGTCAGTAAATTTTTGTGAGGTGGTTACGAGCAGGAAGAAGCCCAAATTAGAAATATTAAAAGCCAACTATCACATGTCAAGGCAAAGATGACAATTGTTGGACTTTCTTCTCCTTATTCCGAATTAACCTCCATTGCTGCTTCTAACTTCTAAATCGATCGTCACCTCCAGTCTAGTGTCGTCATCGCCCATCTCTTACCATTCCTTCTCTATGCCCAGTTTCATCACATGTATATGTGGGGCTCATTCAAATATTTTAAAATGTCAGGTGATATGCCACATCAGAAAAGACATATGCCTCCTAATCAAATTCGGGTATTTAATAAAATTACACCTAATAAATTAAATCTATAAATTATTTTAGAAATTAAAACGTTTGAATTAAATTACAAAGGCACAAAAATGTTTAGATTTTTATTGCTATTATCCCTTTACTTTTCGTTAATTTGTAACCAGTGAGAAGATTTTATTTGAAAATGACGATTTTATCATATCCCAATTTGTTCACGGCAGCAGCATTTTCATTTTAAGTTTGAAATGCCTCCAAATGGAGGTTATGGGGTGTAATATAGCTATATATTATATTAATTATATAATATGTATTTCAAAGCTAAATTTATAAGGCCTAATTTTTTTGTGATATGGACGAAACCATGGGCTATCACTCCTGAGCCCATTATGACCCACTTACTATGATATCTGGCCAGGCCGGGCGCCAAACTTTGGGCTACCACTCCTGAGCCTATATGACCCTCTTACTATAATATCTGGCCGGGCCGGGAGCCAAAGCATGGGCTACCACTCCTGAGCCCATTATGACCCATTTACTATAATATTGGGCGGCCGGGCCGAGTTCTCGTTTAACATTCTAAGCCGAATTTTACACACGAGTAAAACTCTGTCATGCCTTCTTGCGGGTGTGAATTTCTTTTTTAAATTAAAATGATTTAACATGAATTATTTTTGTTGTGTTATAGACATGGTTGTTAAATTTTCGATTTTACAATATGATTTTATGCACCGAAAACCCTTACGATTTTAAAGTTGAATTGCACTCAATTTTACGATTTTATATGTCGAAAATCCTTTTACGATTTTAAGATTTTAACAACTTTAGTTATAGATAAAACTTTATTAAAAGACTACAAAATTCTAAAAGTCCAAATAATTTTTTGAGCTAAAAATATTTAAATTTCCTTGTAAACGGAGGTCTCGCATAAAACGTAAATCAGATAATTTTGATATTTAAAAATCTTTCTGAATCTTCTATAAAAACTATAAGTAATTATTCATAAAAAATTATAATTTTAAAAATATTTTGAAATATAGATATAAACATCATTTAAAAGAGTCATAATTATAATGGGTTTCAAAATATTAAGATGAACATTATCTCTAAAAATCTTAATTTTATAAGATTTAGGCGAAAGAACTTCCTTATGCTAGTTAATTATTTTATTTTTTTAAAACTGAATCAATTTGACGATAACGTTTTTAATAGAATAAATTTATTATTAAATATCAAAAAAACAAATTTAAAATTCAACAATCACACGGGTGATACATTTTCTTGAAACCAAGTCTAAGACGTTGGGCTGTCTTGTTTTTTTATTTTTAATTAAAATCGCCACTCTTTTTATAAGGTGTAAATTATTGACATTTTCGCTCCATGAACTGTTAGCCTTTGAATTTACCTCTTTTAAGGGAATAAAGTAAGAGTGGATGGAAGGGTTATGATTTCATTTAATTTATTAAGGTAAGTATCATATTTAAATTATTGTTTCTCTCTCATTTATTTATTTATTTATTGTTTTGTAGCTATTGTTTTACTTTATCTTAAAGTTTGGTATTTTGGTTTATCCTATAAGAGTACTGAAACCTTATTAAAATACAAAACAAATCTTATTGGGCCAACGAGTTGAAAAGCCCACGGTGGGTGGATAAGGCCCAAACAATGAGGATATCTTTCCAAAACAGGCCCTGGGCCCCAAGGCCCAGCCACTTAATTTCATGCAAGTATATGTAATGTTGTGCTACGTGCTAGAACAAAATGTAATTCACGTGACGGGTAATGTAATGGTAGAATTTATAAAATTGAGTAGTGTAATGTTATATATATATCATATAATTATTATACAGTGAGGGGTCACACAATGTGGCGGTGGCATGAGATACTTGGTTTTAAATAAGAGAATATATGAAAATGGATTATTCAAAATTTAGTTTCCTACTATTTAATTATATTTATATAAGAATTTTATTTTATTTTTAAATTGTGAAGTAATTTTGAATTTTTGTAATTTGGGGTTGAGATTACGCGTTATTACATACACACAGTGTCACGTAAAATTAAGACGGACAGTAGGGAAAGGGAACTCTCCTCTACGCATTTTCTCTCGCCCATCTCTCTCTCTCTCTCGGTCTGCCTCTTCTCTCTCTCTTCGGTTTAACCTCTTTGTTGTTCCTCTCGAACTCGTTGGCTCGTTCCTTCTCAACGTTGGAGAAGAAAATCCGAAGGAATAACAGAGGGCGAAACAGGGGCCGATTCGCTCTCTGGAATAGTTGATCGGAACAATTGAACTGGGTTTTGCTTTTCTAGGTAGGTACTCGTTAGATCTGCTCAGTGGTTTTCTGTTCCTCTGCCGAGGAAACCTCGGCGGTGCTTCGAGTGGTGAGGTTTGTTGGACTTGATTTCGAATGTTACGGTTTTCTTCTTTTGTTAAGGCTTGTCCCTAAAGGAAAGGGAAAAAGTTGATTCTGTTGTTGTGCAGAGATGAAGCGATTACGAGATGATGTTCACGCTAACTCGCAATTTAAGCGGCCGTTTAGTTCTTCTCGTGGGGAATCGTGAGTTCTGTCTTTCTATCGTTGTAGATATATGTCCTTTTATCTTTTTGTATCTTTTTCTTTATGCAATTGTTTGATTCTGGAGGATTTGTTGGTTTGGTTTCGGTTGATTATGTATCATGCAAGTGGATTAGGTAAGAAAATTTTCCGGTTTTGGCTTGTCTACTAACAGTGTTACTGCCTAGTTCACGCTTGGCCGGCGGCTGTAGGGTTTGATTTGTTGAGCGGTTGGGTTCTCATTTTTGTGTTCCATGCTACGTTCATCCTTCAATTGCTGTGCGGATTTCTTGGAATCTGTGAGGGATTTTGGGTTTCCTCACTGGATTTCTGTTGTTACGTGATTTTAGTAGGAAAATCTGTGATCATATTTTGGCGAAGCCCGTTATTTATACATGTTCTCATCTACTTTATGCTTGCAGATACAATCTTCACAAGAACTGCGAAGTAAAAGGGACTTTCATTGAGTGTTGTTTTTATTAATTGTTCATTTTGCCGAGTTTTATTTTTCTGAAAGCAAAAATAATAATAGAAAACAGAAAAACCAAACATTCGGCTATTGAAAATACAAAAACAGCAGCCACGTACTGCGACCTAATTGCCTAAATGGAAGGTTTTTCTTCACCTTGCTGCCTGACAAATGAGGCCTTTTATTCTTAAAAAGGCATGTCAGTGCACAAGGGTCCAGCAAGGATTGGGGTAATGTAGTTTCTGTATACAACTCTACTCTTAACTTGCACTTGAGCCCTTGAGCCTCCAGTTATGAAAGAGCAACCTTGCCATTGCTACTAAAATTTTCCTTCCAAAAACCAAACCAACTCTTAGCAGAAAAGAGACCGTTTTCACAAGTCAAACCATTGACCTTCTTGTTACAAAGGAGTAGTTTTACTGTTGCGTCTAACAGGGTGTTTGGTATCTGGAGTAGTTAGTGATGGGATTAAGTAATCCCTACCCATGTTTGGTACACCAAGTTTGAAGGAGTTATAACCCTAGGGTATACCATCCCATGTTTGATATCGTAAATTCTGAATGAGGTATATAGACAGGCTTTGATTGCTAAATGACTATTTTGCCCATATTTACATACTAGAAAACAAATTATGTTTGCAATATTATACGTAACCATCTTGATTGCTGCATTTTTTTGGGGGAAAGATAATGAGCAACTGTTATTGGTATGAATTGCACAAACCCAATCTTGGAAATATGATTTATGGAAGGAAAAGAAATAAAATGAAAAACCAAGATCTCTTTTCTGATTCAGAAACAAAAGAAAACCCAAAACCCAAAAATTGAAATCGAAGGAACAATGATCAAAACCCCAAAATCAAATAAGAAGAAACATTGATCTGGAAATCGATGATCCAAAAACCAGATCTGGGAACCCGAAGAATCAGGAAGAAGAAGAAGGAGAAAAGAGATCCTGGCTATCGGCGGCAGCTTGGCAGCCTTCGCAAGTGGCCAGTGTCGGTGGTGTCTCCCTCTGGTTCAATGCGTTTTCCCTGTTCGATATGTTTTCAGGAGTAATATTTGCCCCTAATCCATGTTCCAAATGTTCTGTAAGGCTTGCCCTCCAAGAACAAACTAAATAGTCGTATAAAATGGCATTGAAGTATATGTAGCCATTTTCTAGAACACATGGATGGAGACACATATCATGCACACAGTGAACAACAACTTATATGAATCTCGGTTTACTGAATCTATTGATGAAGATACACACACACACATATGATATATCATGTGCATGGTGCAACAACTACTTATATGGATCTCAGTTTACTGAATTTATTATTGGATGAGTTGATTTCATGTTAAATGTAATATCTTTCTGGTGATGAAGCTATGGGCAGCCCCAGATTCCCAGTGGAGGTGGAGGAAGCGGAGGCAGTGGAGGGGGAGGTACACAGAAACTAACTACCAATGATGCTTTAACCTATCTCAAAGAAGTCAAGGACATGTTTCAAGATCAAAGAGAAAAATATGATATGTTTCTTGATGTCATGAAAGATTTTAAGGCTCAAAGGTACATAGCTTCCTCTTTGT
This sequence comes from Diospyros kaki, assembly GCA_036245055.1. NCBI lineage: Eukaryota > Viridiplantae > Streptophyta > Magnoliopsida > Ericales > Ebenaceae > Diospyros > Diospyros kaki. Next base: position 1,264,669 of record BSEG01000004.1, on the reverse strand, counting down.
TCTTTTATGGCACACCAATTTATGAGGGCATCAAACATCTCATCTTCATATTACTGAATTTTTCTTCCAGGATTGACACGACTGGTGTCATAACAAGGGTGAAGGAACTGTTCAAAGGGCACAACAATCTAATATTTGGATTTAACACCTTCTTGCCAAAAGGCTATGAAATTACCATCACTGATGAGGAAGAGGCCCAGCCAAAAAGAACCGTTGAGTTTGAAGAAGCTATAAGTTTTGTAAACAAGATAAAGGCAAGTTTTTTTTTTTTTTTAATTCAAAATCTCTGCATTTAGTGACTTTTTTCTTTCATTTGTTTATAGCAATCTAATTGATTATCTTTCTCCCTACAGAAGCGTTTCCAAAATGATGATCATGTATATAAGTCATTTCTAGAAATCTTGAATATGTATAGGAAGGAGCACAAGGGGATCACTGAGGTCTACCGTGAGGTAACACTTTAGTACTTCTTTTTAAGCGAAAATATTAAGTGGCACTTATTGCTTTGCTCTAAATGAACTATTGGTAGTTTTATAGATTCTATCTACTTATAACAAACAAAAAGAAAGAAAGAAAGGAATAAGTGTTTGTGAAATTGTTTTGCTATGCTTTGTAGGTTGCTGCACTTTTTGCAGATCACCCTGATTTGCTTGAGGAGTTCACTAGATTTTTACCAGATACTTCAGCCCCTCCATCAGCACCGCTTGTTCCATTTGTCCGACATTCTTTTCATCGCTATGATGAGCGGAGCTCTGCTATGACTGCACCTCGGCAGGCACCAGTTGACAAGGTAATATATGTAGATATATTCTTGTTCTTTCTTTTTCTTCCCTGTTTTTCTGCATTCTTTATTTCTCATCATTTATGTAGATAAACCTTCTTTTTTTTAGCAACGCCGGCGAGACAGGATTATGGCTCCCCAGACAGATCGCGATGTAAGTGTAGACCGCAATGACATGGATGATGACAAAACGATGATCAAAATGCAGAAGGATCAGCGGAAGCGTGCAGAAAAGGAGAACAGGGAAAGAAGAAACCGTGATCAGGATTATAGAGAATCTGAGCATGATAGCAATAGAGATTTCAACATTCAACGCCTTAGTGACAAAAGGAAATCTGCCCGGAAGGTTGAGGACTTTGGAACGAATCCAGTTGGAGCCTCTTATGAAGATAAAGATACCTTAAGAAGTGAGTTGGTGATTTTTTTTATGATTATAGAGATGCATTTCAATAATTTTATGCTTTTCAGTTTTTCCTTTTCTTTTTTATTCTAGCATTGTGGTGAATAAGCTGTGACTACCATGTCCCCTTCTTTACTTCAGAAATTTGGTTCTTAAAGTCATATTTATTTGATTGTTGTAATATACAAGTATTTGTTATTTTCTCTTTTGTTTTACCTGTGATTATTTTTGGTGGATCTTGGAAATGCTAGACCTAACCAAAAAATTTGTCTGTTAATTCTGAATCATGATTTCACGGAGTTTACTCTTTACTGCATTATGTGTAACTTGCTGAGGATATCTGATCCCTTATCCTGAACCCTGAACTCTTTCCTCACCCCACCATCCTCAATTAATTAGAATGCATTATGCTTATACTAGATCTCTTCAGAGTGTATTCCTGTTTTACATATCTTACTATTTTGTAAGTTGAGATTTGTTTTATGTTTTCTTCTTTTTAGTTGGATTATTGCCATGTGATGCACTGCCTCACCATTTCCTTAAATTTTAAACCTTTCATATGTTGTCATTCCAGGCTTGTACAAGCAAGAGCTCACTTTCTGTGAGAAAGTAAAGGAGAGGCTGCACTCTGATGATTACCAGGCCTTCTTGAAATGTCTTAATATTTACAGCACAGAAATAATTTCAAGAAAGGAATTAAAAGGTTTGGTATGTGCCACATAATCCCTCCTATCTATTTTGTGGCAATTATCTTTTTTGCAACTATTGAGCAATCAAGGTATTCCATTTATTAACAAGAAATTGTGTTAAATATAATTGCTGAATTTGGCCAATGTTGATTCTCTTTGGGTTATGGGAATAATCTTAAACAGGTCTTGGGCCCATGTATTATGTTTGGTATAAGTTTTAAAGTTATGGTTGTTACATTGGGTTGTCTTTTACTGACCACTGTGTGCGCTGCATGTACATGGATCCATACATGGGCCAAGATGGCCCCTTCCCGACTTCCCCTTTGTGGTTCCCCCTCCTTTGAACTTCCTCTTTTGTGTAAATAAGAATTATGAACTAATACATTTTCTTCCATATCCTTATTCATTTTGAATTTCTTTGAAGATTTCCTTTACTTGTGGGTGAATTTAGGTCATTCTGAAATTTGTTCATCTCAGGTTGCTGATTTACTTGGGAAATATCCTGATCTTATGGAAGGTTTCAATGAATTTCTGGAGCGTTGTGAGAATATTGGTAACTTCTGAAATCTTGTTCCTGAACTTGTTTGATCCAGACATTTGAAGATCTTTTTCTGATTAATACCTCTATTGCAGATGTATTCCTTGCTGGAGTTATGAATAAAAGTATGTAACATGCCCTTTCCTTTTGTTGTAGGACATAAAGTTGTGTTGTCTTCAGAAAACTATACCATTTCTTTCTTAACTGATCACTGTAATGGATTTTATTTTCTTTTATGACTGCATATTTAAGCAAGTAAAAGAAGCCTTTGAATTTTGCTTATCCTTTAATGCCTGTTGGGAAACCTAACAAACTCATGAATTGAAATTCCATTTACCCTCAAAACTCTGGAATTAGAATCCCACCAAAAGTTTGTCGGAATTGTCAAATAAAAAAATTAGAATTCTTAGGTCCCACTTATTTATTTTATTTCCATGAACACCCGCTCCCATTTTATTTATAATATTTATAGGGTTTTTTATCTTCTCCTTCTCCTTCTCTTGCTCCATCTTTGTGCTACGTTAATATTCTTATCTTAGTTGAAATTTTGTGAAAAGATACTTGCTGAAATTGTATTTATAATATTTTAGTTAACATCTTATTTTAGTTATAACATTTTTAATGATAAAATGTCATGGTTATATATGTCATGACTACGCAATCACATTTTTTATACTTAATATCTTAATTATTATTTTTTCTACAATACAAGAGTATGTAACTCAGTGTTATGTATTTTATAGAGCACATTTAAAAATTAAAATCAATTGTTTAATGGTATATATTAACCTTTTACTTTGACTGGGTTGTTAAGGTTAATATGGCCAAACAAACTACTTAATTCCATTTCCATTTGAATTTTGGTTTCATATGTAAAAATTGGAATTCAATTATAATTTGGTATTTCCATCTAAACAACATAATTAGTATTCTAATTCTGTTGGAATCATTAAAATTATGAAATAAGATTTTGATTCCATTGGAGTTGGTTCCAATTAATGTTTAGAAAATTTTGACAAGCTTTTCTGTTATAGCAGAATCTTTGTGGACTGAAGGGCATGTATCCAAATCAGTGAAGGTAGAGGACAAGGACAAAGAGCATAAGCGTGAACCTGAAGTGGCAAAAGAAAAGGAAAGGTACAAGGAGAAGTACATGGGGAAATCTATTCAAGAGCTTGACCTGTCCAATTGCCAACGTTGTACACCTAGCTACCGGCTGCTGCCTGAGGCTGTATGTTATTTTTCACCTTTGCTTTTGTTTGGTTGATGATCAATAACTGGGGTGGTGTTATGATTTTTTTTCTCAACTCCATGCAGTATCCGATTCCTATAGCAAGTCAGAGATCAGAACTTGGTGCTCAGGTCTTAAATGACCATTGGGTGTCTGTAACATCTGGCAGTGAGGATTACTCTTTCAAACACATGCGCAGAAATCAGTATGAAGAAAGCCTATTCAGATGCGAGGATGATAGGTAAAAAGTGCTTCTGATATTTATTTGAAACTTTCCCTCCCTCACTTCTTCTCTGTCTCATCTTTTGTTTTAGTTTATGCTGCTATAGCCTAACTAAAACAACTAAATATTGCTATGCAAAGAGAGGAAAATGCATTTCCCTGCATAAATCTTTATGGTTTTAAGTGACCTAAGTGTCCATTAGGTTCATTATGAAGTTTTAGGTTTCTTTTGTTACTGCATGTTGCGCAACACCAGTAACAATCCCAAGCCTTAATCCCGTTAGGTGGAATCAGCTACATCAATTCTACACTTCATACTTGAGGGGAAAAAAATTCTAGACTTCATTTATCCACTGTCATATTACCAGTACAAAAACAATCGCAAACCTTAATCCAACTAGGCGGTGTTAGTGGGTGCTGCAATATTTGAAGAATGAATATATTCAAATACTGAAGTTTCCTGTAAGTTTACCTATCACAAAAAAAAAAAAAAAAAAAAAAGAGTTTTTCCTTGTTCGACTGATTTAAGCCTTCATTCATGTTAGATTGTGGAGCATAGTTACTGTTCTTCTATGCATATCTTTTTGCTTGGTAAGTTACAATGAATTTATTATTCTTTCAGGTTTGAGCTAGACATGTTGTTAGAGTCTGTGAGCTCAACTGCTAAGCGGGCAGAGGAATTGTTGAACAGCCTTAATGATAATACAATCACCCCTGAGAATCCATTCCACATTGAAGACCACCTTACAGGTTTAAGTTATATCATCTTGGGGTATTTAATTAAACATGATGTTAGATTTTTTCTTTCATTTTACTTGCAAATGGGTATGCATTAGTCCTTTTTATTCTGATTATTTTGTTTTTCTCTCATTTTATGTAGCTCTCAATGTAAGGTGCATTGAGCGTCTATACGGTGATCATGGTTTGGATGTGATGGACATATTACGTAAGAACCCATCTGTTGCATTGCCTGTCATACTAATCCGCCTGAAACAGAAACAAGAGGAGTGGAGCAAATGTCGTTCTGATTTTAACAAGGTCTGGGCTGAAATATATGCTAAGAACCACTACAAGTCTCTGGATCATCGCAGCTTCTATTTCAAACAACAGGATTCAAAGAACTTGAGCACAAAATGTAAGTTAAAGCTTAACATCAAGATTATTGTAGTTGTGAATTTTAAATGACTAGATTATTGTGTTTTTTCATGTTAGCTTTATGTTTTGATACTCCTTTGAAGCCCAAATAGACTTTATATTTACAGATTATGTGGTACGACTTCAGAAATACATACACAATTTTTAGGGAAATTAGAACCAAGCAAATTTATAAGATAAGTGGCAAGTCTTGAAATATACTTTGCCCGAAAGATCACATACTATACCTCATGAAGCACCCTTCTCTTTTGCTGATAATTAAGTTTATGTATTTTGATGCATGATCTCGTTTCTTGATCTGCTCTCTACAACCCATAAGTAGTAAGTTGGCATTGATATTAATCCATGACAACTTTTTACTTTCGAGGTTGTAGTGCATGTATAAGGAAAAATCATTATTTTTTTACCCTCTTTCAAGTTTGGGATACGGATATGTGATGTTCTTAGTTTGATTATAGGGGATGACGCAAAACAAAGTGCTTCTTCATTTCTTGACAAGAGGTTCTAAATTTTTATGCTTACCTTGTAATGTTATTGAAGAAGGATTACTAGACCCTAACTGTTTTCTATTCATAATGTACATGTCTTCTTCATTCTGACTTCAAATTGTAGCTCTTGATGTCTTTTCACTTTACAATGAATTGTGATTGATTCAGTTTTGCACTTGATTAATGTCAGACTGGACTACCTTGAAGTTATGCTGGTCTATTCAGCAGCTCTTAATCAGAGACTCATCCCCTCCCAAAACAAAATCAATAATAAAAGTAGAAAGAGAATGTTTGCTGTTATGAAATTTGTGTCTTTTTAAGTAGAAAAAGAAAAGGATCAACATAAAGGATCTGAACCAGGATGCCTACCAAAATGTTTCTCTTGACTTAGTTCTGTGAATGGCCTTAGATAATTTAAGTTTATCATTCCTTTGAAGGAAAACTTGATCCTGAAAAGGTACATTTGAATGGCAGTTAGACCCAAAAGCAACACCTTCTGTGAGGTGCCTATACTTCCTAGATTTATAGAAAGATATTTTTATTCTTAATGGAAAACCCCAATGTATGCAGCATAATCCTTGTTTCTATTTAATTCTGGAACTAGCACACCGTACTATTGCTGTATCTGCTAACATTTGGCATCTTTACATACTTGGCACAGTTTGTTGTTTCTGTGGAGTTCATTATCCCTTTGCTGCCATTACAAATACCTTGGGCCCATCACCATCAGCAGTGCTACCAAAATCACTACCATCTTCATAAAATTTTTGGCTGGCTCTGATAGATACCACCTGCCACATCCATACTTGTTTGGATGCTTGTCTCATCATTTTCTCTCTTCCTTTTTTATTTTTCCCTGGTCTTTGGGGGTGAGGGTGTTTCACTGATGCTAATGTTGTCACCACTATCTCTAATTGTGAGCTATATTTGTTCCAATTTTCTGCATGGTGAGACTTGGGAAACATCCTCTTTACCTTTACCAGTTGATATTTACTTGTTTTCTGTTTGAATGGGTGATTGATTTGTTGATTTGGAAGTAATGGATATGATACATTTTATAGTTTCCTCAGTCTTTGTATGCCTTATTATTATGTCAATCTCTTGCTGAATTGTTTTCTTATTTCATACTGAATTCCATTTTATGTTTCTGTTCATTGCAAAGCATCCATTTGCTGTTCACTGGTGCTCTCATTTTTCACTTACAGCTGCTTCTAATTTATACAAGAATGATGAGATGACTCATGCAAGTTTACAACTGTTCAGTGATTTTAATTTCAACAAGGGCAACTTTTGAGATGTAGAACTCTCATTTTTTCATGTTCTTTGACCTTTTGTTCTCATGGATCTTTTCATCTTCTAATGAACAGCTTTGGTGGCTGAGATCAAAGAAATAAAGGAGAAAATGCAAAAAGTGGATGATGTAGTTCTCGCTATAGCTGCTGGAAGCAGACATCCCATTGTTCCAAATCTTGAATTTGAATACTCTGACGATGATATTCATGAAGACTTGTATAAACTTATTAAATATTCCTGTGAGGAAGTTTGCACAACGAAAGAACAACTGAATAAAGTTATGAGACTATGGACAACTTTCTTGGAACCAATGTTAGGTGTCGCTTCTCGGCCTCGCAGTTCAGATGGTAATGAAGATGCTGGAAAGGGTAGAAATCATACTGGAAAAAGTATTAAAGGAAGCATAGGAGAAGATGGTATCCCAGGTTCTGATGCTGCTATCTCGAATTCTAAGCAATCAAAACCTGTTAATATTGGGTCTGAAAGCAGGTCACCAGAGTTGGCAAATTCTTCCAAGACTAGTTTGCCAAATGGAGATACTTTGACCAAAGATGGTGCTTTCCAATCAGAGAAAGAGCAGAAGATTATGGATGCTATGGATAAAGTGTCTGGAATTGATATAGCAATGGCTTCCAGTGAAAGATTAACAAGTTCCAATGCATCACTTGCTACTGGAGCAGATAACACTAATGCTAGAATCATTATGGAATTGACATCAGGTTTGTGTACTGGGATTACACTAAATGATTTATATTCTTCTGTGGTACATGGGGCTTTGTTAAGATCGCCTTTGTATATTTTAATTGTTTTAACATAACTTATTCCTCCCCTGTTTTTTTAGTTTCTGGTTGACTTGTATCATTTTTGTATCTAGATTCTGAATGTGTGTGTGTTTTTTTCCTTTTTGGGGGATTCAATTACTTTATGATACTAAGATTACTTTTAATTCCATGGGCAAGGTGCAACTCCTGGATCCAGTCCTACTGCTGTTGAAGATAATAATAATGTGAAGTCTAATATCAATGATGTACCTCAATCAGAGGTATGCCTGCCAATTATGAAACAAGTTTGAGTTTTTATTTGCATTGCTTAAAGCATATTGAGTTCGGTTCTTTTGATTCCATTTGTGTTTCCCCTGGGCTTTGCTCTGGACTTCTATGGATTAAGATGATTGCATATTTCTTTCTGCTTTAGGGTGCCAATGGGGCAAGATCTGTTCCACTGGCAAATGGAGCATTTGCAGAGGGTACTAAAGTTAACAGATATCACAAGGAGTCTGTTGAGGCCTCCAAAATTGAGAAGGAAGAGGGTGAGTTATCTCCTAATGGTGATTTTGAAGAGGATAACTTTGTTGTATACGGTGATGGTGGTTCACAAGCTATCCCTAAAACGAAGCATAGTGCTGAAAGCATGCAGTATCAAGCTGGGAATGGCGAAGAGATAGGTTGTCAGGATGCTGGAGGAGAAAATGACCTGGATGCTGATGATGAGGATAGTGAAAATGTTTCTGAGGGTGAGGATGTTTCAGGCAGTGAGTCTGCTGCTGATGAATGCTCTAGGGAGGACCATGAGGAAGATGAAGATGGAGAACAAGATGAGATGGATGGTAAAGTTGAGAGTGAAGGTGAGGCTGAGGGGATGCCTGATTCACACTTAGTTGGAGATGGTATATCACCACCAGTGTCAGAAAATTTTCTCCGTACCGTGAAGCCTCTTGCAAAGTGTGTCACTTCAGCATTACGTGATAATGAAAAGAAGAACAGGAGAAAGGATTCTCGGCTTTTTTACGGGAATGACACTTTCTATGTGCTTTTTAGGCTTCATCAAGTAAGCTACTGTTCTTTTTTCTTCTCCCCCACCCCCTTCATTTGTGACTTAGCAGTGGTTAGGTACAATATGATTTTCTTCCTAATGAATATGATAGAGATCTTCTTTGTAGAATAGTAGTGAATGATGCTATATTTTTTATTCCTCCAGGTACTTTATGAAAGATTATTATCCGCAAAACAGAATTCAACCGGTGGTGAAATGAAATGGAGAACAGCAAAGGATGCTAATCCCCCTGATCTTTATGGAAGGTAGTTTGACATGGCATTGCTCATTAATCAACTAATAATTTCTTATGGAATTTTATTCATGGACTCTCTTAAATATGACAGGGGATATAAGAGCTGTACAACTGATATAGCCTTGCATAGATATGTCTGTAGCTCAAGAATTCTTGTAGCTGAACTTAGTGGGATTATGGATTATGATTGTGTTTTTATTTTATTCATGGACTACTTATCTGCAGATTTATGAGTGCCCTATACAATTTACTTGATGGGTCAGCTGACAATGCAAAGTTTGAAGATGATTGCCGGGCTATTATTGGAAACCAGTCTTACGTGCTATTTACGTTGGACAAGTTGATATATAAACTGGTTAAACAGGTAAACTGCCTGTGGGCCAAGTTTTGCCTGTCTGTCACTTGTTTGCCAGCAACTGCTCTAATTTGTTGTTTTTGTTGTTAGCTTCAAACTGTTGCTGCTGATGAGACTGACAATAAGCTTCTTCAGTTGTATGAATATGAAAAATCTCGGATGCGAGAGAATTATGTTGATTCAGTTTATTATGGCAATGTACATGTTGTCCTCCATGATGAGAACATATACCGAATTGAATGTGTAGGTTGCTCAGCCTTTTGTTTTCATTATTATTATTTGGGTTACTTTTTTATATATTTTTCAGTATGTGGATATTTCAGTTGCTTATATCTTTGTTGCAGTCATCTGCCCCATCTCATTTGTCCATTCAGCTGATGGACGATGGGAACGACAAGGCTGAAGTAGTTGCAATTTCCGTGGACCCTAACTTTGCAGCATATCTGCACAATGATTTTCTGCCGATTGTATCCAGCAAGAAGGAACCATCTGGCATCTTTCTGCGGAGGTACTTGTTTTTAATTTATGATGTTGGATTGAGTAAATTGTGCATCCTCATATCATACTTCAAACAAATTGTACTTGATAAAAAAAATAGTTTCAAACAAATTGTTGCCTCATGGTGCTTACCTCTGGGATGCAACTTCCAATAAGATTCCTGGGATAAGAACTACGAATTTTTCTGTTCTTTATATTTTTGTTGGATATAGAAATAGTATAGAAGTTATTGAATAATTAGATTCAATATGTGATTCACTAATTAAATATGTGCATGTGAACCAATATGCAGAAATAAGCGCAAATATGCAGGCCTTGAATCATCTGATGTGTGCAAGGCCATGGAAGGTGTTCATTTGGTCAATGGTTTGGAATGCAAGATGGCATGCAGCTCATCAAAGGTACTTCACTCTTTGCAACTGACACGATAGCATAGCAATGGTTGCATGGAACTGTTCTTTTATTCCCCTGCCCCCTCACTTTCTGTGTCTCTGGGAGAATGTGTGTGTGTGTAATCTGGTTCTGGGCCATAGCTATGTAAGATCAGTGTTAAATTTGGATGTGAGAGGATGGGGACGGGGAGGGGGTCCTGGTTAATTTAAGCTTGGTAAGATTGGGACTTGAGGAGAAACGGGGCCTGGCTATGAGGTGTAAACTGTAGTTTAAGTGAAGGTAAGACAGAAAAAGGAAGATTGGAGTCAGGACCAAGGTGCAGTTCCTTGGGAATCCCTCTATATGATGAAATGAGTAAAAGAAATCAAAATCAAAATAAAAATATTAAAATGAGGAAAAACTGTAGGGGATATTTAAACACCCCCCCCCCAAAAAAAAAATAAAAATAAATAAATAAATAAAAACTCTAGGGAATAAATGAATTTCAAAATAGACTTTGGCATGCGGGGTAGCGCATATGAGTAAATTGTAGACTCCTTACTGTTATTATGTGCATGCATTTGAAATCACAAGAACAAGTATGTGTTGATTTATATGCATATGAATTAGGTCCTTGTATGTTTGTGTGAAACCGTAAGTGGTTTAAGTACGGAGGTTGGTTTCCTTTTGCTTCCCTGGTTTATTTTTATTCTTTCTGGCTGATAATGGAAGTTCTGGTGTACCAGATCTCCTATGTATTAGATACAGAAGACTTCTTTTTCCGGGTGAAAAAGCAAAGAAGCTCATCAGCTGGCAGACCTTCATACCATGGCAAGGAAAGAGTAGAACGCTTTCACAGATTTTTGACAGACTCATAACCGTAAGCCCTTTCTTTGATTGACGTAGCGTCACTGCTTTGCCTTTACATTAAAAAGCTGCAGTATCATTGTAGTGTACTTGGTTATTAATATTGCAGGGATGATGGAAGCTGTAAAGCTTTGTCATGGCGGCTTCGTTGTGGTGTTCACTGTGTTGGCCAAATAAGGAATGGATGGCCAGCTCTTTACGTGGGACGGAGGGCCTTTCACATCTATACTTAAATTTGGGGCGTTGGTGTGTAAATAGGTTAACCCCTGTTGTTGGTGTAGAGTTTAGTTGGTTGGTCACTTATTTGTTTTATGCTGCTGCTGTCTTTCATGTTTCCTTTTTGGTTGTGCCATGATCTATAGTGGCACCACCTCCCCAGAATTATGTAAGTTATAGGTTCCGTTTGTTACAGTGTAAAATGTTTTTTATGTAAAATATTTTACATGGAAAACTATTTTCATGAAAACGATTACAAATGTTCTAATTTTAGGTGTTTGGTTGGCATCTCAAAAATTTTGTTAAAGTTCATGTGTTGATCAAAAGCTTTTCGACAAACATTTTGGATTTAGATCCAAACATAGGGATAAACATTTAACAGTCGGCTGCTCTCATGTCTAAATGCCATTATTCCGAGTAATTTTTAATTGACTCAAACCATAAGTATGAAAAGTGATGTGGTCGTTTATCTATGGGGGTAAAAGTCATGTTTAGCCTTTTTGGCTACTTGGATGGCATCGCCTCTGATGTACAGAAATCCTAAAATAGAGTCGTTTTACTTTTAGGTTTTTGAATATCTTCTATTTCGTCATTATATATTAAAAAAATATTTATAATTTTAATTTTTTTATGATTTTAAAAATATTTTAGAATTGTTTTATAATATTAAAAGAATATTAAAAATATGGTTTTGATTTAGAAATATATTTTTATTTTACAATTATTTTAGAAATAGAAATAATTTTATCTCTGTTGTTCAAATAATTGTATTAAATATAGAATTAATTTGTATTTATATTTACTGATAGAATTTATGTTAATGTTTGATTAAATAATTACTTTTTATATTAAAAATTATATTTAAAAAAATTATATATTTTTTATTTACATGCCTTTCCGCATTTTTATTTTTTAAAAATGTTATTTGATTGTTTTCGTTTTATATTGTATTCACCTTATTCTCATTTTCATGCAACTTAAAATTTCATGTCATATCAATCCGTTAAGAATATATGAATTGCTGATTATGCAAAGTATAAATTGATCAAGAAGTCATGTAAATTAGAATTAGTTAGCTTATTATTGTGTTGTTTACTGAATTTATTGAAATTTTATTGAGAACACTCTAACCCTTAAAAAGATTAATAGTTTCGATAAATGCGAGACTTATAATATTATTAATATCGACGTTCAGAGTTAGTCGATTGTGATTTGTAGGTCCGCAATAAAAAAATGAACACAAATGCACAGAGAATAAACAAATAGAACGAATAATAAATCGAACACTAAGAAAATTTTTATGTGGTTCGGCCAAAATAATACTTAGTCCACAATTGTTCTCTGGTTATTCCAGTAGAGTAATAGTGTGTTATTATTAGTCTTTCTTTATACAATAATTTTTTACCCCTATTTATAGTGTGTAGTGTTTGTAATTTACATAAAATTTAAAAGTATGAGGATAATATTATGGAGACAAGATGTCTTTATCAATTCCATAAAATTGAGAATGAATTTTGTGTTATCAGGGGTTTGGTTTGCCTCAGATAAGACATGTGGGTGTCACCTCCTATTATTTTGCGATATTTTTGCTATTCTAACCGAACAGTTTAGCCAGCGAGCTAAAAGTATTGCTGAGAGCTCGCTTACTTTCACGATTTGAGTTTGGGTTTCAACAATGTGCGACTTTTCTCTAATGACCTCAGCTTTGGACTTATTGAGTTTTGGAAGATTGTGCTAGCCTACTGAGTCGAATCCATAAAAAATTTGGTCTGAAAATTACCCATAACAATTAAGGTTTTTAATAAGAGTAATCACATTTCTCCTAGTCATCAATGAGTAGCAACAAAAAAAAATTATCTAATGTATGTATTTTAAATTTTATTTTTTTATCAAAAAAGATACAAAACTTTTACTTTCTTAAACCAACTTCATTAAGAACTCTTCATGTTTATTCTGTTGACGTCTAGCACTTGGACTCTTCCACAAATACATTAAACACCAACCCTTGGGATGGTGCAAATTATTTATTTCACGTATTTAAAAATTTAAATTATTGTAAAATCATGAAATTTAGTCAGTCTTTATGTGATTGTCAATACTCAATATTTATGTGATTGTAAAGGACATCGTAATATTAATTATTATGATTATATTCTATTCAAGCCTACACTACAGCGCTATATAATAATACATTCACGGACAGAGAATTCTCATTTTCCTGGCCGACCGCAACCGGTATTTTGATTTCCTCTCGCCCTCTCTCGGTATTGTTCTCCAAATTGGATTTAACGAATCAACCTCGGAGAATAAGAAGCCATGGGTTTCGATTCGTTCTTAAAGCCTTCTCTTTCTGCTCTCTCCAAGGACCTGCCCAAGAAGAAACGGGTGCCTACCTACATTATACATTTTCTCTAGGTCTATCTCTTTATGTATAATCATATATATGTATATGTGTTTAGATGTTGTATTGGATTATGATTATTGTTGATTTTATGTGCCCTGGTTCGTGTTGTTGTTTGTTGCTGCAGACGAACAGATTGGCGAAATTGAAACAGAGCAAGGTCGATGCTCGGCGTGAGCAATGGCTTTCTCAGGCTACCGGTGCAGTTCTTTTTCTTGCCCCCTTCTCCTCCCGGCGTGAAAATAATGTTGCCTTATTTGATTTCAATGCGAGTTAGAAAATTTTGATTGTTGATTAGGAGAGGAAATTTTCCTTCTTAGGCACTGTTTGGTTGATGGGAAATTTAACGTTAGGAAAATAAAGAAATAAAGCAGCATGGCATTTGGGAACGTTCGGATAATTCATTGGGCTCAAAGTAGATGTGGGAATTTAGACTGCAGTTGATAACAAAATGTTGGAGAAGAAGCAAACTGGGTGTTCATGTTTTTGTTTTATGAGAGAGGTCAGAATTTCTAAATTCTAACTATGCTTTGTATTTAAAAACAAGGTTTATATATAGGTCCGTCCGTACTCTCTCTCATAATCTTTTATTATGCTACGATATAATATAGTTTGTGAGATTGAAAAAGACCATCATTGTCATTTTGTTTTACAATCGAAACTCAAGTCTGTCTATGGAGAATAAAGTTATTGGCTTTTTATTAGTTCCCTTGGAATGCATTAAGTTTGTAATTGGCAAATAGGTGCATAGAGAAATAGCACATTTCCCTGTAGTGAGGGCATTCTTCTAAGACCAGCATTTCAATGCAGTTAAAAATGAGGAGCGTACGGTTTCATGTTGGAGGGGAAGATCTCTTCCCTCATCATTGCGGATGGATGATGAGGGGAACAGCTCAAAAGGAAAAACAAAATTGAGATCTAGAGGGGGAAATATTCAGAGTTCAACTGTTAATGAAAGTGGTTTGGTGTCTCTCTCAAGCTGTCAAGTTAGCCGTGTTTTGGCTCTCCATGATTCAGAGAAGGATCTTCCTGTTAGCAGTTGCAGCAGTGCCAGCAGTAGATGTTGCTCTGGGAGCGTGAGTGAAACAGAAGAAGATGATGGCTGCCTGGATGATTGGGAGGCTGTTGCAAATTCTTTAAACACTAGTGACAATCAAAATTTCGAACTTTCAGAAGTGCTAAAATTCAACAATATGATTTCTGATAATGAATTGTCTAAAGCGAGTTCTGGAATCAATGAGGTAAAAGCAGAAACCAAGGAAATCCTTCCTAGGTATCCAATGACTTGTGGAGCATGGCAACCTGATGATGCATTACGTCCCCAGGGTCTGCCCAACCTGTCTAAGCAGAATGCTTTAGACAATAATTCAGAGCAGCTTCAAGGCCATGGATCCGTCAGTTTGGACCCACACCAAGTTCTATCTCAACCTTCTTTGTGCCCTATATGCTATGAGGATTTGGATGCTACAGACTCTAGCTTTCTTCCATGTTCTTGTGGATTCCAGCTTTGTCTTTTCTGTCATAAAAAGATTCTTGAGATGGATGGTCGATGTCCAGGCTGCAGGAAGCAATATGACCCCATAATGCAGGATGAAGGCTTTAATGGAGGGATTGCATTATTTCAAACAGATTGGCTGATCACAAGGTCCTAGAAATTTCAGTTTGGTCTGTAGAATATTGTGTATATGCAGTCCCTTGTATCCTAAATCAGCTGTGCTTTCATTCTTTTTAGGGGTTTGGTAATCAACATGAAGACATATCGTACTGTTAGGAGCTTGAAGTAGTTTTCGGGAAGTGAGCTGTAATTTTGATGAGCTCAACTCTTTCTTTATGTTTCGACAATTTGCTCTAGGACATTCTTTACGATGTGAATCTATGATCAAGTTTCCCCTGATGGAGTGCAATGAGTTGAAATATTACCCTGCACATTTTACTTTTTTTTCATATATGGTTCTGTTTGCTTTAATGCTTATAAAAGTACGTCTATTTATGCTATGTATTTTGTGTGTATCTCTAAGAACTCTACTAAAATATTTTAAAGTGACTTAACATACATGCGGTTAAGGACATGGATAGATGTTCATACAATCACTAGTGTTTTTACTTGATTGTGAATGCCACATTATTTATGTCCAACCAACTTATGGTAAAATACGCGCAAGTTTCTATTCATAATGTAATCAACTGTGTTCCATGAAACACACAGCCAAATGGAGAATAAAGGTCACGATTTCTCTGGTCACATTCTTGAACTTTTTTCTTTCTTGTTCTTTTCTATTACTTTTTTGCCCTCTCTTTTCTGTTCACTTACCTTTCTGTAGGGGATTTGAAAACACTTCCCGCATATATTCTCTCTTAAGTTATTTTTTTTCCCTTCCATCTGTGCATTTTATATACATGTTTCATAGGATAGGGTAAATATTAGTTGTTGATATCTCATGGATTCTCAAGGGGTCTGCCACATCTTACAGACTCCCACCTCCTTGAGGATCTACAAAACTAGATGATCTGGAAATTGTCTGTATACGGACTCCCCTTTTCTCAGCCCTTGTTTATTTTATTTCTGAGTGTGAGTTTTACGCTTCAGGGACTCCACAATTTTGCATTCCTGGTATTTTGTATCTGGGCAGCTAAATCTCTCCTTACTGGATTTTACCTGAATTTGCATGCTCACAAGAATTATAGGAAAAGGAATACCATATTGTGTTGTTTCCTGCAATGTTAGACTTGTATCGATATGTTTTAGGGTGGATTGTGTCTGATTATTCGAATACCCGAAGCATGGAACACAAGCAAAACCATGAATTTCACTTCAGTCTCACTGTTTAGAATGTGCTTATTCTACCTCCAGGCAAGATTCTGATCCCTGTGCTCATAGTATCATTCGCTCGGTGAATGGCCCCATTGGCCATATTGGAATGTGGAAAGGGGGTAAGAACATTGTAAATGTTTGTTACTGGTAAGAGATGTATCACATTGTAAATGTTTGTTACTGGTAAGAGATGTATCACATTGTAAATGTTTGTTACTAGAAAGGATTATTCATGAAGTATTTCTTTACTCCATTGAGAAAGTTTGTAGGATACATACAGCAGATGATCCAGCAGATATATGCTGACTAAACCTCTAGATATAAGCAAGTTCAAGCATTGCTTGGACCTGATTGGTGTTCACAGCATTTGAGCATATGCCCTTAAGGGGGGGTGTTTGCTTTAGTGAATGCGCAGTTCTTTTGAAAGCTTGGTGAAATTCAAGACAAGGGTAGAGATTTGCCCACCGTCTTGACCTTTTGGTCTGTGGCCTGATCTGTGAGTCTGACCCAAAATAATGTTTGAGCAACCCAATTTGTCCAGTTTGTAATTCTTTTCATTGAGTTCACTAATTAGCTCAAGTCTGGGGCCGTTTGGTTTAAGGGGGCATTTTGGGTTCCAGCGTTAAGGTGTGTTGAGATTGTAGCCATTGTACCCTTCTTCTTCCTTTATGCTAAGTCTTTCCAACTACTGAACCGCATTAGATCTTTTTTCTCCTTCTGATTTCTGTTATGATCCTTTGTGTGTGAGCCGCCTTCATTCTAACAATTTTTACTATAGATGTTGTCAAAGAAGTAGAAGAGATGCTTAATGGAATAAGCCTTTATACCTTCACTCTGTCGTAAAGTTTCCTGTATCTTCTTAATCTTGGCACTTTTGAGGGGTATGTTGCGGACAGTATTTCTTCACGAAAAATGCTATTGATACATCTTTGTGTACATCTTAAATCAGGGGCGGATCCAGCCAGATGAGATGGGCTGGGCTGGGTAAAATTTGAGGTGGGCTGGGCTAAATTAAGGCTAGGCTAGTACTAAAAATTTAATAAATTTACATTACAAAAATTAATTTTCTTGTGGGCTGCCCTGAGCTTCAGCCCAGGGCAACTCACTAGTAAATCCGCCCCTGTCTTAAACTATACAAATGTGTACTAATAATAAAAAAATCCCTCATGAGACACATGAAGACGCCCTAAAAATAGTACCTCTTAAGAACACACAGAGCAAGTCTTGAGGGGTATGTTGTAGTGCAAAAACACATCGCTTTTATATTTTAATTGGTTTGATTATTTTTTTATTAATATAAAAATTGAGTTAAATCAAATTAATTTAAATTATTAAATTTAAAAACTGAATCGACCTATAATTTGAACCAAATAGAACTAGCAATTTTGGCTAATTTGATTCGATTATTTAGATTTAACTAAAATGTTACCCACCCCTAAACCCTAAATCAAAATGTTTATCACCCCTATCTTGCTCTATATCTTATTTTTAAGATAAAAAATATAAGATCTTGTGGATGAATACATTAGATTCACAAACTTAATAAGGTGGTGATTTACATGTCCCTTTTTGGTTGATTCAATAAATACTAAGTTAAATCTTAAAATTTACTCTAAACACCAACTGAATTTCTTGAAGTATGCTGTGAATTCTTTTCAAAATTTATATTAAAATAGATTTTATAAATCCTGATACGTCAATGTGTCACAAGTTTATTACTATAAAATTTTAATATGAATATATAAATTTCCGAACCCAATCAAAAATTTGAATTTAACTAAATTTACTTTTTTAATCTTGATCAATTTTTAAATCTAGATTTACATAAACCATGAATCAAACAGAGCACAGCATTCCTAGAAGAATAAACGGGTTAATTTGGGCTTCTAGGGAATATCTACCCTATTTAAGTATGCAGTGATGGTCAATTAACACCGCCCATTGACTGAGTGCAATTAGTGCCCCCGTCGCCCACGTGCCCTCACGCTGTTTGAAATTGAATGGAATGTCCCTTCAACACACACACACACAGATATATATATATATATATATATGCACAATCATTCTGGCCACCATAACATATGTCTAGGGCTGTAATCGAATCGAATCGAATCAAATTTTGACTTGCTCAAGCTCGGCTCAACAAAAACTAAGTAAGCTCGAGCTCATCTCGAGCTCAAATTATTGTTTGGGCTCGGCTCGTTTAAAGGCTCGTCGAGCTCGAGCCTACTCACGAGCCTGCTCAATAATTTTGTTCGCGAGCTCAGTTCATGAGCAGCTCATTTAAAAGCTTAAGAGACAACTCGATAATTTGTTTGTGAGCTCAGTTCATGAGTAGCTTGTTTAAAAACTCGTTTAACATTACATTTAAAAGTTCGTTTAAAAGATCATTTAAAATTATATTTAAATTACCCAACACATACAACAACAATCCATCAATCAAACCAACAACATTAACTTTCAAAAATTTTAAGTATTTTAATTATATACGAGCCTACTCATCAACTTATATAAACAAGTATGTTTATGAGCCTATTCATGAACCTGTTCACGAGCCTGCTCACAAACTCATTAACGAACATGTTCACGAGTTAACGAGCCGAACTTTGCCTTGCTCAAACTCGGCTCGTTTATATTTCGAGCTCTAAAATCGTGCTCAAGCTCGACTCGTTTATGAACCGAGTTGAACACGAACGAGCCCTTACCGAATCGAATGCCGAGCTGCTCATGAGCGGCTCGGCTCATTTACAGCCCTACATATGTCATAATGCATCGGTTGTGACATATATATATATATATAAAATATTATTTAAATATTTAGTTATGATATATCTAATATATATAAAAAAAATTAAAATTGAATCTACACACAAAGTGACAGAGACAGAGGGTGGGAGAGGAAGGGTCCCGGAAGCAACAGCCTGGGATGTGAATGCAATAAATAAATAAAATAATAAGATGCAAATAAAATACATGTGTACATGTGCATGGCATGTGGTCACATTGTAGCGACTGAATGATGCCTGAATCGATGTGAAAGCCTCCCTCCTCGAACCTTACAAACTGGCATTAATTTCCCCATCAATATTATACAATTCAAAGACGACGCCAAACATATTTTGAATTCCCAAACTTTACTTCTTACTCAATCAATCAGAATGCGCGTTCTTTTGCTCAATATATACCCCACAGCATCAGCGCGACATTTGTTGCCCATTTGACCATCTCGCCGATCAAGCAGCCTCCAGCCTCCCCCTTCCAGAAGAAGAAGAGCTAAACCAAACCGCGTGCGTAGCTTTTCAATCTACTCTACTATTGCTATGCCTCGCAGGCCGGCGCCGGCTTTCGGGTTACTTCTGTTTTGTTTGCTTCTTCTCGCTCCGGCCTTTGCCATCCGATCATTTCCCGGCAAAGTGACTGATCGGAGCAGTGATTTTCAGTTCATGGAGGCGCCGGCGTACGAGAACGGAGCCAAATGTGCCTTTTCTGGGACAAGCAGTTCGCTCCCGGCCTGCGATTCCAACCTCGTTCATATCGCGATGACCCTTGATGGTGAGTACTTGAGAGGCACGATGGCCGCCGTCCACTCCGTTCTGAAGCACACCTCCTGTCCGGAAAACGTTTTCTTCCACTTCGTTGCTTCCGACTCCGACGGCCCAACGCCGGCCAAGTTGGCTCACGTCGTCAAGTCCACATTCCCATCCTTGGCCTTCAAGGTTTACGCCTTCAATGAAAGGTCCGTATCCAATTTGATCTCGTCTTCCATCAGACAAGCGCTCGACAACCCATTGAACTACGCGAGATCCTACTTCGCCGACATTCTGGAGCCCTGCGTCCGCCGAGTGATTTACCTGGACTCGGACGTCGTCGTCGTCGACGACATTCAGAAGCTATGGTCCATTTCATTAACCGGGTCGAGCGTGATAGGTGCTCCGGAGTATTGCCACGCCAACTTCACCAAGTACTTCACGGATGAGTTCTGGTTTGATCCGGAGCTGCCCAAGGTGTTCGAAGGGAAGAAGCCGTGTCACTTCAACACGGGCGTGATGGTGATGGATTTGTGGAGATGGAGGAAAGGGAACTACAGGCAGAAGTTGGAGAAGTGGATGGAGATACAGAGAGGGAGGAGGATATATGAGTTGGGTTCATTGCCTCCATTTTTGCTAGTTTTTAGTGGAGGTGTTGAGCCGATTCATCATAGGTGGAACCAGCATGGGCTTGGGGGACACAATGTGGTGAACAGCTGTAGGTCTTTGCATCCGGGTCCGGTAAGCCTGTTGCACTGGAGCGGGAAGGGGAAGCCATGGGCGAGGCTAGATGCAGGCTCCCCATGCCCAGTTGATCACCTATGGGCACCTTATGATCTCCATGGATTACATCCCCATACCCAACTCCAGGAACAGGAGTGACGCCTAGGAAGTTCTAGATCAAGAGAATTTTGGTATTGTTTCATTCTTTTCCCATTCATTCATCGGTGTATATACACAGATCAAGAACAACGGGGCGACATATTTAATTGCCTGTAAAACATAATTTTTTGTAATGTTATCCCGTAAGAATTATGTTTTACAAATAAAAAATTTTAATTCAAGCAACCACATTAAACAGTCGTGAATATTAGTTCAGCGCCAGTACAAAAGCGTTGGTGGAGAAGGAGTCGAGTTGTCATACGTGCCACGTTGTTTATGTTCTGTTGCTCATATTATATTATGATTTATTATAATGACAAAGGGGTACTAATGAGGAGGTAACCGTTTCTTTTCTTAATAAAAATAACGGGTGTGAATATGAACAGAAAAATTGACAAGAAAATTAACCCAAAAAGAGAAAAGGGAATATACATCCTTCTTTCCGCTTTCTTCACCTACAACAACCCAACAACACAACTCAGATGCAATCTGTTCTCCAGGCCTCTCAAGTGATGACCCAACAACATGCACCTGTTATCATCAAAAAGCAATCATCTTAATTTTGCACTTCCATATTTAGAAAAGCCAACCAGATGAGATAAAGATAAAATTAGGAATGCTAAAATCCACAAACCGAAGCATAAACAACTTTTAACACTGATATGCAGGATGAAGTGGGATTAAGGCTTGGGATTGTGGTTGTACATGCAGGACGAAGGAACATCCCATTTCTATTTATGCACGGGCGAAATGATAAAAGAGTTTTTTTGGTGGGTTGAGATTCAACCATACTATCTTCAAGAGAAAATCAGAAAAAAGCAAGAGCATTGACAATAAAGAAACACAGGCGACAAGAACTAACCAGAAAAGAAGCTTCGCTAGGTAATCCCTAGAAGTCCCTATGGTATTGCACGGTTCTTCATCACCCTTTTGTAAGCCAATAGCTGAATCTCCAACAAAATCAGCGCTAGAATCATCTTTGAAGAATTCCTTCAATATGTTTTGAACGAGTTGGTGAATAATTTCTTCAACCTCTAATGATGATGGCTGAGATAGTTCAGTCACCTGTGGAAGCAAATTAGATAGGCTAAGCAACCCAACTTCAAGCATAGATGTGCAACTTTAAATCAATAAGTTCCAGGTGATTACCATATCAGGATCCAAGAACCGTAAATAATTCAACAAATCGTTGTTGCTTTCTCTAATGCATTCCATTTGCACGTTTTCCTGTTTCCTGGCATCCAGCTCCTGCAACAACATATGCTAATAAAATTCAGCTCTTTTTTTGTTTGAAGATTCAGTTGACTGAAGCTGACTAGCATCATATATTAAGTAGTCAAGTGATGTATTGATCTGACCAGTATGGTAGTAATGCAAAGTTCTGAGTCCATCTAAAAGAGAGAATTTTTAAAGCAGATTAAGGTGTCATCTTTTTCTTTGTTTTCCCTTGATGGATGATTGAATGGCATCCTAGTATATAATGTCAAATACTAACTTACTAACCTGCGCAACAGAATAGGTTGTGGTGCTGTCATTTAAACAGAATATAATCCAGCTCTTTTTTTTTTTTTTTTTTTTTTGGGGGGGGGGGGTGGCGGCGGTGTGGTGGTGGTTAGGCACTTAAACATGTTAGCTAGTAGTAAGTGATCATTGATAATGGACCTTTTGATTTATACTGGATAGTAAAACTCAATGCCCTGCTTGCTTGCGTTCTGAATATTTTTTATCTTAGGTTTTCGGTACAATTACTTGCATTTTCAATATTCTAATTTTTTGTATGTTTTTGTCCCCAGTTTTGGAAAAAGAGGCAACAACCACTTTGAAAGCAACATTAATTTCAAAAGCTCACAAATTTTTCTTGGTTCCTTAAATCAAAACAGCAAAACAATCATATTCTCTAGATTGTTTTCAAATGCATTATCATAGTCAAAACACAATCAAATGCAGCCTAAATTCTCATGAGATTGCACTCATATTTTAAAGCTGCCTAAAGCTTCAAGAATCAAATTAAGGGCATCGTAAAATAGTAGGTGAAATTTTATCATAATGAGAGCCAGTGAGCAATATTTCCTTGATCTGTAATTAAAGAAAAAGCTTGGCAGAATTCAAAGAGCATTGATGAAAATAATTGGCTTTTTAGCTTTCCACTTAATTAACATGCCATCCAATTAGGTTTTCTTGATTTTCTGCATGAATGCTTGTCAAAATTTTAGCCCTTTCCTTTAGATCAGCAGAACTTGAAACATAGTTTGCAGTTATTGAGGATTGGAATAAATGGTTTTCTATATTATAAAGAAAAGAGCAATGGAGATTACTTTAGTTCTAAAATTACATGAGTGACAAACAGTCAAGTCCACAATTGATGGTTGCAGCACCACGGAAATTTCCAGCTTAAAAATGGATTTCAAGTTATCTTCTATTCCATGGATGCAACAAAAGTAAGTATAAATGCCAAGCTAGAGAAAGAGGTTTGTGAAAAATTTCAGTCTATTTTTCTAGATTTAGTTCTCCTATGTCATTTTCAAATTCAATTCATTATTCCATGAGTACGTTTGTGCTTCTGTTTCCATTTTGTAGTAACTCTTTTATTTCACGAAACAATTTTAAAAAATAGGATAGGACACCAAGAGAAAAGAATCCAAGATTCCAAGCCATGCCTTTGCAAGCAATATGTGATACTTAAAAACAGAAAGCTACAGAGGAAGGAAGAGAAAAAATCAGAGGAAAGATATCTTCATCAAGACACAGAAGTTTGACGTTGAGATCATTGCAATAGCTACACTGACCGAAAATTTAACTTAAAATTCCCACTGTTTCTTTGAGGACGGTTTAACAAGGTCAGGGAAAAGCAGGGAGAAACTATTCCTCTGAATGTAATCTGGATGATAGTGGCGCCTGTTCATATGAATTTGCTTGTAAGAATGTATATTTAGCCAGTAAACAAGGTTTGCCAGAAAGGGGAGCCCAGTTGTTAAACATGCTATCTACAAGCTTAGAATAAAAATGGTCCTCTGCGAACAGCAAGGAACATTAATTATGCTTGTTTCTGAATTAGTTCTTTATTTTGTCCTCCATGAATGCACTATCATGTCAATTTGTAATTCAAAGTCAATAAATGTATCGACGGGGCAAAGAGTAAGGAGTAGCGAGTAGCATCCTCACTTTTTTAGCAGTAGACAGCTGAGATTCCAGCTGCTGAATATATTTCAGAGCCTTGGGAGACAAATCCCCGAGACTTTGCAGGTTAAAATTCTCCAAATCTTCAGCACAACCAGCAACCTTATCGTCACTGGACTCACTTTCACCCTCCTCGCACTTCTCTTTCGAACTTTCCTCTTCCCCCGCATAATCTGACTTTTTCCAACGATCCGTCAATATATCAAAATTCCGCATCAATGAAATCCGATACTCCGCATTCCACAGGGTATACCTACATAGAACCTCGCTTCAAATCATCCACAATTCAAGCAGGTATAAGAAATGAAGAATAGTGCATACACACGAAAGAACTGAAGTAGTAGCGCAACGCGAGATCCAATACCCGGTGATTATGGAAGACATGAGCAGGCGATCCAGAGGACGCTTCGAAACCCTGACCGTGACAGAGAATTGATCCGAGGGGAGCAACCCTAGCATGGTAGAGATAGTCTGCTTCATGGAGTCCTTGGCAGAATCGGAAACGCCCTTGGAGATAACCGAATTGTCAAGAGGCTCAATCCTCTTGAGCATAGAAGCAATTACGGAGAACTCCCGATCGAATCCAGACTTCCTCGTGGAGACAAAGTCATCGGAGACTCCGCCGCCGTCCACGCCGGAGACAAGGCACCCGAGAACGGCGCCAGAGGAGCGCCTCCTCGCGGCGACGGCGGGGAGAGCCGGCCGGACGATGAGCTGATGAGAGAAGAGAAGCGGCGGCGGTAATGGTTGCAGCGGCTTGAGTGAGAGGTCGAATTTGGAGATCAGGAAGGCCCTACCCGCGGCCGCCATAAACCAAAATCGAAGATTGAGGATTTGTGCTTGTTGGCGTATAAATCCCCCTCTCAATCTCTTTACGTGTGGCTCTGTGTGGTCGTTGGATGCCCCCGGCGGTGAGAGCCCTTACACGCCCCTTTCGATTCTCTTCTCTCAGCTCACCCACCAATTTCTTCTTCGTTTTGTTTGCTTGCAACTTGGCCAGACCAAATGCCCCCGGTGTTGAGCCAAATTACGGATTTGCCAAGTTAGTTGGGGCAGGGTGTGGGACTGGCCGTGGGTGTACTATGGCACGGAACGCGTGAACCAGAACCAACTGTTTGGCCCTACGCCGACGCGGGGGATCGGATTTGCCGCCACGGCTCGCGTGACACGGCGTGCCTCTTTGAGAAACCAAAAAAAATAAAAGACCCAGCGGCGCGCCGCTGAAGTTGCGGCGGTATGCTGAAGACTCAAAACACAAGACCCGGGGGGCTGACATGCACAGGCGCTCGATCATTTACTGTGTCAGATATTTTATGAATTAATTAATATTTTACGGAAAAAACTTTATTCTTAATTGTAAAATAATATAAATATACGTTTTTAATATTCTCACCACCCCATACTCTCAAAGGGACAATCATGCCACAGCAGCCCTGTCCCAAATAATGCCACTCGCATAGAACATTTGAAAGGATTTCGCCACAAAAATAATATAGAATAATATAACTCAATATCACCGCTTCTACTTTTAGATATCATCAACAGGAATTTTAATATAAGTTTACGTCATTTTAACACTATGACTTATACAAAATGAATACAAAAACACTAATAGAATTAACAAAGAAAAAATCTCCTCACAAAGCACTCTCGACAAAACTACCCAACACGGACTTTTTTGTTGGGATTGTCTCTATACATTTTTAAACTTAGACTCAAATCTCACTAGACTCGCCTTTAATGATCTCCTTGTCTTTATCTGGAATGACAAAAATTAAATAAGATGAGACACAAGATTCAACAAGTATATATATAATAACTGAAATAAGAATAAAGGGATGGATAACAAAGATAGAGTACATCTGACTTCCCAATACAATTTAACTCATAATTTAATTCTCATTATTAATACCATTCCATACCATCATCGTTATGGATTTATGCAATATTTCATTTCCCATAATCATATAGATTTTCATACATTGCATTGGCTCACACGGTCTTCCATATACATGGATCACATTGGCTCTCAAATCCATTTATTCACATGCATGAATGCATATATATATATATATATATCAATTTGTCACTCGTTGGCTTGAACATTGCTTACTAGGCTATATGACCACCTCACCTACGTGAGACGCTCTATAGGATATTCTTATCTTTTCTCATTCGCGAAACATAGTCGTCGCGCCAAAATAATAATAATAGGGACTCAGATAATAATATCATGCAATGCCCACGAGATCTCACATAAATATAACGTATATGTTCCATTATAGAAATGTACACACCAAGAACATCATGCGCATTTAAACATTTCAATAACATATTCATTCATTGGCCCATGTATGTATATATGTATATCTTCAATCACATCCTAGTATTTTAGAGGATTGAGTGATACTAGAGGAAGCAATTAATAGCAACTTAAATCAATAATTATACTTAATTTGGATTGAGAAAAGGCTTAACCAACTAAAATCATAACCAAAGTATATGATATTATATATCAAATCGAAGCCCTCGAAGTCTAGTTTATGACACTTCAAGCGGATCTCAATTTTGATTTCTACATCAAAAGTTATAGTCAAAATAATGCAACATGCGTAGTGTTGAAAGAAAGAGAATAGTCGACTAATGGAAGAGAATGTCGACTAATGGAAGGAATAGTTGACTTTTGCTTAGTCAACTAAAGAAATACTTAGTCGACTAATACTTAGTTGACTGAGCAAATTGATTAGTCTATTACGCCAAGGACTGACACTAAAATCTGAGAAAACATGTCTCTACTGAGTCGACTAAACCCTAAGATTAGTCGACTCGACGCACACAAAAAACTTGAAATGAACCCATAACACTCTAAAACAACCACCACTAACTTCCTAACCCACCAAAGTCATTCCTTGAGGTAAGAATGGGGTAAACAAAGTCCAACGAAACACCAATAAGACCATCCAATTTACAAGATAAATATACAATACTTATAACCAATGGAAAGAAACCATTTTACTAAAAGAGATTTCAACAAAATAGAGAATATAAAATCTTGCATGAAATGGAGAGAGAGAGAGAGAGAGAGAGAGTCAAAGAAAGCTTGCACAACTAAACAAAAGAGGGTGTAAGAAGAACTCGCCTTAAATGGTGCTACTTCAAAGAGATGAAAAACACTCCCAAAATCTGCAACTCTCCACTTGAACTCCAACCAAGAGAAATAAATAAAGAATTCTAATGGAATGTCTTAGGAATTTTACTGCTTGCTCAGGCTTTCAAGTGAACGAGCTTAAGTCATGTATTTTTACAGCAGACATTGTTAATCTTGACTTGGATAACATCTTGGCCTTTTCTAGCATCCCAAAAGGTTCTGTCATTTTGTTACCTAGGCATTCCTTTTACGGCAGAAAAATTGAAGGTCATGCATTACTCACCCCTTATTGATAAAATCTCAGCTTACATTAGTGCATGGTCCAATTCTTTTTTGTCATTTGCAGGAAAGACATAGCTTAGTAGGGCGACTCTACAAGGAATATAATGCTCTTGGTTATCTATATTGTATGTCCCGGCTATGGTCATCAATAAGCTCATGTGTCTTTGCAAAAATTTTCTTTGGAATGGTAAGCAGTCATTGGTTGCTTGGAAGGAGGTATGTCTTCCCAAAGTGGATGGTGGCTTGGGACTTAAAGACATTAAATGGTGGAGCTTTGGTCTCTTATCCAAAACTCTATGGAACATTCATGCAAAAAAGGATATGCTATGGACTCGTTGGATTCATCAATCCTTTTTACAACAATTTTCTGTTTGGGACTGGTCCCCTAAAAATGATGCCTCCCATTTGCTTAAAAGAATTGCGGTAATTAGAGACGCTTTGTGCTAAAAAGAAAGCAATGTGGAAGCTACAATTCGGAAGTTATCTAGCTGGGCGACAGGTCATTCTATGGACACTACGTTGGCATATGACTATTTTCGTATCAGATGAAGTAAAAAAGCTTGAGCTAAAGACGTTTGGGCAGCATGTATCACGCCTAAACATTCCTTCATTGTTTGCTTAAAAGAATTGCGGTAATTAGAGACGCTTTGTGCTAGAAATAAGACAATGTGGAAGCTACAATCCGGAAGTTATCTAGCTGGGTAATGGGTCATTCTATGGATACTGTGTTGGCATATAACTATTTTCGCATCAAATGGAGTAAAAAAAGCTTGGGCTAAAGACGTTTGGGAATCATATATCACGCCTAAACACTCTTTTATTGTTTGGCTTGCTGTTAAAAGTACACTGTTGACCAGAGAAAAGCTACTATATATGGACATTGATCGTGCTTGCGTCTTTTGTAAGGTGGTGGAGGAGACTAATGAACATTTGTTCTTTAATTGCCAGTTTTGCTCATCGATTTGAGGCCATATTAAGTTGTGGTTGGGCATCCAAAGAGCTATGTCCAACATTCATAGTGCTCTTAGATGGCTCAAGAAAGTAGCTCGAGAAACTTCATGGCGCAACAAAGCTAAAATTATAGCATTTGCTTGCATTGTTTATTGTATTTGGAACACTAGGAATCGTCTTATTTTTTAAGGGCAATGTCCTCTTGTTGATGATTTAATTAAGATGATCAAAACATATGTATACAAAGTGCTTTTTATTCTGTATTCTCATGTCTTGATTATTTCTAATTTATCTTACACAAGTTTCTAATAAATAAAGAAGAAAAAAAATAAGAAGAAGAAGAGATGAACGAGAGGGAGAACAAGAGAGAATAAAGAAATGGAAGAAGAATGAGTGTAGAGGAAACAAGAGATATAGAATGGGAGTGGGCTACCGTCCAACTCCAACTACCTCTTCATTTTCCTCTTCCAAATTTGCCCTTTTCTACACACACACACCACTTGAATATATATGCCTCATATGAACATTTATCACCTCTACACATTTCTTTTCTCTTTTCTTAATTAACCCACATTATTACACACACATGGCCCTAAGTCCAAATCAAGAGTCCACCTATATTAGGCTCAAGCCCATTTAGCCCATAACTTTGGACTATTACACACATTTTAAACTCCATTTATGTGGACTTATAAATTTTAATTTCATTTACATTTATCATCCCACAAAATTATTATTTTCATTAATTTTCTCTTATCAACACATAAATTATTTTCAACAATTAATTAAAGAAAAACTCAAATATCCAAAAAAAAATTACCAATAATATCTAGACCCATTAATAGGTCGTTACAGATGCATTGTCGGTGATTTTCGTATTTTTTTTTATTTCATGACATTATTCAATTGTTCAACTATATATAAATTTTTACCTTAATTTTATTAGATATTGGGTCTGTGTGACATCTATATTAAATACTAGATAAATTAATATAAACTTATCCAAAATAAATAATATTTGGGCTTGGACTTAATTTTTAGGATAAATTTCATTTATCATCTTTGAAGTTTGTTTAAATTGTATCGACTCTTATAATTTTTAAAATAATATAAACCTCTTTTATTAGTAATTTCTTACTATTAATTATTTTACCTCTCATTTTATGGTCATTAATTTTTTTTTTATCTCTCAACTTTTTCCCGACTTTAGTTGTCCTTCCTTACTTTTCAACTTTAGTTGTTTTATTCGTACCTCCAATCTTTGTCTTTGCCATCAATTAAAACCATCTCATTGACTTTTTTTTCATTTGCGATATCATCAACAATGACGACAACTTTATTATGCTCGTTATGCTGCAAATTGAATAAATGGGGTTCACTTTACAAACACTATTGCATTTATTTTTCATATTTTTTAATGCTAACCTAATTATTTAGATTTCATCATTGAGCTAAGTTTCATTATGTGTCATTAGGGAAAGTTTTGACATTCGTTTGTGGATTTTGATTAATGTAGCTAATAAATTATTGATGTTTTTTCTCTCTTAAATTAAACACATATAAATTTGAATTGAATAATTCAGATCCATCTAAGTTTGATCGAATAAATTCAAACACAAATAAGTTCATTTATTTGAACCCACTATATGTTTGACGATGGTAGTTGATGATTGAGCACATTTATTATATATGTATATATATATTATAATTACATTGAAAAAAAAGTAAAATATTTTGAAAATTTTTAAAGAGTTAACAATTATTTATTAATAATTCTAAAAATGCAAAAATAGTCAATACAATTTAGTAATCACGATCCTTAAATTTACCTTAATTTTTATGCTTACAAAGGTAATTTTACACACAAATATTCAATACAAAATGCTATTATCGGGACAAATTTTAAGAAGAATGATTAAGAATAAAGCTTCTAAAAGAGTATATAAACTAGAAGCAAAAATATAATAAATTAATAGCCGATTTGATTTTGGGAATATACCACTGAATTAATCATCATTATTAAAAGAATGATTAAGTAGTAGTTGTAATTTTTAATTAATTATCAAACGCAGCACTCAAACGTGGAAAAGCAGCCATTAGACTTAGACCTAAACCAACGAATAAACAAATCAAATCAAATAAAGATATAAAGTGCCACGGGCGCGGGGCTCAGCGAGTGCGAGTAGTCAAAAACTCTAGGGGAAAACTAGAATTTATGAAAATATTTAGGGGTTTAATTGTAGTTTCAGAAAGTACAAGGAGAACATTGTAAATTCCGTTTTGCAATGGCATATTCTCCAATAAAAGGCAAAGTCCTAATAGGTTTTCGCCTCTTTGATTTACCAACTCGCCATCAAAATCTCGATCTCTGCTCGCTTGTTTGCCTTCGTCTTCGTTGTTTGCAGATGGCTTCTTCCTCTGTCAACCGATGGTTGAGGCCCGAGGTTCGCAACTCTCTGTCCCTAGATCTCCTTTGACTCTATCTCTCTCCCTCTCTCTCTCGCTCTCTCTACACACACACACACGCGCGCGTCAGTTTATGTTTGTATGTGTAGATCTGGCTTTGATAAACAGCAACTCGATCTATATTTTCGGGGAAGATGGCAGTATCTGATGGTTAGATGTGTACGTGCATATGTAGGTCTATCCTCTGTTTGCGGCCGTAGGCGTGGCTGTGGGGATCTGTGGAATGCAATTGGTCCGCAACATCCGCATCAATCCTGAAGTCAGGTATTAATATCTATCCCTCTCTTCAATTTTTCACATTAATTTCTTATTTTCCACGTCTTGCGGTCTATTCCAGTAGATGCTTATGCCGAGCCCCAAATTTGCGTACTGATATATATATATATATATTCCATATATACATATGTATGTTAGGAACAAATACAATAATAGTATGAACATATATAGATGCCTAGAAACTGGTAAGAGGGCCAATCGCGTAGATGTTAATGTTATGCATGTTCAACATCGATGTAAAGGAAGAGATACATGAATATGAAGAAAAAGAACTATAAGGCGCCTTGAACGTCTTATGCATTATAATTTATAGATACGTCATCTAGTTTGTCTCCGCAAGCTAGTTGACCTCCTATAATGTTAAGTCATTACCATGGAACCAGGCTTTGTTGTTGATTGTAAATATTTAACTTTATGGTCCCTTAGGTTGTAGTTATGTTATCTTTGGAGAGAAACTAATTTTAGCATTAGATTGCTTCATGTCAACAAAGTATGACCCTAGTGAGGGGCGGGTTCCAAATGTATACCTCCTGCCCCATGATACTGGAAATACCTTTTGTGAATTCATATTTACAATTTATCTTTACTTTTAATGCCATGCCAATTTGATGTTTTGTGTTAGATATTGAGGTTAAGCTGGGATGTGGATGGCAAAGAGCAGGAATGCAAGTCCTGTTTCTAATGAAATGTGTTATCAATCAATGCTATTCAACCATTTTGTTTAATGAATGCAATTCAAGTTTTGAATGATGAGCTATTGTCATAAAGTAATAAAACTATTACAGATAATTAGTGGTTGCATTTGGCCTTTGGAAGCTAATCAGTGGTCATGTCACTTTTGGATGCCAGCAAACAATAAAAATAAAGGTGATCTAGAATGAGATTCCATTTTATCTTGCCATTCCTACCGCTAAATCAACTTTTAACTCTTTAACTTGTTGGTCAAAATCAAAATTATACCACAACAATAGTGTCACATGCCTTAATTACACTAGGTGGGGTTCAACCCAATATTCATTTTAACATCATCATCTTAGTTACACTTAGATTTTGTACATTTGGTACTTAATTACCTAATATTATGATTCATACGATATGCTGGATGCACTTTTATACTTTAACTATCTTAGCTGGATTTTGTGAATAATATATTCAGTAATCTCTCTTTCTTTTTGAGTAATTGACCCAATATATCTAAACTGATTTTTTTTAAAAAAAATACTTAAGTC
Organism: Diospyros kaki; assembly: GCA_036245055.1. Lineage (NCBI taxonomy): Eukaryota > Viridiplantae > Streptophyta > Magnoliopsida > Ericales > Ebenaceae > Diospyros > Diospyros kaki. The sequence goes on along the minus strand of BSEG01000004.1, from coordinate 1,232,345 downwards.
TGAATACAACATCATCCATTTTTTTTATTTTTGTTAAACTTACATTCCATATATTTAATTTTTTGACCTGCTTAATTGGAAGAATTTTAATTTGAGGTGTTCTTTTCAAATTTAAGCTTAATATTCACACCTCCTCATGTTTCATCCACCCAAACCATCTTGTTTATAAATAATGTGCGCTAGGACTACTTTGATTGGATGCGCTTTGTGAGCTTATCCATCACAAGAGTTAAAAGATAAGGGCTTAGTGTGAATTTTTTATGTAACTCAATTTGATTGAAGAAAGCTTATTTTTCCACAAGTTTTATACATGTCCTTAATAGCATGCATATAAATAAGTTGAAATTTTCTCCTTTTTAGAGCTCTTCATAAGGCTTTATCTTTGGGACTCTGTCATAGGTTTTTTTTTTTTTTTTTTTCAAATCTATAAATTTTGTGTGTAATTCTTTTTGTTTATCTCTCGACATTTTCATTAGGCACCTAGGTAAGTGAATGGCTTCCATCATTGAACTACCAAGCATAAGACAAAACTACTTTAGAGATATTGTTTCTCTCTTAAACATTTCTTCAATATCCTACCAGAGTTCCACACAGTATGGCTTCCATAATTTTCTCTCTCTTAAACATTTATTATTATTTTATTCTTGTTTTTTGCAAACTTGTTTTAGCTCAACAAGTATATCTAGAAAAGATGTAATTCCTTTTGTTGAGGAGGTATTAGCTACTAAGATGTACTGACCTTTTGATAATTCATCTTTTTTGCACTCCACTTGGCTGAAATTTCTTATTTTCTTTACCTTGGTCTAACTAGCTTATATACACATGAATATAAATTTCTTTTTGCCGTTTATGTCAAGTTGGTTGTACAAATTTTCATAAACTGTTGACCTTGTTTTGCTAACTACATTTTCTTCTTTTTTTTTTTTGAAGTCAAAACTATGCTAATACATTTAAATTAGAAACTCCTACTGCTGTAGAAGCATGGAAACAATCTAGGGCATGTTCTTTATTTTGATGTGCTTATATCCTTCGTAGTGTATTACTTGCACTGTTGTTTAAAGCACGTTAGTGAACCTATAGCTTGAAGTCATCTTATGGTTTTCCTCCGTGGACAGTTTTTCAAAGTAGATATGTGGTAGAATGTCGCTTGTTGCAGTTTCACCTTAGATATTGTGGCAGGTTAGGGGGTTTGGTGGGCGAGGGGGCATGGTGTGCATGAAAGAGTGTGTTTTCTCCCATATTCTCCTTATGAAACATAGTTGCAGAGAAAATTTATTGCATTAATATTTAACTAAAGCAGAGAATTTTTGTTTTCCACAAAATCTAGGGTGAACAAGGAGAACAGGGCTGCAGGAGTGCTGGAGAACCATGCAGAAGGAGAGAAGTATGCTGAGCATTTTGTCCGCAGGTTTGTCCGCAACAGGGCTCCAGAGATCATGCCATCTATCAATAAGTTCTTCACGGACCCAAACTGAGGTTCTCTGCAGACAACAAAATAATGTGTCCCTTGCTTGTTGAGACCTTGTCGTTGTTACTTTGCCCGTTACAGAAGATTGCCATTGATTAAACTGGTTTGGTAGTGCAAACTTGTGAAGAATTGCGATAGACAACAACTGTCATGTTTAGAATTGGAGCAGCCATAATCTGATCGTTTTCATTTCATACTTTTATGCCCTTGTTTCATGATGCAGCTGTCATTATTTTATTTGTCCTCTCTTTGCAATTCCGTTTGTTTCCACCAATATCTTGCTTATAGTTTCTGGGGATGGATATTTCAAGGCACAAATTGCTCAAATATAGCAGCGGATGCGCGACAAATTTGTAGTCCGCTTGGAGGTCGTTTTTATCATTACGCAAAATTGTTTTTACGATATCGTTCATGGTTTCCGTCTGCTAGAGTTATTGGCAATGTCCTGCACTGGAACCTAAGAGCCCGTAGACGGGATTTATATTCCCCACTGTTTGGAGTCCAGGCTAATGTGGTTCGGACTTGCTCATTTGACTCAACTACGGTCTGCGGTCTTGAATCCCCAAGGACGGTGGCAGCCTTTCTACCGGGCATGTGGAAGGGTTTTTTTTTATTATTATTGTTTAATATTTCCTATATAAAACATAATTATAAATATTCATCTCAAAAAGCACGAGACCATTCGAACTCACGTTTCTTAACGTGAATGACACGTAAGATGTGGCGGGCGTCTGCACTATACTTGTAGGCTGTCAATTGGGTCGCATTTTTTATGGGCCTTTTGTGGTGTTGGGCCAAGCCCGGAATTTTTTTGTACGCGTATGGTGCTATTATTTTTTGTTATTTGTATGTTTTATATTTGTTATTTTTGTTACAAAATTAAAAAAAAGAAAATAAAAACATTAGATTACAATTTTGAATATAAAAAATTTGAAATAATATAATAAGATAATGACTTGTACTAAATAATATTTTAGATTATTTTTCTTTCAAATTGTTGACAAATGAAGATTTTCAATTACATAAATTATAATATATTTAATATTGTAAATAATCTATTGCTAAATAATATCCTAGTATATTTTTAGTATCTTAGAATTCGGACAAATGAACCGTTCACCAGAGGCCATGCTGATGCTGGGCTAGCAGCCACCCACAAGAAATCTCTTCAATTTCAAATCTTAGTTAAATTGGAATTGAGTAGCACCATTGAGCATACTTCCCTATGTTTCAAGTTAAGCAGGGTTAGGTTAAGTTCGGTGTTTCTCTTTAAAATAATATTCTTTTAATAAAATTTACTAAAATATGAACAACTTGTAGAAACTTATCAATCATGAATCCTTTCATTAATATAAACAAAAAAATTAATGTTTTTTTTTTCTATCTTACTTGTTAAACCAAATTGATGAAAAGGACATGCAAAAAAATCTATTCTACTCTTACATTAATACTTAAAAAGATGTATATATTAATATAATAATAGAATAGACTTTTTACCTATTCTTTCATTCAATTTGGTCCACTAAATAAAACTAAATAACAATGTCATTAATAAATTCACAAATGCACTAATTTATAAATTACATACACAAGAAACCCAATTTTGTCTCAAAACAAAATTTAAACTATAATTGAAAAAAAAGTAAAATCTTGATGACAAGGCTAACCTTATTGTCGAAGCCAAATTGGGTAATTGGAGGTCAAATACATTAATTTTGAAGTTTTCATGAGCTTCTCAACTTTGAGGTGGTACTAAAATGAAATCAATATGCACGAAGATGCTCTTAAGATGTTTAATGTTCAGCTGCCAAGCCCGAAAAATGGCAATTTACAACCATGGAATTGAAGAAATTAAAGAAAAAAGAAAAGAAAGGAAGAGGGCATGATATTAAAAGATATGATAATAAATTGGTGTTGACTATTCTGAGTGGTCAATCAAGAAAATGCCTCCATTATGGACCAGAGTAGGGTTTTCATCTCTGATGAACTTTGTTTGGTTAATTGAGTTAGAATTGAGGTGCATCAGGATACCTCTCGAATTTCTTTCTTCCCAGCAACTTCCACAAACCATGATTTCCAAGCCGAAACATAATGGTCAAAAAGGTCGTCTAGAGCTGCCATACCACCAAGAAAACCCACCTTCTATCATTTAAATGCTGCAACAGTTGTATGCATTGCATGATAAGTGTATTTGGCATACAGATCCATATGACCAAGTAGCAAGCAAATTGTAGGTGAACCGTGGCCCAGATCAGGAACAATCCAGGATGAAATATCAGTCACCATACTGGTCTGAATCTGAAACTGGGGACACTTCAAAGAGAGGCCTTAAATCGCTATAATGAGGCAGATTGGCCAGATGACTATTCCAGCTTATTATACCTTGGACATTAGAAAGAGAATAGAAAAACTACATGCCAACATGGAATTTGTGATTTTTCTTATAAAATAGCTGCGAAATTGAAGCAAACAAAATTTCTTTATGGATTGAGGCCAGAGGTCAGGGAAAAAGATAATCACAAAATGTGATAGCCAAAAACTATTTCAGAAGCAGCAGTAGTAAGCAGGTCACTAATTGAAGTTGTTCAGTAGCAAAATAAGAAAATTGGCAAGGAAATCCCTGGTTGTGCCACATTTAAACAAACCCCACGAAATTTTAGCTAAAACGTACCTTGGTTGGAATACTGAGGACGATAAGTAGAAGCCAGATCCTCCAGGTCTTTAAGTTGCCTGCCATCTTTGTTTTCTGAATCTCCTACTTTAGACAAACTGGCTGGAGCAAAAGGGCCAAACACAAAACTTTTAGAGCCATGTTTCCCTTGCAGCTCCAGCGAGTCACTGTGTTCAGATTTCAAATCATGCGCAGTATGCATTAGCATATCTCCCTTGTTTGAATCCCAATCAAGAGAAGAATCTGACTTATGTTTCTTGGGAAGAATGTTTGTGATCTCGGTTCCAAATGCTCTTTTTTTAGATTCGTTCAAACTGAAGCCAGTAGCAGTTGCATTCATCAAACTTCCTTTAAACCCCAACCACCTAAATGCTGGTTTCCTGCTTTCTGGATGATGAGTCTGCCAAATCACATAATTCTAATGAGAAATTAAGGGGGAGATTGGTTGTCAGATTCCTTACACTTACCACTCAGTGGTTTCCTGCAATAGATTTTACCTTTTCAAGAAGATTCATCGATGAGAAGACATTTGCAATATCGTATAGGCGTCTAACTTTCGCTGCAGAATTGTCTGATAATTAAGTAGGCAGTGTCAGTTCTATTACCATTTCCGTTTTTTGGTCAACTTCACCGAAATGATGAAACACTAAAGACGGCTTAAATATCAATTACTTTTCATAGCTGTTGGATCATGAACGTCACCCAGCAATGCTGTTGCAGCGTTATCAAGGGAGATCAAATTTACCTAAATGAACATGAACAAGCAGATCAAATAAATAAAGAAATTAATAGCTATTGATGGATGAAAAAAAATGTATACATCTAACGTACTTTAGCACTAAGGAAAAGCTTTACAAAATTCTGAGTCAGAAGCCCCAGAGATTTCTCTTTCCTGTTGTCTGTGATAACAAGAATTCAAAGCCATGTAAGGTCATCTACATTAGAATCATAAACCATACTTCTCATTGTGTCCCCTCAAAGTGTAAAATGATTGGGAACAATAGTGGAGCAAAATAGGAGAACTGACCGACTTTAGATGGCACAGAAGTTTTGTCTCGCCTATCAGTTTTAGAATCTGAAGACCCGGCACAATGATTTTCACTTGAAACCTATTGAAAGAAGCTCACACTATTAAAAGACATATATAACTCCATTTGACTTGCAAACTTGAGAGGACAAAAAAATCTAGCAACAAATATAAATCTAATTCAGATGAGAATCCAGATAGTAGTCCAAGAACAGACCATATTACAAGTGCCTGCTGGCTGGGCTAACACTGATTCTTTGTTTTGTATTCAATGATAACAAAAGATACAAGAACTAAAATGACTTTAATTTTGGTTACTCAGCATTTTCTCAGCAACCAAACGGAGCTGGGAAAAAAAAAGAACATCAATACCCAGGGTAACATACATTTGCTGAATTGCTGCAACTACCATCCATCGATAAGTTCTCCCTTGCTGCTTCTTCCTATAAAATGAAAAAAAAGTACATAAACAAATGTGAAGAGAAATGCACTCCCAATCTTTTGTTTCATCTGATTTTTAACATGTAACGAAACTTAGGCAACCTTAAGCTTATCCAACGCCTGAGGGATGCCTCCAAAGCCTTTCCAGGAATACTGGTTCTTACCCTTTTTTGTTAAAACCTGAGAAAATTAATAAAACCAGAGGGGTTGGTAAGGTCAACTCTATCTGAGAAGAACCCAAATTACTCTATCTGAGAAAAACCCAAATTGAGCAGAAGAGAAAGACCATACGCCAATGCTTTCTAATATGTTAACAATGTCATAAATGCGCCGCCTTTCAACGCCTGCTAGGTTAATTAGATCAAGAAACCCAGTTAACCAATGACGCTCAGAAAAATCAGAAGAGGACGAAGAAGGAAAACCGTAAGAACTGAGATCAGATTTAGGGCAGGACCTAATCGGTTTGCCGCGTCGTCCAATCCAATAGTGTCTACGCCATCACGATTATACAACTTGAGAAATCTAAACGAACACCGAGCATTCTGTAAACATAGAAACCAAACCTACATATGAATCTAGAGAGAGATAAGGGGAGACAAACTAACTTGGAGCACAAGAGGCCGAGAGATTTGTCCTTGCGGCTGTAGAAGTAGGGGTTTTTGGGTTCGGATTCTCGAGAGGGAGGCGGAGGCGACGAGGACATTGTTGACCTACCGTTCACGAGCGATCTCCGATTACAAGTAGAAAGAATCTGGGAGAAAGAGGAGACTTTTAGAGAGAGAGAGAGACCGTTGAAACGAGAGGGAGAGGGAGAGTCCATTGGCATGGCGGGTCGAGAAATTCAAATATAAACCTGAGACTCGGAACCCTGGAAGACCGCCGGGGTGGGAGAATTTTGAATTGACAATAACACGCGGTAAAATTATGAATTTACCGGATCTGCCACCTGCTTGGTCTTGAGCGACGAGGGCATTTCCGGGAATTTACCCGATCTGCCATCTGCTTAGTCTTGCGTGGCGAGGGCATTTCCGGGAATTTATCCGATCTGGCTGCTTGCTGTTGTCACTAGCTAGATGACACATAAACGAAAGTAAGAAACGAATTTGATATTAAATAAAAAATAAAAATACATAAATAAAAAATATAAAAAAAATTTGTAGATATAATTTTTAATATAAAAAAATAGTTATTCAATCTAAAAATAAATATATATTTTATAATACATTCAAATAAATTTTAAAAAAATTAAAAATTTTGAATATAAAATTTTTTTCATTTTTAATCTCTTTATGAACAGAAACGCTTTCTCAAATTAAAAACAAGATTTTTATATTTTTTTAATATTATAAAAAGACTAAAACGTTTTTAAATTTGCAAAAATAGTCAGAAAATGTTCTTGGCATTTTGACATTTTAAAAATAAAAATATTTTGGCAATACCTAAATAACGCCCTTGAGATGTTTTTGTGCATCATAGACTACTGGGATAAGAAATCTTATTTCATCAAATCAAAGGTACAATCAAGAAGATAAAGGTGGTGGGAGATTGAAATAATTATTTTTTTACAAGCGCTTAGTATTTTATTTTATTTTTCAAGACTGAAATTAAGTTTTGACTTTAAAGAATAATAATTTTGATATTACTGTTAAAACTCTTATCATTTATCTCAAATAGAGTTGATGAAGTCCCCTTGCCTTATTGATAGGTCACGGCCGCGGAGGACACATTCATTCTAATAACTCTTTTTAAGTAGAATAATGAATGTTTAATTGTAAACCATTTCGTTCAAAGCACCAAATCAATAGAAGTTGATTGGCAATGTTAATGCAGGTCGACCCAATTGAACTCCAAAACCCAGATGTGAACTTTCTAATGGTTAATTGCCCATTGGTTTGACTCATTGCCATCATTTATTTCATTACTTCATCAAACTGATGAATGCTTCAAGAACACTTCCTGGTACAGCTCGAAAGAACACGACGTCTCGGTCTCACCAAGACTTAAATTTCCATGAAAGGGCCTGCCCTAACAAGACACGAGAAACAGTTGTATAATCTTGCATACAAACAAGGGGACGGAATGGAAGCACAATATGAACTGAATCAGCACAAGAGGCTACAAGCAACTGCCCCAATCCCAACAACCCCACGGATAGAGCCAATATTAAAGGGTAAATCCTATCATCAAAATTGTTAAAATAGTATCAAGAAATGAAATCACAAGCTTCATATAAACATGATTCAAGAGATGCCATAAGGACACAGAATCTGGGTAGTTAAGCAATCATTTTATAGAATAACAAGTAGCGAAAACACATGAAGTTGACAAAAAATAAAAGAGAAATAATTTTGTTTGCTAACATCTCATTTCTTTCACACCTAACTTTTTAACAAATCAAGAATTGCAACACCCCCAAAACAAAGCAAATTACCCAAGAGAAAATATAGAAAGAAAGTAGAACTAGAAGCCGATAAACTATAGTTCATAACAGAGCCAAAGATAGTTCAGCTGAATCTATTGCTCAACCGTGGTCACCTGTTGCCACTCACCGTCAACTGCTTCTTTCCACAAGGTGACATTATTGTCTCCAGCAGCCACAGCCAACAAGTTTCCGGTAAGGGACCATGATACCCTCCAAACAGGAGTCTTGAAATCCATCAAAACTTTACCTTGCCATTGATCACCTTCTTTTGCCACGGTCCATATGACAACTGTGCCATCCTGTGAAGCACTTGCTATGGTAGACTTTGGAAGGCCCAAGTTGGGTGCCCAAGCCACATCCCTCACCCAATCACTGTGCATTTGCAACGCAGGGAAGCAATCCATTTTCCAATTTCCATTATACAGCTTCCACACCTTTACGGTATTGTCGCAGCCACCAGAAGCAAGCTTCTGAGCAGGATCCAGCACACTAGAACCCACTAGAGCACCAGGAGCTGTGGAAGGGGCCCATGAAACTGAAGTCACTCCAACAGGGTGAGCTTGGTCGATCCTGGTGGAGTCCCAGCCACCATCAGACCTGGCAGTGTGGACTGAGATATTCCCATCAGAAGATCCACAAGCTAAGCAGAGACCAAGTTCATGAGGGGCCCAAGCAATAGAATTGACAGATGACTTATGATCAGTAAAAACGTGCACCTGTGCCCACTCATTTTGGTTACCTTCCTTCCAAATTATCACCCTGCCATCATAAGAACAAGAGGCAATGATCGATCCAAACTTGGGATGAGCCCAAGCAACCTGCCAAACAGGACCTTGATGGCCACTCAAAGTTGCCAGGTGCTGTGAAGTAGAATTATTGCTAACGCCTATTATTTTGATAGTGGAATCAGAAGAAGCAGTTGCCACACGCTTTCCATAGTAATCCATGGATACATCATGAACAACATCATTATGACCCGTTTCAATCTTCTGGGCGGGCATTTTAGTTAGCTTTTTTGTTCTGCCTGGTTCTTCCTAATTTGCTATTACGTAGCACCTGCAAACATATATTTCTGATCAAGGCAATATTAAATTATTAAAGAAACTGTCACTAAATGTTTCAGCATAGCACTTTTTTGATAAACTTATCTTTCAAAGCACAAGCAATTCTAATTGCTAAACAAAAAAATAGCCTAGATAATGTCCTAAGACAAATAATTACACGTTTTAAACTGAACTCTTTACATATGCCAGGAAATAAGTAAAAATCAAATTCTGAATTCAGATATGTAAGCATCTTTACAGCATGTGCATCTGGGTAAGCATGTGTGAAAGTGTCACAGTTCACAAATCACTTGGTAATGATTACCTCCATATCTGACAAACATCACCCTGTTTGACAAAAAACCACACACAAAAACGTGGAGAACAAGAATTTACATTTTCAGATCTCACTTCATAAGCGTGTGTTTCATCATCACCTGCCCAAAAAAGGTGGCGTGGAAAGTGTTCAGAGAGTTTCTCATTCTTTACTTTTTCCCTTCCCTAGCACTGCACCCCCCCGGGGGAGGGGGGGGGGTGTTATTTTGACCTATCCTCAAGATTTCCTAAAGCAAATCAATGTAGAATAGTGGCACATAAATGATATTCATTCCTTGTATATTGGACTATCAAAATAGGATATATTAAATGATCTGCAGCACTTAATTTAATCTGAACAGTAAAAAATAAAAATCAACAAATATAAATCATATCAGTCCATGCAACAATGTCCTAGCATCATATGGCAGGGTTCCACAACCAGTCCAATGTAAATCGACATTAAACCATTTAAATTGAATTTTGCGCGCTTGATGCAAACCACATATCACAAAGTTTTGCAATTACTGTAAAAATTGCCAACCAAAATATTATAGGACAATTCCACTATGTCGGATTGGCTTAGGTCTAGAACCAGATAAACTCAAAAAGGATGTACATGGTGAACAATTCCAAAAAGATTTTACAGAAAATTTATCTCAACATACACTAATTAATTAGAAACACAAAAGTTATTTCTGTTATTTAAAAAAAAAAAAAAGATCATCGTCTAAAAACTAGAGTCATCTAAAGCCGACAATGTTTTCAGTTACATCAGCTCTAATACCATTTATTGGATAATCAAATGGATACCACTTCATGCAGAATAAAATAAACACAGAATAAATGCTGTAACACCCAAGACTATCAAAATTAGAGACACCCAAAAAAAATGGTTCGGCAAATTGCCAACATCCACGGACAAAGGAGGGACACAAATTCATTAAGTGAACAATGGGTTCACAAAAGAGAGAAACTCTCACGCAAACTCCATTACTCCCAAACTCACCACTCTTTATGGTACACCCTAATTGGTGAGCCCTGCCACCATCTAAGAATTAGACATGCGGCTTTACAAATAAAGAGAACAATATATGTCCTGAATCTAGAACTTACTGAGTTTTGATAAGTCTTGAATTTGGTCTACAAATCCCATCTCTATCATACTCTGAGCTGGGTTATCACAATCAGAATTCAAGACAATCTCAGCATAAACATAGAAGAATATAGCAGGATACTCCTTTCTCCTGGTTTAGTTAAACATGAAAAGAAAAGGAAAAAAGAAAATAAAATAAAGGTACGAGTAATTTGGCTATTGCCCCGTTTTCCAATCTTGGTCCCAAATCATGGATCTACATATTACGTAAGTCCCCGAAATCTCGAAGAATAGTCTGAGAGATTAATAGATGCTCTGAATAAACCCTAAAACCCGAACTCCAGTCCGGATCACAGAGAACCGTGTAGTTCGTTTTCGCGAATTTTTTTCCCATCTGGAAGTAAATCTGAACCAAACAATTCAATTCAAACCCAAAACAGAAGAAACCGTGATTAAGCATCGAAACCATCGGTAGATTTCTACAAGATCTACGCATGTACTTGTGACAGATCTAAGGGTTTCAAAACTAATAAAATAAAATTCCATCCCACAATTTGTGCGAATGGATGCCAACGTGTTAGGTTGAGGAACCAAAAGATGTACCTGAGGAGCAGGCTGGGCACCTCACCGATCCGATCGGGTCTACAGCTCTGTGTTCTAACGCTCGCAACTCTCAAGCGTCTAATATCTCTCTCCCCAGAGGCCCGTTTGGACGCTGCGTTTACTCTATCCCAACACTGCGTTCGGAACACCATGAAATAAATAAAATTTGTGGCTAAGAAAGTGAAGGAGGACTTTAGTTTATATTCTTAAATTAATTTGTTCAATTAATGTAATATTGCAATAATATTTAATTTTCCATAACGGATTTTAAATTTGGAGTTTGAATTTTAAGAGATTTAAATGTATTATTTTAAATTTTGTATGTAATTTCTTGTTATTATCAAATGAATTTAATAAATAATACTGATTCGATTAATAATTACCATTACTTATGTAGCTTAATGAACTAAACCCTTGTATTCACATGACATCTAGGTTAGCATGTGATAGGAGAAAATAAAAGGGGAGTATAATATTAAATAAAAATTATAAAATAATATTTTAAAAGACAAAAAATATAAATAAAAAAGTAAAGACATGCGTGTATAAAAAAATATAGAAATATTTTTGTAAATATAATTATTAATATATAAATTTATAAAAAATAATTATTCAATAAAACATAAGTACAAATAGTTTTACATTAAGAATTTATTTTATTAAAAAAAATTAAATTGATTAAGTATTATTTAATAAATAAATATTTATTTAAAATTTATGCATTAAATTTTTAATAAAATACATTGATTCCCACGTGATACACTTTTAATTACAGAAAATTTTTCTTTTTGATTGAAAACTTTTGGTTGATTCCTTTTTAATTTATTTAAAAAATAATTATTGAAATAAAAATATTAAGGAACATTTATTAAAATAAATAAAATAAATTTATATCAAAATAAGATTGAAATGATTTTTAAATCAATATATGAAATGATCAAAATAAGATTGTGAAATATTTAAAGATATTTATTAAACTATTTATTGAATTTTTTAGAATGTACTAGAAGACTTATTTTTTTATTTATTAAAATCAAGATAAATTTACCTAAAAGATGAGAGATAAATTTATCTGAAAAAATTCAAATAAGAAGTTACGTGATTTATTTTTCAAGAGTCAGCAAATAAATTTAACAAATACAACAAAAAATACTTCTGTCTATAATACTTTTTATATTTCATTTTTTTTATTTATATATTGGTTAACAAACACTAATTAATATATGGATTAAAAAAATATAAAAAATATTATAAATAAAAGTATTGTTATTAAATTTATCTGACAATTTAATGATAAATTTATCTCTTTATTTTTAGATAAATTTATTTAAAATTTTATAAATAAAAAATAATTCGTATATCTCTATTGCAACAAATTTAACAAAGATAAAATTTTTAAAATACTTCTTAATTTTATCTTATTTATTTTATATATTAATTAAAAATATTTTAATTCAATCTAAGCTGCATTTAGATGAGACGGGAGCGGAGAGCGTGATGTGAGTGCGGCTGACTGATTAATTATTATTATTGAATATATATATTGGTGTTACCTACGGTTGACAGGGCAGCGATCAAAGGCATAGCATAGGCATCAACTACCGTACGGTTCCGATGATAAACATTGACTGTTGGAATCATCAAATACAGATTTTTATTCCGATGCTGGGTTGTGGCCGTGGGCAATCAAGGTCTCTCTCTGGTCGGTCAAGTCTTTGAACGACCTCCCAACTTTCTTTCCATCGATCCATCCATCCGTCCATCCTCCACCAATATCTATGAAGATGCTGTGCTATAGATAGATCACGAATCTGCAAGAACCAATTCATCGTCACCGTCCGTCTTTTTCTTCTTCGTCTTTGCCGGCGACTATGGCATTCTCCTCATACGTCGGCGGCAACAGTCGCCGTGGAGGGGGCTGGGCCCACTCCCTCCTGCCCACCGCATCGGGCTCTCCGGGACTCTCCAAATCCAGGGCTCACCACCACCGCAAGCCGTCCCGGAAGCGCGCCAGCGCCCTAAGAGATTTCATCTTCACTAACTTCTTCACCATCGGTCTCTCCGTCTCCCTCTTCTTCTTCCTTCTCGTCGTTTTCCGCTACGGCGTTCCGAAACCCTTGTCTTCCCATTTCCGACACGGCCACCGCCATCCCAGGTTTCGCAAGCCGATTTACCGCAGATCGTCCTCATTGGCTGACCGCGACGTCGTTTCCTCGGCCGTCGTGGATATTACGACCAAAGATTTGTACGATAAGATTGAGTTTCTGGACGTGGATGGTGGGCCGTGGAAGCAAGGGTGGAGGGTTAATTACCAAGGGAACGAGTGGGATTCTGAGAAACTGAAGGTTTTTGTGGTGCCTCATTCGCATAATGATCCGGGCTGGAAGTTGACTGTTGAGGAGTACTATGACCGACAGTCTCGCCATATTCTCGATACCATCGTCGAGACGCTATCGAAGGTGATCTGAGTTTATTGATCTGAATTTCTTTAGGCTTGTAGTGAAATGAATTGGGTTGGGTTCATTTTAGTTCCACGTTTGACCCATTTTCTGGAATGATTTTGGCCGGGTCACTAAGTTATCTTCATTCTTGTTGGTTTTGTTTATGGGTGGTCACATGGTACTTGTTAACCAGAATCAAGAATACTGGACATCATGAATCACCGTACTATGTTCAGTCAATCTCAACTAAAATGCTGGACAGTTGCTTTAAACAGTCAACCCCTGTTTCACAATTTTAATATTTTATGGTTGAGTTTTAACAAGCTTCATGTTCATAAATTAGTTGACTAATTCAGCATAATGTAGCAGTTACCGAACCATTTTTCTTGCTAGATTTGTAAGACACTTAACAATTGAGTTCAAGAAGCAAAAATTACAAGTTGTGGTTCTTTGAACTTGGATTTGTAGGATGTGCGCCGTAAATTTATATGGGAAGAGATGTCATACTTGGAGAGATGGTGGAGAGATGCCTCAGAAGCTAAAAGAGAATCTTTCATCAATTTGGTGCAGAGTGGGCAGTTGGAAATTGTTGGAGGGGGTTGGGTGATGAACGATGAGGTAAGATCTGCAAAATATGGATGTTTATAATTTATTCTCTTGTCTTCCTTTCCCTTTCTTCATTTGGTTCTAAAAGTCTGCATTTCCACCTTTTTGTTTTTATCTTTACTTTAACTTTATTTTTCTTACGGGTTTGACGTGTGATTGTTAATTTTAATTCTGCTGATCTCCATGGTTTGATTTTTTGCTTATATTGGATTATCAACACTATAATCCACAACATGATTAGAGACAGAGCAAGAGAAAGAACAAAAAAATATCTGTATTCAAAGTCTTTCCTAACTTTAATCGGGGTGACTTGAATGTTATAAGATTTCCTTGTGAGAGATTTAATGCTGTCTTGTGAGGAGTTTGATAGGATACCAGATAGAAAAATACAAACAGCAAGCAATTAATAACAACTATCAGGATTCCCAGCCAAGAACAAGAACACCCAGGGCATTCGAGAGGCCCCCTCTCTCCCAATTCCTCTATCAAAAAACCAGTGTATCCTCCTCTCTACCCCCCCACCCCCATACATATTCCTCCCTCTACCCCTTAACCGAATTCTATTATGCCATAGCTGGGTTGTTACACCAGCGATTCCCCATTCTACCCCTTACGCACATGGCTGGTTGTTATGCCAGCCAACTTATTTACACCTCTGCCCTTGATTGCTGCCCCTTAGACCTCCTTTTATAAGTCAAGTGGGCCTATCATTACTCCCTCCCCCAACTTTCACTTTGTCCTCAAGGTGGAAAGATGGAAATTGCTGCTGAATCACTGAGTAGGGCTCCCAAGTGGCTTCCAATTGTGGAAGGCCCTTCCATTGGATCAACACTTCTGCTGCTTTCATGTTCTTGCCAGCACTCGACCTCGCTCCTAGCACTGCTGAAGGTTCCACCACCATTTCCAGGTCTTCATTAAGCTGTTGGGGCAGCTCTATAGTAGCCCTCGTTGCACCCTTAGCCTCCTGTAGTTGGGACACATGAAATGTAGGGTGGATTTGACAATGTGGTGGCAGTTTCAGTTTGTAGGCTACCGGACCTACCTCCTTTTCAATCTTAAACGGGCCGTAATAACGAGCAGCCAAAGACCTTCGTCGGTACGGCCTTAGTTTCAAATAAACCAAGTCTCCTACCTGGAACTGTACTTCTCTTTTGCCCTTATCTGCTCTTTTCTTCATTACTGCCTGTGCCCTCAATAGTTGTGCCTTCAGTTCATCTAAGATCACATCCCTTTCAATCATTTGTTGCTCCACCATCGAGACAAGGGTAGTCCCCTTCTCAAACCGAATTAAGGGAGGTGGTTCCCTCCCATACACCACTTGAAAAGGAGTTAACTTGGCAGTTGTATGATAGGAAGTATTGTACCATAATTCAACCCAAGATAACCAAGTGAACCATGCCTTTGGTTTGGAGGAAGCAAAACATCTTAAGTAGGTCTCCAAAGTCCGGTTGAGTACCTCAGTTTGCCCATCCGTTTGCGGATGATAAGCTGTGCTTTTTTTGAGTTTGGTGCCTTGTAACCGAAAAATCTCCTTCCAAAATTTGCTCATAAAAATTTTATCTCTATCCGACACAATGGACCTAGGAACTCCATGGAGTCTCACCACTTCTTTGATAAAAGTTCCAGCCACATCCCCAGCTGTAAATGGATGTTTACGACCAATAAAATGCCCATACTTGCTAAGTCGATCCACCACGACCAAGATCGAATCCACCTTGTTCGATTTTGGGAGCCCTTCAATAAAGTCCATGGCAATGTCATCCCAAATCTGGTTAGGAATTGGTAGTGGCTGTAACAATCCCCTTGGTGACAAGGTTATATATTTGTTTTGTTGACAAGTCGTACACTCACTTACATACCGATGCACATCCTTCTTCATACCCAGCCAATAGACATTTGTCGACACCCTTTTGTAAGATTTTAAAAACCCTGAATGACCTCCCATACTCCTATCATGCCCTTCTTAGAGTATCAACGGAATTAGTGTGGATCCCTTGGGTAAGTAAAGTCGTCCTTTGTAGATGAGATACTTGTCCACCAACTGAAAATTAGGATGGGAGGAGGGGTCAGCTCGTAACTCTTGGATCAATTTTTGCAGCCCTGGATCAGCGTTTATCTCACTTACCACCTGCTCCAATTGGACCATCCTAGGCACTGTCAAAGCCATCAAAGCTATTGTGTGGCAGATTCTGGACAGCCCATCAGCTGCCTTATTCTCCATCCCAGCCCGGTAATGTATCTCAGATTGGTATCCCATCAGCTTTACCATCCATTTCAAATATTCAGGACTTACCTCCCGCTGCTCCATCAAGTACTCGAGACTTTTTTGATCCGTTCTAATAAAAAATTTTCTGCCTAACAAGTAGTGCCTCCACTTTTGCACCGCAAACACTATGGCCATGAGTTCTCTTTCATAAACTGA
This sequence comes from Diospyros kaki, assembly GCA_036245055.1. Classification (NCBI taxonomy): domain Eukaryota; kingdom Viridiplantae; phylum Streptophyta; class Magnoliopsida; order Ericales; family Ebenaceae; genus Diospyros; species Diospyros kaki. The sequence continues at coordinate 1,215,790 of BSEG01000004.1, read as the reverse complement.
TTTCTTCCTCCCCAACTGACTGAACCCTTGGCTGAAATAAGAGATTGGCCTCTGTTCTTGCATCAAAACAGCCCCTATTCCATGCCCCGAGGCATCAACTTCAATGATGAATGACTTCTCAAAATCGGACAAGGCTAAAACGGGTAGGGATACCATTTTAGCCTTGAGTTGTTGGAAGGCCTGTTCAGCAACCACATCCCAAAAGAAGTTGTTCTTTTTCAATCGATCCGTTAGAGGCTGAGCTAGCTTACCATAGTCTCTCACGAAGCGTCTATAGTATCCCGTAAGCCTAAGAAACCCCCTCAATTCCTTTACCGTTTTTGGAGTAGGCCAATCTATCATCGCTTGCACCTTGTTATTATCAGCTGAAACTCCCAAATAGGAAATAACATGGCCCAAATACTCAATTTTCAGCTGCCCAAACACACACTTCTTGTTGTTGGCCACCAGTTGGTTGTCTGCTAACACCTTTAACACACATTTTAGGTGCTGTTCATGCTGTTCCAAACTGCTGCTATACACCAAGATATCATCGAAAAATACCAACACAAAACGCCTCAAATAATCTCTGAAAATTTCATTCATCAATGCTTGGAATGTAGCCGAGGCGTTCATCAATCCAAAAGGCATCACTGGGAACTCGTAATGCCCTTAATGAGTCCTAAATGCTGTCTTTGGAACATCCTCGGCCCTAACCCGAATCTGGTGGTAACCAGATTTTAAGTCAAGTTTGGAAAAAACCCGAGCACCATGCAACTCATCAAGCAACTCATCTATTACCGGAATGGGAAATTTGTTTGGAACTGTTACCTTGTTCAAAGCCCCATAATCGACACAAAAGTGCCACCCTCCATCCTTCTTCTTAACCAATAATACTGGGCTGGAAAATGGACTGGAGCTGGGTTGGATGATTCTCGTGGCCAACATTTCACCTACTAACTTCTCAATCTCATTCTTTTGTAAATAAGGATAACGGTGGTAGGGTCTTACACTCACCGGTGAGGATCCCGGAATTAGGTTTATGGTATGGTCCCTTTCCCTACTAGGTGGCAGCCCCTCCATAGCAGTAAACACCCTCCCATATTCAGCCAATGTCCATTTCAGCAAATCTGGAACTGCTCTCTAATTTTCTTCAATTTCAGCTGCCATTGTTCCCAATTCCAGCAACATCCCTTCCCCCTCCTCCTTAAATGATTTCACCATAGTTTTTAAGGATACCAAGGTCTTGCTCAAGCTAGGGTCCCCCTGCAAAGTTACAGCCATGCCACCTGCTTGAAACTTCATTGTGAGAGTTTGCCAATCCACATTCATCTTGCCTACAGCTGCTAGCCACTTCATTCCCAAAATAACATCCGAACTTCCCAGCTCCAAGGGCAAGAAATCTTCCACGATCTGCAAGTTTTGGAGCTGAAGCTTCACTCCCTTGCAAATTCCAGCCCCTTGAACAGCCACTCTAGTTCCCATAATCACACCGTAACCTGTTGTTTCCTCTCTGTTTAGGCCCAGCTGTTGCACCAGCTCCACAGAAATAAAGTTATGGGTTGCTCCTCCATCAATAAGGACCACAACTGGCTGCTCCCCTATCTTCCCTCTCAACTTCATTGTTTTGGGGGTTGCCAACCCTACTACCGAATTCATGGACAGCTCAATGACCTCACCCCCACGGACTGGTTCCCCTACATCATCCCTCTTTTGGCTGGGGCACTGGTTGTTTTCTTTTTCTTCTACCCACTGTTCCTCCTCCTCTACCTCTTCATCATATATCATCATCACCTGCAGGTCTTTATTCTTACACTTGTGGCCTATCGTATACTTCTCATCACACCTAAAACATAAGCCCTTATCTCGCTTGGACTTCCATTCGGCCTCACTAAGCCGTTTCCAAGGTTGATTACTCACTCTCCCACTGTTTTGGGGCCGATATGGATAAGGGAAGTTCACAGCAACCGATTTAGAGGCTGGTTGCGCATGGGGCTGAGGACTCCCACACTAGTAATTCGGAAGGGAAAGTGAAGCGGATTGGCCTCTACTCGAAGTCGACCCAACCCAGTTTCCCCGAAGCATGAGGTTCCTCTCCTCTATACGCTGCTCCAGGTCCATCATTTGCTCCAAGCTCCTTGGTCTCAACACCCTCAACTCAGCTTTGATCTCCGGACTGAGACCGTTGATGAAGTGCCCCTCGAGCATAGCTTCTGGAAACTCTTCCAGAGGGGACGCCAATGTCTCAAAGCATTGGCGGTTCTCCAAAACAGTACCCTTCTGCCGAAGAGCTAAAAAGCGCTCTTCTACCGACCCTTCTTGGGTGGAGCGGACTCGGCCTCGCAGCAGCAGCTTGAAATCCTCCCATGTCCTCACCCTTCGCCGTTTCTCTTCCCATTTGAACCACGAGAGAGCAGGACCTTCCAAACACACAGTCGCAGTATCCATCTTCTCCATATCCGTCAACCCATTCACTGAGAAATATCTCTTGGCCCTGAAGATCCAGCCGTCTGGGTCCCCTCCATTGAACAGCGGCATCTCCAGCTGGCATCCGCGAGGTTCGGGTCGCCAGCCTCCCTCGAGATCCTCTGTTTCAGCTTGCCTCACTCCGACTTCCAGTGTCGCTTCAGAATCCTGAGCGAACTCCGGAGGCTAGCCTCCCAGCTTCTCCTTGTTCTTCCTCTCTCTCTCTCCTGCTATTCCCACCTCGTTCTCATCCAAGCGAATTGCTCCAACAAGTCCGCTACATTCTTCTCCACTGATTCAACACTCTGTTGCATGCCTTCCATCCTCCCTTCCAAGTCACCCACTCGATCGGTCAGGTTCACCATTAGGATCGGAGATGCTCTGATACCAAATTGATAGGATACCAGATAGAAAAATACAACAGCAAACAATTAACAACAACTATCAGGATTCCCAGCCAAGAACAAGAACACCCAGGGCATTCGAGAGGCCCCCTCTCTCCCAATTCCTCTATCAAAAACCAATGTATCCTCCTCTCTACCCCCCCACCCCCATACATATTCCTCCCTCTACCCTTAACTGAATTCTGTTATGCCATAGCTGGGTTGTTACACCAGCGATTCCCCATTCTACCCCTTACGCACATGGCTGGTTGTTATGCCAGCCAACTTATTTACACCTCTGCCCTTGATTGCTGCCCCTTAGACCTCCTTTGATAAGTCAAGTGAATTGGGGGCCTATCAGAGTTCTGTTGATTTTATTGCATTTGAAGACTTAATGGATTTGCCTTTGGAAGATGGCTTGTTAGTAGTATTTCATCAAGATGGATAGATTTCTAGTGGCTGGCGATTGGAAGGAGTGCCTCTTTGAAGTTAGGCAACCTTACCTTCCTAGGGTCTTGTTGGATCATGCCGTTGTTTTACTTGTATTTGGGGGGTTAGGATTAGTTTGACCCCCTTTAGATGAGTATGTGGTTGAGTATTGGAAATTACTGGTCTTCTCATGTGGTTTAAGTCTTCCCTAGTTTTTAATTTTTTGGCTAATTAAATTTTCGAAAGAGGATTTCAAAAAGGTGTAATAGGTTTTTTTTTTTTTTTTTTTGGGGGGGGGGGGGGGGGAATGGTAGTCGATTAGTAGATTGTTTGAAGAGAGTTGGGATCTTGATTACAAGGAGGACCCCAATTAACTGCCTGATGGCAAGTGCCAGCATATAGTGGATCTCAAGTGTGAGGTGAGGAGACCATCAATGTCAAAAGAAATCTGTTGATAACAAAGGTCTAAGATGGTCTTTCTTAGGGAGGGTGATTTGTAAGGTGCGTAATGCAAATAGAAGGAAGAATACCATAAGAAGGCATGTTGTGAATGGCGAGGAGATCACTTGGTTTGGATTTTTATTCTAATTTGTATGCTGAGGAAGAGAGTTGGAGGCCTACTTTGCTTAGGTTGGAGTTTAAGTCTATCTTCAAGTGTGGAAAAGTGTGGTTTGACATGCCTTTTTCTGAGGAAGAGGTTGTAGGGGCTCTGAAGAGTATGAGTGGTGGGAAGGCCTTTGGCCCAGATGAGGTACTATGGCCTTTAATCATCATTGTTAGTGTGATCAGTATGGATGTGGAGGCCCTCCTTACTCTTTTTATTTTTCCTCTGGGTGTTTCAAGATAAGTTTGACTGCTTCCTTTATTGCTCTTATTCCTTTGCTTTGTTTGGGGGACGGCTAGGTGGGTGAGCAAAAGGTACATAACAGAAACGAATGGGAGGAGAAAGGGAGACAATGTAAAGGTTGTCACTATCCCCTTATTTGGGAAGAAGGGAACATAAATGAAAGTGAAGTAAACTTTCTCTGTTTGGATAGAGAATCAATGAGAGAGAACAAAAAGTTATAAGATAAAATGACAATTATACCCCTCACATGTATAATAAATAACAAGGTTCACGAATTTAAATTAAATTACAAAGCATTGTAACTTATTACTGAGTTGTAAAAACCCCAAGAATTAGAATCTAATATCTGGGTCATTTAAATAGATATTAGGCATTTAAACCAAAAAAAAAAAAAAAAATCAGTAAAAGTTAAATTATATAGGATTTCATTTGGTTTAAAGATAACATTGATTTTTCATAAAAATAATAAGGATAAAATAGTAAATTAATAATAAATAGTGTCATTCATGTACCTTACAAACATTTTTCATCTAATAGAAAAATAAAGTACCCTCCCCCTCCTCTTCCCTTCCTTTACATGTTTCTCTTCCAATCTGAACATTTTCAGACCTATTAACCCCTGATTTGGACTTGGTAATATACTTGTTTGATTGGTCTGGTTCTTAGCTCTAAATTGATGGCATCATCCTACCTTGAAGCAATAAGGCCTTTTGTTATGTAGAGTCTAATTATAAACTAAAATTATATTAAAAATTATCTGAGTTACAAAGTAATGGAAATTTATGTTCTTACATTAGCACATGGCTGTTCTTACCTTACCATTATTGCCTTTTCTAAATCCTACTCACTTGCATTGATAACCTAGCTCCGAGCATCTGGCATCTGCTAATTTTTGTTAATAAAAAATTCATGTTATTCTTGTTGGCCTTGATTTTGATCCTTGGATTCTACATGAACTGCTTGTCTCACTGATTGTGTAATATTTTAGAACAGGTTATTACTTGAATCAAGGACTGGAAGAAATGATCTCTCATTATCTCTTAAAGTGGTTGGACAATTGTATATTGAATGGTTCAGCTAACCATTTTTTTTTTTTGGCAGGCTAATTCACATTATTTTGCTATTATTGAACAGGTATGGTCCTTCCCTCTTCGTTAGTGTTATATTTACATGCGTTTTTAGTATTTAAATTGTAGAGTCATTGCATTTAGCTGCTTCTTTCATATGGTTTGATGCGGCGCTTTTTGTCTCTTTTACTGCCAAGAAAAAAGCATAAAGCTCTTTCAAGGAGATCATAACTGCCAGACTCCTTATAATATGACCAGAAATGATTGTGTTAGTTTTATATTTTTGACACTGTCTATACTAATTGTGTAATAGATCTCGAGTGAAAGAAGGTAAGTTTGAATGATAATGCCAGGGAGAGGACAACTGAGTACCTGTTAACATCAAGATTTGTGTTTCATATGCTTTTACATGGCTTTTGGATTAGTTAGCTCATCTATCTTTAGGAGCAAAAACATGTTGTCTTAATGGCTTTTCTTTTTGGTATTTGTGTCCGGCTACTTTGGCTCTCCAAAGATTAAGGGGTTGTGCTCTTCATGTTTCAATTTTCAGTATTGAGTTTTGAATTCATTTTCACTTTTGTGTTTTGAGTGTTTGTTTTGAGATTGTTGAAAACGCTTTCTTTTTGTCTATAACATTTTCTGTATTTTGAAAATGTTGAGCATGTTTGTAATGAAAACAGTCAAAAACGATTTTTGTTGTTTTGAGTTTTCTTTACAATTTTTTTTTCTTATTTTCGAAAATGCGTTTTTGAAAATATGAAAGTAAACACGTTTTCATTATTTTGGAAAACTAAAAACGGCCTGAAAACAACAAAAAGAACAGGGCCTAAGTTTTTCCTTAATATTTCTGAGTGGTCTTATTCTTATACCCTTCTGGTGGAAAGTTAGATTTCAAGTAAATTTGATACATATTGACGTGTGAAATCCAATACTGCTTCCTATTTTAGGTTTCTATTTGATACACATGAGAACTCTTTCTAAATTCTGTGCCATTGATGTCTTAGATGATGGAAGGGAATATGTGGTTGAATGACACCATTGGGGTTGTTCCAAAAAATTCCTGGGCAATAGATCCATTTGGTTATTCATCTACAATGGCATATCTTCTGCGTCGCATGGGCTTTGAGAACATGCTTATACAGAGGACCCATTATGAGCTGAAAAAGGAACTGGCTTTGCATAAGAATTTGGAATATGTCTGGCGCCAAAGTTGGGATGCAAAAGAAACAACTGACATTTTTGTCCACATGATGCCATTTTATTCCTATGATGTTCCACATACTTGTGGGCCAGAGCCTGCAGTTTGTTGCCAGTTTGACTTTGCACGAATGCGAGGCTTTGTTTATGAACTCTGCCCTTGGGGATTGCATCCGGTAGAGACAAACCAGGAGAATGTGAAGGAGAGAGCACTTACACTGCTAGATCAGTATAGGAAGAAGTCAACACTATATCGAACAAACACACTTCTGGTTCCCCTAGGAGATGATTTTCGTTACATCAGCATTAACGAAGCAGAAGCACAGTTCAGGAACTATCAAATGTTGTTCGATTATATCAATTCTGATCCCAGCTTGAATGCCGAGGCAAAGTTTGGAACCTTGGAAGATTATTTTCGAACACTTAGGGAGGAGTCTGAGAGAGTAAATTATTCACGTCCTGATGAGGTTGGCTCTGGTCAGATTGGAGGTTTTCCTTCTCTATCTGGTGACTTCTTTACTTATGCTGATAGGCAACAGGACTATTGGAGCGGATACTATGTATCTAGACCATTCTTCAAGGCTGTCGATCGTGTACTGGAGCACACTCTTCGCGCTGCAGAAATTATGATGGCTTTCTTATTGGGATACTGCCATAAAGCATCATGCGAAAAGTTACCCACTGGTTTCTCCTACAAGTTGACAGCTGCAAGGAGAAACTTGGCTCTTTTTCAGCATCATGATGGTGTAACTGGTACTGCGAAGGACCATGTGGTTCAGGACTATGGGACTCGGATGCATACCTCTTTACATGATTTGCAAATATTCATGTCTAAAGCCATTGAAGTGCTCCTTGGAATCCGGCATGAGAAATCTGAGCAGCACGTGGCTCAGTTTGAGCCAGCGCAAGTGAGATCTCAATATGATGCCCAACCAGTGCATAAAGCAATCAGTGTACACGAAGGAACTGCCCAATCAGTTGTCTTATTTAATCCTCTGGAGCAAACGAGAGATGAAATCGTGATGGTTATTGTTGACAGGTCAGATGTGACTGTTCTGGATTCAAACTGGACATGTGTCAAAAGCCAAGTGTCTCCCGAACTGCAGCATGATAAAAACAAAATTTTCAGTGGGAGGCACCGAGTCCATTGGAAGGCCTCTGTTCCACCTCTAGGGTTGCAAGTATATTATATTGCCAATGGGTTTGTTGGATGTGAGAAGGCTAAGCCGGCAAAAGTCAGGATTTTCACAAAGGAAAAACAGTTGCCTTGCCTCAATCCGTACGCATGCGCAAAACTAGAAGGTGAGACTGCAGTGATCAGCAACCGGCGTCAAACTCTCACATTCAATGTCAATCTTGGCTTGTTGCAGAGGGTAAGTGGTGAAGATGGTTCTAAGATGGTGGTTGTTGGTGAAGAATTAGGCATGTATTCTAGTTCAGAAAGCGGAGCTTATTTATTCAAACCCAATGGTGATGCTGAGCCGATTGTCCAAGCCGGTGGGCTGCTGGTGGTATCTGAGGGTCCTTTGATGCAGGAAATTTACTCTTACCCCAAGACCCGATGGGACAAAAGTCCAATCTCTCACGCGACTCGCATTTATAATGGTGACAATACCATACAAGAGTTTCTTATCGAGAAGGAATACCATGTTGAGCTTCTTGGCAATGACTTTGACAACAGAGAACTAATAGTTCGATACAAGACAGACATTGACAACAAGAGGACCTTCTATTCTGATTTGAATGGATTTCAGATGAGCCGCAGAGAGACATATGATAAGATTCCTGTGCAAGGGAATTACTAGCCAATGCCCTCTCTGGCGTATATGCGAGCGCCAAATGGTCACCGCTTTTCTGTTCATAGCAGGCAGTCGTTGGGCGTGGCAAGCCTTAAAAATGGATGGCTAGAGATCATGCTTGATCGTCGGTTGGTGAGAGACGATGGGCGTGGTCTTGGACAAGGAGTGATGGACAACCGACCGATGAATGTAGTTTTCCACATTCTACCAGAATCCAACATTTCCTCCACTTCGGATCCTGCTTCAGACCCCAACCCTTTAAGTCCCTCTCTGCTTTCTCATCGGGTTGGTTCCCACCTGAACTATCCGATGCACGCATTTATTGCCAAGAAGCCACGGGAAATATCTGTGCAGCCGCCTCCCATGTCCTTCTCTCCCTTGTTTTCTTCCTTGCCATGTGATCTGCATATTGTGGGTTTCAAGGTTCCTCGTCCCGCCAAGTATACTCAGCAACCCATTGAGACTTCCAGGTTTGCTCTAATTCTACAGAGGTGGCATTGGGATTCCTCGTACTGTCGAAAAGGAAGGACTCAGTGCACGGTGGTGGCCAACGAGTCTATAAATTTGTACGACATGTTCAAGGGGCTCGCGGTCTTGAGTGCGAGAGCTACCTCTTTGAATCTTCTGCATGAAGATACAGAGATGCTTGGATACACTGAGCAAGATGTTGCCCAAGAAGGACATGTACTGATATCTCCCATGGAAATCCAGGCTTACAAATTGGAAATACGTTCAAATGACTAACTTTTTCATGTACTGATCCTGTTGTAGCTTCCTCAACCTGTGCCGGGTTTGTGGCAGTGAAGATCGGCCCAACTGCGAATTTGAGAAATATGGTAGAACGTACGAACGAGCCATCTTTGTTCTGCTACTTGTTGAAATATATTGGACCAAGGTTAAGACTTAGAGACCTATCAGCTTGCCCAGGTTTGTTGTAGCTTTTTTTTTTGTTTTTTCAGATTTCATAGGAGGCCTGGAGCGCTGGTATGTATGTTCCTTTCCAGAGGATCTACTAATGATAATACTTGTACTGTCATCATTAGAAATTTTTTGTCACGACACTTGGCATTTTGTAAGCATTAACAGATGTTTTTAGAAGAAGTATATGGATTCCTATTATAGCTTAGTTGAACTATCAATAGATGGTGATGTTATGTTTTACTGATTGCAACATCAATCTGTCTTGCGTTGAGTGAATGCGTTTCCAGATGGGCACAAGATTCTCATATTCAATTCATATTTGGGTTTATATAAATAAGTAATCAGCTTTCTCAACATAAGATGTAAGTGTGGTGACAAGATTGTTTCTTACTGTAAAACTTCAACAGTGTGATTAACTGCTGTCTCTATGGATAACTACACTTGGCATGAAACAAGAACTGGAAAGAAACAGGGCTGTAGGGAGTTCAAGAGACCACGGCACCATATCCTTACAAAATGATCTCGTCCTGTACACTGACGTTTAGGGTCTTATTTGGGAGAACAATGCTGTTGATCACAACTACTTCGTCTTCAACAGTCACAGACTCTCCTGCATTGAGAGAAAAAAGTACATCAGAGTGTGTTGGTGTTCGTGCTCGTGCTCTGCTTTGGAAACCATTTGACATGAGATGGGAGGGTACCGAGAATAGTTATTCCTAGCTTGGCATTGTAGTCTCCTTCTGCCTGAACCAAACACGACAAATATTAGTCAATGGTAAAACATTTCCAGGAGATCACCGTTATTGGATTTGAAACACCCTTTTAAAGTTTCAACCAGTAAATATTGCCGATTATCTATGAAATATAAACGGTTGGTTTACCACATTTAAACTACTTTTGCGTGATGTGTGAGGTTGTCAGCAAGACAAGGTCTCTTGCTTATCCGCAAATGTTCAACCACCACAATACCACCAGCTAAACATTCAACTGTAACCCACAACCAAATGCAAATTTTCATAATTGATGCTTCAGATAACACTTGCCCCTTAAAACTGCCAAACTGGTATGTGTGTGTATTAAGCTGGCCAAATGCTTTGACTGTTTAATTGTAAAGGATAATTTTGAAGCCTGAATCTGACATAGAACTGAAGCGAAGGCTCATTATTAGCAAAAATGTAAACTGTTATCACACTTGCCTGGACCCGTGACCATTTCCCAAGGGATGACTTCCATCCTACAATAGCATGCATGGCTACAGCATTTTCCTTCAAGGAGATTATATAACATGAGCATGTCTTCTTTAGGTGTAGCTGTTACATATAATTATGTTTTTTCAACTCCTTACCTTTATTTCAACATCATCCAAGATGATGCAATTTAAAATCCTCACACCTGCTGCTATTCGAACATTTGCTGAAATTGAAACATCAGGGCCAATCTGTTTAGACAGAAAAAACCAATTTAAGTACAATAATGGGACAGAGTGACTGAAAATAAAAAAAAAATGTCCAATTTCAGGACCCAATAAAATACTTCCACAGATTTCAGAAAATACTCTGACACATGGGCCAAGTACTGGTGATACTCGGTATTCCCCATAGATAATTGCCAGTGAATATATTTCCACAGAAGTTACATTCCCTAATATGAAGAAGATGAATGTAGTTTGATAACAAGGTAAAAGGGAAAGGGAAAAAAGACTGAAAAAATTGGTCATGTGATTGGCAGTCAAAGATTCACTTGTAATGGCAACAAGTAACACCTCTCATATTGAAGGATGGCAATGATTTCATGGATTATGAATTTTATTGGTTCCTTATCCAATAGGAGATGGTATTTGTTAAATTGAACTTGGCGTCTTCATTAATTTCCATGAATTTGTTCTTAAATCTTGTCAACATTCGCTGATGGTAATACGTATATTTGGAAAGGTTTACTAAGTAAGATGGACATTCTTATCTTGCCAGTAAGACAAAAAGAATGGAGGAGATTTTTTCCATAAGAACAAAAAGTAATTGAAAATCTTCTAGAAATTATGTAACACCAAAGGATAATTAAAAAATTGTTAGCAAAATGAAACAAACATAAAGAGACGAAGTAGAACTACCTTTGCAGTTGGATGTATTTTTGCAGATGGATGAACATAAACATCGCCAATTACTGTAGGACTTCTAGTGCCATCTCCACTCGCTAGAAGATTGGGAGAGGTAAGCCGAAATTGAGCCAGGTAGAGAGCAGAACACTTCAAAGACATCCTGTAGAGTTAGAAAAATATCTAGATGATGGTCTGAGGTTGAAGTCATAGGAAGAGGAGGTACAGATATCATCATTCACTCTACCCGGGAGTTTTGATCTGTTCCCAGAAGTCCATGGTCTCATATGTATATAATTGCCTCCTTCCAGCAAGAGGTGATAGGATATCTTGATCCAATCGTACAAAATCTGCTGGAACAGTCCTGTTCAAATAAAAGTATGTGCATTGAGATGGAAAATCCACAAAGAGAATTATGATCGATATAATAAATGCATTCTCAAATCTTGCCAATCTAATCTTTTGTTTTCTCATAGCAAACAAAATTGATAAAAAAAAATGACATAAAAATTTCGTTGCACCCCAGTCTTGATAAGATAACCTTTTGCGAAGAAAAAAGACAACCAACCAATAGAATCTTTAAAAGGAGACATAACTCAACAGAAGACAATTCAAAAAGTTAATAATCACGTTATAAACTGCAAATAAATGCTCAATGCATTCTGCTCATCATTAACAGAAAAGACTTCGAAAAGAATTGCTTTGGTCATAGACATGGTAGAAGTAAAACAGTAATATTTTTGCAAGTATCTGACTCATATTTTTGCAAGTACCTGCCAAAGGTCATCTGTTAAGAAAAATGATCTAAGTTAATGATAGATAATGAAACTTTTTGGTGTGCTTCATGGCCACAAAAGATGCATGTATCGTAATATGCTAAAATGATCTACATTTGCAATAAACGAGGTAGTTTAGGTGTAGTGTCATTACGGAAAAAATGTAATGACAAGATAGCTAGATATTGCTATATATATTTGCAGATCATAGTTTCTGTGAGTTGATTATTACCTTTTTACTCATTAATTCATGAGCAAGTCTATGTGCTTTCAATGAATATACAGTGCAATCTCATGTATTATCTCCAGAGTTAAAAGTAGAACAGAAGTCATGAACAGCAAGCAGACAAAACAATAAGATATCATACCTGGTTACTGAATGGAGGGAATCAAAGCTGAACACTCTCTGTAAATTAGCTGCATATAACAAAAGACAGTAAAAACATCAATTGAGGGAATTTATTCCCGTTCCAGTATGAAACATCTGAAAGAGCTAGCACAACTAATGCTAACATTGCATTTGTGCACATCATAGATGGCTAATGAATAAGAATGTAAATAAATGATTGCTGAGCTGCATAACAAATAATACTTGTAAGGAAAACAACCATTTCTTTCATATGAATGCATTAAAGGTTATTTGGACAGAGGACTGTCATAAGACAAACCAAAAAGATGAAGGGAACCTCAACAAAGAAAAAACAATCTAGATTTCTCATTGTATGTTGTCAATGGCTATTGAGAGGCTTGGAGATTGATCTCATAGACACCTAAGTCTAGTACATATGTACTTTCTCAAGGAAGCATCAATGAGAAAGATTAAGTTAGGGAGAGAATTTATCCGATAAGTTAAACATAAGTTCTCACAGCAACAGGAAGGAGGGACGACTATGGGTACCGCACTAGTTCCCTTCTGCTTCTCTATACATACCAAATATTTAAATTAAAAGTTTCAGAACTTAGCTTAACATTGTGCTTCTTGGTATGTGTTATATATGATTTTCCTGCTTTATTGCTAATAACTTTTTCCTCTGACTTGTTAATTATCCTGAAGTTCCAGTCCAGAGATAACAATTTAGTTTTCCTAGAAGGCCTACTCGTTAAACAAAGAAAAAGTGCAGATATTCTCAAAAATCCATTTAAAAGATGAACAAAGAACACAGAATCTAATATAAAGAAACACTCAAAAATTATAGACTTATGCCCTAATTTTGTAGAAAAGGGTAAGAAAATGGTTTAACTAAAATTTTCTGCCCAACATGCTTTTACACTAGAACAGAAGAAAGATAAAAGAGGATCATCATAGATATGAACTGCATTTTGGTGAGATGGATGATGAAAAGACATGAATAATGGTGCATATCTGTGCAAGGTAAGAAGGGATGAGATGACCAACCTCTATCTTCACGGTGTGTGGAGACATCCTGAATGGCACTGAAAATTTCTGGAGTGAAGACATAAACACCACAGTTGATTAAATCGCTTACCTGCATTTAAGAAAACTATTAAGGAAATACAACAGAAAAGAAGGAAGTTCAAATTTGACCCCTGTAGGATATGAAGCAACACAAGTCAAATGAAAACTATTATATTGTTAATGACATACAAAAGTCTCTGGTTTCTCTGTGTAATGCAAAAGTTCTTTGGTGACTGGATCAGCGACCAACTCACCAAACTGGTTGGCTGATTCAGCAGAAACCTGCATGAGAAGCAGAATCAAAAATGAAAATATGCAGACCAAAGAATTCCTACATATAGATTGTTTACCAGCATAAGTCTTCATGTCTAAAACAATGAATGAAAGCTAACCTTGATAACTAACAATGTGCCCATCCCACCATAACGTCTGTGGGCATCTGCAAATAAAATGATGAGCTGTAGCAATTAGTCTTTCTAAAATCAGTGCAGAAATCAGCAAAAAATAACCTAATAAAAAAAAATGCAGAGGTGTTTAATAGCTATGATTGCATCATTCGCAGGAAAACGGACCAGAAAAAAGATGAAACAAACACATTTTGGGGAATATATAGTAAAGCTTACCAAGCATGGCTGGCAGAGGAAAACTGCAACACACATCACAGTTCAGCAGAAAAATATGCGACTACAAGAGACAAAAATGAAAAGAGTACAAATAAAATCAAATGAGGTTTATGAAAGATGAAGGAGAACAACAAATTTACGTCCAAGAGAGATGATATAAAACAGTCACATAACTTCTACCTTTCCAATTTATTTTTTCTCCAACAACAATATGGTAGGGACTTACATGAAACTATTAGAAAGCACAGAACAAAATACAGATCAGATCAAGCACAAATCAAGAGCAAATTAGGGTGAAGATTAATACAGGATCATCTTCCATAATCAGATCTCTGAAGTAATACAGGGCACCAGCTGACCCATGAGGTTTGTCTTCTTTCAAGTACCTACAGTGTCACCAGAAAGAAGAACCGAAACTAAGGCATACTGTCTCAGCAACTGTGGTGAAAACATTTAAGATAAAACTAAAAATTAAAGGGAAAATGAAACGTAATCAAACAGCATTCAGCGTCTTGGTCACCTCACTGGAACTCTAAGCTCATTAGAGATTGAAGAGACATATAGTGCGAATTCTCGCTCCTCGTAGAATCCAATGAGAAAAACTTGCGCCAAATTAGGTATCTAAAAGAGTAATCAAAGAAGCCAACAGCATTGAAAATTAATTAAAAGATCTGAAACCCAATATGCCCACTATATTACGGTCTAAGGGAACATGTCGGGAAGGACACTAGGAAGTTTCTGTATTTTCCTGTCCTCAACATTTCCCCAGAGCAGATAGATAAGCATTGGATTAGGGGTTCAGGAAGTTAAAAGGGTACCCTTTTACAAGCCGAGATGGGGTGGTGAACCATAGGCTGACCAGCCAAAGGAAAGAGAGGCTTCGGAGTATTGAACGAGACTGGCCTGAATCGAGTACCTGCCCATAAAAACAAAAGGGTGTGTATATAAATCCGGAGAATTGACGGAAGAGAAACTTAAAATCAGTATAATTTATTGACCCGAAAGATGGAAGATAGGAAGCAAGACCTTTGGTGGGTCCGCCGACAATGATCACGGCAACCACCTTCTCCTCCGAGCTCCCCATCCCAGAAATCCTTGATCTCTAAATCAAACTCTCGAATTCTTCCTTCAATCTGTAAACTGTTTCTGAGAAAGAACAAGAACGCCGATTACAATATCATGGGTGCTAATTGTAGCCGTAGGTATCCTTCAGTATTCTACGAGAGAGAGAGAGAGAGAGAGAGAGAGAGAGAGAGAGGTGACGTTATTATAGCCTTTATAGAGAACTAACGACGGCGGCTAATGGGGAATAGAAGCCTTCTCTTCCCCGACTCTGCTCTTTTAGGAACACCAGAGAGAGAGAGAGAGAGAGAGCCGTGGGATCTGGACCTTGGAACTGAAGTAAAAGAAGAGACGGCGTCGTTTAACACACACCTATCTTACGGTTCAACAAATATTTTAGCTTTGCCCTTCTAGTCTAGATAAAAATAAATACTTTATAATACCCTTCAAAAATACCCCCTCAGAAAGCTTACATGGAGTTATTTTCCAAAAAAATATTTATATAAAAAATATGAAAAATTACAATAATAACTTTAAATAATTTTATTTATTAATTAATGATTGCAATTAACTAACATTGTAGCTTTTAAAATAATAAGAATATGCCGTGCAATTTTTATAAATTGATTGTAACTTTCAAATGGTATATAGTGCTTTTAATTCCACATTGGTTGGATATAATTTTTTTTTTTTTATACTCATTGTGTTTATATAAGGGAAAATTCTTGAGAG